>JABUIW010000031.1:6530092-6551733 GCA_013363375.1 Menidia beryllina | reverse complement strand
ATAGATAGATAGATAGATAGATAGATAGATAGATAGATAGATAGATATTGTGTATAGGAGGACAGCACTTTTTTCTCAAATATATTTTTATTTGTGTAATAGCAGTTACCTTTTTTATGATCTCTGTCAGCAATTAATTTTACATCAAAGCTATGAAAGTAATAAACAAACAACACAGATATAAGAAAGCATCATTCCCAAATGTCAAATCTCTTATCTCTATCACCATTTGACTTTATGTTATTATCCTCTACAAAGTATTTCTTCACAAAAGCTGGACTGATGAATGTGAAACGTGACAAGATGGGCAATTAAGACTTTTGACAATGCGTGCAATGCCGCGGCTGTAATTCAGACAGCATGTCCTCCCTGTATCAGTTGCAGAATGCTGTGACAATTCCACAGGCTAGAGGGATCAAAAGGAACAGGGGGGGGAGAAAAAAAAAAGGTGGGAGACTTATGGTCGTCACTTTGGATAGGTTTTCCCATAGATGAGGCAGACATTCAGACACATGTCCCCAAGAAAGCCTTATAAATCTGGGAGCTTGTCCAACATTTACAGATGACGGTGCCCAGTCGCATGACCACCTGTCAAAACTTGTCTCTCGCTTTCTATTGATCTCCCCTTCTCCTTGTGTTTCTTCATTATCTGCACGACTCCACTGTCAAAAGCTTTCTTTATTTTCTGAGTTTTTACTGAGAGAAAGTGGGGATCTAAGCCGTACGATTCGAGATTGATGGCACAAGCAAAGGAGACCAACCTAAGACAAGGAGCACCACTTTATTTTCCATTTTTAAAAGAAAGGATGGAAAATCAGGATAACTGCCAGGGGTATTCGTTTGATCTGAAAGGAGCCTCAATAAAACAAATTCTTTAGACAGCTATTTCAGGTCTTCACCATGAGGCATTCCCAAAACAACCTTTTGTCTTTGGCCCTGACAGCCCACAACTGTTATTCTAGCCCTTCGTGGTGACTCCCTTTTAAATCAATATATAATATTACCAAGGACGAAATTTGGTAAGCCCGACCACATGAAGCAGATATTTCTCCACGGCTGACGACAGAATCTGCCATTTGGGCTCCTGTCTTTTAGCCCATCCTTAATACAAGATGGTCTGGACAGGAATCACTGTTACTGTAGCTGCCAAGTATGACAGATGTAGAGAGAATTTGCCATGATGTTGCTGCAGATGCTGCATATTTATGAATTACATCTTGTTTTACTTTACGTAAGAGCAGAGAAACTTCTGTTCTCGCTCACTGATTTCATCAAAACTTTGAGGAACAAGTACAAAAACACGAGATTTTAACGTGAATTAAGATGTTGAAATATTTGCAGATTAACTATCTTTTCCCCCCAAATAAGATTTGATGTAGCCTGCACAAAGGTTTAAGCTTTTGTATGGTGTAAGACTGCCATCTAGTGGTAAATGTGACAATTTGGCCCATAAATCATCCAAAAAGACCATTATCCAGCTTGTGGAAAAGAAAGACAAGAGAGAGAAAAAAAGGTGAAAAAAAAGCATTGATGTATCTCTTTAAGTGTCCACTTGCAGACTGATGACACTACGGATGCTAAAAAAAAGAGGAGAAATGATCAGAATAAAGTCATCACCCAATCCAGTGCTATAAACAATATGATTGCAATAGATTAAATAAATGATGTATTAAGTTATGCCTTAATGCAAGATTAATTATATGAATTTTTTTGTGTATTTCCTAAACCAGTATTCCTATTTTTTCCAGAGGAAAATTAGGGTCAAGATTTATTTTTACCAGACATTTACCTTTTGCCAGATTTCAGAAGGTCAAAAGCCGCATTGATTTGATCCAGAGGGAGGTTGTGGGTGATTAACTCGTCGAGCTTCAGCTTTTTATGCATGTAGTCGTCCACCAGTTTGGGCACATCTATCGCACTCTTCCAGCCTTCAGAAGAGGACGACCAGGTTTAACAGGTACCAACATGAATCAGAAATGCTTCAGATACATACAGAGTATTTATCAAATAAACTAAGGAGGGATTAATCCCCAAAAAAGACATTGAGGACCAATAGTCAAGGTAGCATTGTAAGCCCAGAAAGCTGTAAAGTGTTTTAATTGTACCTCCAAAGTACGTCCCCTTCAAGGTGCGCCCCATGAGGATCTTTATCACTTTGACGTCCATTACCTCGGTCTCCGTCCACCCAGCGATGACACAGGTGCCCCAGGCCTCTGTCGTGGCCTCAAGTGCGGCGGTCTCCAACAACACAGCAAGATTTTTCAGTCAAATCTCTGTTTATCTACACAAGTATGCTCCAGTTAACAGAAATCCACAGAAAAAGCGGGCCATTGCTGCTAATGCAGATCTTCTAATCCAACCTGTGTGTCACATATCCACTCTGTGACACTGTTAACAACCTTTAATGTATTTTAAAATGCTTTAATGCAAATCCTTCAAGACACCCACCATGACAGCTGGACTTCCAACACACTCCAGAGCATAGTCCACCCCGCCATCGGTCATCTTCTGCAGGACCTCCTGGATGGGTTCGCTGTAATCTTTCGGATTGACACAGTCGGTGGCTCCCAACTGAGTGGCCCTCTCAAACTTGTCGGGGTTGACGTCGACCCCGATGATCCGTTTTGCCTCGGCCATCTTGCAGCCCATGATGGCAGCCAGTCCGACAGCTCCCAGTCCAAACACGGCACACGAGGAATCTTTCTCAACCTGGAGGAGCACACATTGGTGGACTCTGTTATCTTAAGGCCTTAATCCTTTTCTGCAGATGACTGCCGATGTTACATACTAAACACATTGTCTATCATCAGACAGTAAGATCTTCATCCTACCATGCAAACCATTATGAGATTCTGAGAAGTGCGTGATGAACGTTTACTGTACAGTTTTGAATAAAAAAATGGATTTTCATATCTTTTATTATGTTAAAGAAAGTCAGACTCTACATTAAACTGAAAATGTGTATTTTAACTGATGTGGTAATGAAAATGGATGTATGCTGAAATCCCGGAAAGCTCTGTCACATTGCTGTAATGTCATTTCCAATTTATTTTTAGCTAGAGGTAAACCAAAATCTATAACTTTTAAGATGATTGGCCATTTGGTACCAAATCCCTAGTTTCTCTAACCAGCCTTGTTCAAATGTGCTCCTTTTAACATTGATCAAAACTTGCCTGAAATAAGAAAAAGATACATACTCTCGAGATCTTTGAATCCCTCATAACTCATCCTCTAAATCTTTACAAACATATATACTGTACAGAAATTATATTGTTTATTGTGTGAACAGGATTGAGTCAATTTTGGCAGCAACTTTAAAAAACAAAAACGTAGACTATTCAAATACAAACCTGATTCCTTTCAATAAAAAGCTTAAGGAAAGAGTAAAAACACAAGAAATATCATATGACGAGAATCAGAACAACATTGAATAACGAAGAGAATAAATGAATCAATTTAGACATGGAAAATAACACATGTATCTTAAAACATGTTCATGAAAAATCTAATAAATGATAAAATGTGTTTTTTTATTTTGCTTTGTATTTACATTTCAACATTTACTAAATGATTTAATATATGAACATGTATAATTCCATGTGTATTCATTTATCTTCATCTAGTGATGCTCCTCTTCTCATTTTAGAAGTATTTATCACATCTACTGCCATCTAGAGGAAGAAACTGATACCTACACCCAAGTCTCACACTTAAAACAAAGTTTAAACTTTATTACAATATAACAGCTCAGAGGCTTCTGGGGTGTCATGCTCTCGCTGTGTCAAGTCTGAGACAATATGAGACTTTAATCCTGTTACCTGGGCTGTCTTCACAGCGGCACCATACCCGGTGGGGACGCCACAGCCCAGCAGACAGACTTTATCCAGCGGTGCATCTGACCTGATCTTAGCGAGAGACGTGTCAGGAACCACAGTGTACTGACAGAAAGAGCTCACACCCAGGAACTGGTAGATCTGCTGGCCCTGGTGCGATATCCTGCTGGTGCCATCAGCCAGCACGCCTGCTTGCGTGTTTTCCCTAAAATTAATTCAGACATACCGCCGTTAAATACCATAAAAGCAAGACAATGAGTGTGTCTGTTATTTGTAATAATGTGACAGTGAAATCACCAGTTTTTCCGGCAAAGATTGGTCTTTGCACTTCGGCAGCGTTCACACTCCCCACAGTAGGGCAAAAAAAGAGGAATGACTTTATCCCCTGGAAGCAAAACAGGGAAGCCCAAACTTACTTATCCCTAGCAAAAAAAGTTGTAAGCTAGCTTCCAATTCATTTGGATTTAATAATCACAGAATGTAAATGTTAGTTTTACACTGCTGAAATGTAAAAATGTTGTGAAGGATACAATTTTTTACAGTATTATTTGCAATTTTATATTTTAAAATTTACAATAATTTTCGGTTCTACATTATACAACATAATACTGGTAAATGAACAAAATATCATTGTGTTTTTCTTTACACAGGTTTTTACTGTTTATTTTACAAACTTTTTTTACAGTGATAATGCAGTCATGGAGGGGAAACTTAAGGACAAAAGCCAAGCTCTTTGTGGTAACGTCCACAGCCTACCCAGTGAGAACTGGGTGACTTCCGGGCCAACGCTCTCCACTATGCCGGCCGCTTCGTGGCCGAGGATTAACGGGAACGGCCTGTAAGTCATTCCCTTTCCTGACGCATACAGGTACTCCCAGTCCGTGTGGCACACTCCAGTGGCCACAACCTGTGCAAAAAGATATTATGTGCCAACCATGAGGAAGTTGAGGGTGACATACCAGAACAAAACAAAACAGAGGAAGTAAAGTCTAGCCTCATTTTTCCTGTTTGGATGTTTCACAAGCAAAGTCCAAACGGCGAGTCACTTTTTCAACAACTTCATCACATTTTTGACAGCAGACAAAAATGACAGGATTAATTAAGATTTAACTTCTGAGACAATTATCTCTTAGGATGCGCAGCTGACCTTGATTCTGACTTCATGGGCTTTAGGAGGGGCCACCTCAACTTCTTCTATGGCCAAAGGCTTCCCGGGGCCCCAGGCAACAGCTGCCTTGCACCTGATCACCTACAGAAGCAAAAACATTAGTTATCAGATGGGTTACCCACTGGTACAAAACATGATGACAGAAAACATATGTGAACAGATGTCTAAGGAGACACACTCACAAACAATAAATCTGAACAAAATGTTTTTTTTTAAGTTTTTTTCTTACCTCACCCTTTGTTGCCATTGTTTGGTGATGTATTGACCTGTAACTAAAAAACAAAACAAACATCTGCACACTCCACCATGTCAAATATCGGGTCTATTTTTACGCATTTTCTAAACAGACTCACATTCACAAAGATTCTCAATAAATTTCGCTGATTCGAGATGCCTTTTGTTCCTTTAAATGTGAGATACGTCGCTCGGTGGAGTTTACGACACTCCTCGACAAAGCTGGACAACTTTACGGCAGGTCGTGATCACACGTGTTGTCATCGCATGGAGCTACGAGTGCAGCTGGCTGACCGGAATGTAAGTGTGCAGAAGTCGTTGTCATAATGCTTTGCAGACGTCCAGGTGTGCTTGTTTTAAAACGAGTTATTTGTGTAGGAGTTTTTGTCCAGATACGTCCTTTTTTGTATTTAAATATCTGGTGAAACTCGTTTTTTAAGTTCACGCTGTTAGCCCAATGACTGAAAACTAGCTAAGCTAATGCTTTGCCGGTGTAGACTCACGGTGTTTTGTGCTTTTTTCTGCTTTTTTTACAGAAAATTTGAGGACAATGTCGTTCAGAGGAGGAGGTGGACGCGGTGGAGGAAGAGGAGGAGGAGGAAGAGGGGGAGGTTTTAACCGGGGTGGAGGGTTTAGAGGAGGTGGAGGATTCGGACGGGGTGGCGGACGAGGTGGTTTTAACAGGCAGCAAGACTACGGTCCTCCAGAGTATGTTGTTGGTAAGTTTTTATCTATTTATTTATTTACTTATTTTTAAAGAACACGGGAAATGCATCGTCTGGTGGAAAAAGTAGTGCAGATGATTGAGTTTGTGTCACCTGACTCTCTTTAAATACAGGAGCCTTAAGTTATAGAGTTAATTTTGTCCAAAGAGTCTTTGTTTCAACTTCAAATCATCTTAAAGATGAATGGATTTGATTATTCAGAATCATCAGTTGTGTAAACAATCAAAATCATGCGAACATTTGATGTCAACATTGAAGCTAAAAGGACTTTTCAGGGTTTTTTGAAACGCCATTTAACCTTTTACGCTTGACCCCTGGACAATTGTAAGTAGAAGCCAGCAGGTGAATGAAATTTTGGGAGATTCAACATTCTGTATAGAGCAATGATACTTTTTTTTAAATTGGAAATCCTGCCTGGCTAAGCAGTCTTCAGCCTCCTCCAGCTGCAGACTTCTCGTCTCTTTCCAGGGAGATGTGCAAATGCAAAGAGGGGGGCGTTAATACACCCATATGCTTTTGGCAGGAGCCATGCACCACAGCCACTGAGAAATGTGTCCCCTTTACAAGTCCAACACAAGAACAGCAGTCAGAAACACTCTGCAGCACAGTTTTTTTCTTTTAGCCTGAATATGCTTACATGTAGCCTTGCTGTTTCTTGTCAGAACGGCATAAAAACACGGGTCAAAACTCTAAGCCCCGGTGGCTTCCTACTCCTAAAACTCTGCTCTTGGTGTTTTTTTCTCTTTTCAGCCGTGGGGGAGTTCATGCATCCCTGTGAAGATGACATTGTATGCAAATGTACAACCGAAGAAAACAAAGTCCCATACTTCAATGCGCCAGTGTACTTGGAAAACAAGGAGCAGATCGGGAAGGTGGACGAGATTTTCGGGCAGCTCAGAGACTTTGTATCCTTTCTGTTGGCCGTATTTCAGTCTCGGGAGAGTCCATGACGACAAAATGCCCTCCAAAATCCTAATGACCCTTAACTTATTTTTGTAGTATTTTTCTGTTAAACTCTCGGAAAACATGAAGGCATCTTCATTCAAGAAATTACAGAAGGTAAAAGGGAAAAAATGACTCAAATGACCAGCTTCAGGCCCAGAATCAATCCTGCTGAAAAGTTTTCAACCTGTGCCTTTTCTTTCAGTTTTATATCGATCCGATGAAGCTTCTCCCGTTGCAAAGATTCCTTCCGAGGCCCCCGGGAGAGAAGGGACCCCCCAGGGGAGGCAGAGGAGGAAGAGGTGGAGGACGGGGTGGAGGTCGCGGAGGTGAGAAGATCTCTCCCTTGAAATAAAATCCGGTTTGAATGTGAAGAAGGTGTCAGTAGAAGCAGATGACTGTCGTTTGGATTTAAAGCGGGAATTCTGAGCTGTGCTCCTTCAGAGTCCAGCTGGCAGCAGTAGGACTTCGACTTTAGCTCTGTTTCGTGTCCAGGCGGCTTTAGAGGCGGCAGGGGCGGAGGAGGATTCGGAGGTGGACGCGGTGGAGGATTCGGGGGCGGACGTGGTGGAGGATTCGGAGGTGGACGTGGAGGAGGAGGAGGCTTCAGAGGGAGAGGAGGAGGAGGCGGTGGAGGACGTGGATTCAGAGGTTGGTTCTCGATTTATCCATCTGTGCACATTTTGAGTGTAATCTGCTCTTGCTGTGGAAGTTTGCACATGTGATGTTTGCATTTTCCTGTTTTTATATGCTTGCAGGTGGAAGATGATCACACCATTCCTCTTTATTTTCACCGTTTCCTCTCAAAGACTCATAATTCTGGCCAGAAGGACCCAGAAAAACATTGCCTCTTGAGTTTGTTTTTGTTTTTTTTTTACCAGCTTTCGATGAACGATGGGCCTTGATGACTTTATTTAAAAGGTTCTTGTCTACACGTTTTTGTGTGGGTAACATGAGAATGTTTTTTACCACCTTCGGAGGGTCTTCTGTACATTTGTCACTATTCTGTGTGAGATGGCTGTTTGATAAAGGTATACAAACCTTGCTGTGATTAATCTGTCACAATTTATTCAGTTTATATGATGGGGGGAGGGGACGCTACATTTGGAACGTGTCTCGCAAAAAATATTCACACGCTTTTGTCCAAGGCTTTTTATTAAAAGGTTCTTTGTAGCTGTGCATGTTGTTTTCATCATTTAAAGGTATTCACCTCATTTCATCAGATTAACCAGGACAGAAATAAGTCTTGAGCCCCAAAATCCAGTTGAAATATTGTTCTCTTACACTTTCTTAATCATATGTTTTTAGCCTGAGTAACTTTTTTCTGTGAAGCTCTGGATACTGCATAATTTAGTTAATTGTGGCCAGTTTGGTACACAGCTGATGAGCAAAACTGACATTTCCAATTCCAAACAATTGGATAAGGATTCCTGGAACCTTGGAAACTTGATAATATCAATTAATTTTGTAGTCCAGAAGTCTGCATTTGGTCTGAGTTGGAGGGGTCAGAGGCTGAGGCTTAGAGAAGAAAACTGCTCACAAGGTTTGACTTTTGGTGGAATAGTTCATTTTAGGAGCCTCCATCTTATCAAAGGCATTCCCTTTGTGATGTCAGCAAATAATCAGGCCAATCAAACAGCTTCCTCTTAATTTCTGAAGTGTAAAACTGTTCAACTTGACACTGTTTGAGTCGTAGTCCTTATATTTGATATATAAAATGTATTTAAACACAACTTTCATTCCAACATCTTGCAGAGTAGGTAAGACATAAAAAAATAAGGAAAAAGGTGGATATCTGTCTCATTCCCGGCCGTAAATCACTGAATGAAGGAACAGTGGGAAGTCATTTCATAACAGGTGCTAATTCTTGCTGGACCCAGTTTTCTCTCCTTTCCCACTTGTTGACGTCATGATTACCCAGCGCGTTCTCGTCTCTGATTGGCCAGGGCGGTAACTCCTTTACGGCCGCTCACAGCACCTCCTCTCTCTCGCGCTGAGGCTACGGACATGGAGACAGCAGGAAAAGTAAGTTTACACAAACCAAGACAAGAAAAGTAGTGTGTGCTTTCACCCCTCGCGCGAAATCCCGCCGAAGTGCACGCGACCCCCCTTGTGCGGCTCTAGAGCAGCTTCTCTTATTTACGCGGAGTCGTGAATGCTGTTTGAACGAAGTGTAACAAAGAATCACTGTCCTCGGACCTAATGGGGGCGTTTGGCAGGTCATCTGCAGCTGGTATGTTCAGGTTTGTGCTGCATATCTCCCCAAAAAGACAGCCTTGCCGTGGCCTACATGTCCGAGGAAAGCATTTGCCTTCAAAGAAGGAAGTTATTCACTTTGGGTTTGCAATTAATCATTACCCG
Source organism: Menidia beryllina (assembly GCA_013363375.1). Classification (NCBI taxonomy): domain Eukaryota; kingdom Metazoa; phylum Chordata; class Actinopteri; order Atheriniformes; family Atherinopsidae; genus Menidia; species Menidia beryllina. Next base: position 6,542,470 of record JABUIW010000031.1, on the reverse strand, counting down.
CCTGTCAGGGATCAAAACCCAGAGGCCTGATAGTGTTTGAATTGCAGTAATTTATGGTTCATGGATAATCTGCTGGGTCTCTTGCATAACTACATGATTTGATATTGGTACAAACCAGCTGCTTGACCTGCCGGAGAGCCTGTAAGGTGCAGTCAATTGTGGGATCATAATTTGATGTTAATCTAAATTTACCTTGTGTGCTTGTAGGTGATCAAGTGCAAGGCGGCTGTTGCCTGGGAACCCGGGAAGCCTCTCTCCATCGAGGAGGTGGAGGTGGCCCCACCTAAGGCCCATGAAGTACGCATAAAGGTAAACGTCTTTGCGCCAGAGAAGCATTATTTGGGAGCAGAGGCTTCAAATTTAGATCAGCAATCCTCCAGGAAGATTACTCTTAGACTTTCCCCTATTCTAATTTGTTGTTTTGTTAACTTGAAGCAGAAAATTCTAACCATTTTCCTTTTGAGAATCCCTATACAATGTTTTGTGCTTGCAAATACATGAAAAGTTTTGTTTTTTATAATTTTTTTTGCTCTGTCTTCAGATCTTTGCCACAGGAGTGTGCCACACAGACGCCTACACTCTGAGTGGCAGTGACCCTGAGGGGCTTTTCCCCGTCATTTTGGGCCACGAGGGCGCCGGGACTGTGGAGAGTGTGGGTGAGGGCGTGACTAAATTCAAGCCAGGTGAGCAGCTGTCAGTCAGAGCTTTGAAACGGAAGACTTTGATTAGCCACTTCATGAACAGGATTGTCTTTTTTTTGCCAAGGCGATACCGTCATCCCGTTGTACGTGCCGCAGTGTGGGGAATGTAAATTCTGCAAAAATCCGAAGACCAACCTCTGCCAGAAAATTAGGTAAAGAAAATCCACATCAAAGCACGTCCGGCCGTCCAGTTTCCGGACACATTCGTGAAATCATCCCGTCTGTGTGCATTCACCCTGCAGAGTGACCCAAGGTCAGGGTCTGCTGCCTGACAAGACCTCTCGCTTCACCTGCAAGGGGAAGCAAGTGTTCCACTTCATGGGGACCAGCACCTTCTCTGAGTACACTGTGGTGGCTGACATCTCTCTGGCCAAGGTTAATGAGAGCGCTCCGCTGGATAGAGTTTGCCTCCTTGGATGTGGCATTTCTACAGGTTATGGTGCTGCTCTGAACACTGCCAAGGTAAGCAGCAAAGGCCTTTTTAGCCTCATACCGAAAACACGATGGAAGATAAAACAGATTCTAATCAAAGTTTGTGAGTTTGAACTTCTTTATACGAACATGATTGTCAGTTTTGTTGTAGGCATTCTGGGTTCAAATAACCTTTTGCTTGGCAGTCTGTTTTAAATAATTTATTAAAAGATGATAATAAATGGAATAAATTAGTTTCACTGAAATGCAAGGATTATCTAGTTGCCAGTTATTGTCTTATTCCAAACTCCTAAGAAAATCCTTTTATTTATGTGTCGTGTGCCATCTCTCTTAGGTTGAGCCTGGTTCCACATGTGCTGTTTTTGGACTTGGAGCTGTTGGCTTAGCCGCTATTATGGGTTGCAAGGTTGCTGGAGCAACCAGGATCATTGGCGTCGACATCAACCCTGACAAGTTTGAAAAAGCCAAAGAGTTTGGAGCCTCTGAATTTGTCAACCCAAAAGACCACAAAAAGCCCGTCCAGGAGGTTCTGGTAGAGATGACTGACGGGGGGGTGGATTACTCATTTGAGTGCATTGGAAACGTTCAAATTATGGTGAGGACTCGGCTTTGCCTTCATATTGTATTAGTCATGCAGGACATTATACACCAATGGAAATGAGTGTTTAAGTAGCTGCTGAAAGTGGTATCATGATGGTTTCATCATTTCAGAGAGCTGCTTTGGAGGCATGCCACAAAGGTTGGGGCGAAAGCGTCATCATTGGTGTGGCCGGAGCGGGACAAGAGATTTCCACCCGACCGTTCCAGCTGGTAACAGGCCGAGTGTGGAAAGGCACAGCCTTTGGAGGTGACACTGTTGTTTCTGTTCTGCATGATTTTAACTTGTATGAACTCATTTAATATGACTAAATTCCTATCTTTTAAGTAGACTTTGAAACAAGCCTTGTAATCCATAAATGAAAATTCTAGTTTTTATCTGAGTTTTGATCCCTTATTAAGGCTGGAAGAGTGTGGAGAGTGTTCCAAAACTGGTGGAAGACTACATGAATAAGAAGCTGAAGGTGGATGAGTTTGTAACCCACACTCTGCCCTTTGAGAAGATAAATGAGGGATTTGACCTCATGCACGCTGGAAAAAGGTGCAGAAACTTTGCTGCTGTCAACATGTTTGTTTTTTTTTCTTTCATTTTTCTTTACCCTAATACATTTTTTCTTTTATCTTGCAGTATCCGCACAGTCCTGACTTTCTGATGTGCCTTAAACAAAACAAAAAAACTTCACATCTTGCCTTGAAGCAGATTCCATCCAGAATTTCAACATTTGTTCCTGAGCACTTATCTTTGATAGCATACATTTCAGTGTTGAGTAGGAAATGTTAAAAAGAAAATTCCATAACCATGTCAATAAAGATGAAAAGCAAAAATAACTGCATTTTCTTCATTTTCTTTTTGTTTGTTTGGGGAGGGGACCAATTGGGTATTTTTTTAACAGCTGAGATGTATTTGATTAGCAATGTAGTTCAGCAGCCAATAGGGAATGAAAAAAGAAAGCAGACTTAGAAATAACACAGTATTACTTGGAGTATTTATAAAAACATGCTAAATACCGATAATATGAAATCTATAAACAGTTTAGAAATATATCCAATTTACCATATTTTGCGTAGCTTAAGTATGGCTTCGTATTTGAAATTGCACATACAATGTCATGATTCCTGCCTTTGTTATTTATTATGTTAATATTTACATTTGACTGGATCTGTTGCTAAGTGCTACACAAACACAGTGACCTCACAACAGCGGGTGTTTTTGTGATTAAAAGTACTGAAAACAGATTATTGTAGGATGGGCTGGCCGGCCATGCAGTCTTTATAGTATATGAAGAGTTTTGAATCATCATGCCCAATATTGGCTAATGATGACAAGGGTATCGCACCTCCACATTGGAGAAGGATGTTCTCGTTGTCATCCTTGCGCATGCGTACTGATATGAAGACAGACCCAATCAGCTATTTTAACACAGGCCAAAAACCCTAAATGTGATTTCAGAAGATGGCGACCGCGGTTGTGGTGAGTCCGCAACAAAATAATGGTACCCGAATAACTTAATATTGACTCGGAAAACATATGTATGCACTGCTTGGTTTTCAAATGAAAAAGGACAAGTTGGTGACATTTTCTGCTTCGTAACAATGAGCCGGAGACGTCCTGTAAACTTGTGTAATTATATCTGACAGGTTGCTCGCTAGCTAAACGTCAACTTCGCACCCCTGGTTAAAGTCGGTAGATTTGTTTTTATTGTCATTACTCCTTTTATGACTACTTTTTTTTCGCTGCTAGAGTCTCGTTGACTTTGAGAAAATGTATCTGTTCTAGACTGTTTTGACGGTTATGAGCCTGGTAGTCAACTGTTGATGTTTGAATGAATGAGGAGACTGACGGACGCACGAGTTGACGTTACCGGGTTCAGTTCCGGTCAAGACTAGTATATCTATTTATACTCTGTAATTAAAACGAACATAATTGTATAGTCACTTAAGCAAGATGACCGTTTAAAATTCTCACGAATATAACCCAAGTCACCGAAATAAACCGAATGTGCTAACTTCCAAAAAATGAACCGAGTTGCTGAGAAAATACGGCAGATCTGATTCTAAGGATAAGAAAAGTAAAATACTGCCTCCCAAACTACTGAATTAACCGCTGAAGCTGGATCTAAACAATAGCTTGGTGGATGGCAACAATTTGTCCCATGCACACCTGTAGGTGTCATGGCTGTATCTATAAAAACAAAGTTCACAGGCCACGTTGATTAACCAAAAACTAGCTTTTTTTGTGCACGAGAAACACAACAACTTTTCAGAAATGATTGTTTTCAAGGACAATTCAAATTTGTCTTCTGTGCACATTTATTTTTATAGGTGTCAACTTCAGTTGCTGCAAACCCTGAAAAAGAGAAATGTGAAACAGCCATTCAAAAGATTCTGAGTCCAGAATCTTATATCAAGCATCCATTACAAAACAGGTAAGGGTTTTTTCCTTTCTTTGTGTTAGAAGTTATAGCTAAACGATTGGGGTAATATTGTGAGTTCTCCCAGTGCATGAAGCTGTGTAATGTGGTTTTATTTTCTTTGTAGGTGGGCTCTTTGGTTTTTCAAGAATGACAAAAGTAAAACATGGCAAGCTAACCTTCGTCTCATCTCCAAGTTTGACACCGTCGAAGACTTTTGGGCGTAAGTGAACAATTGCCTTTTAATGGAAATATTAAAACGGTGAGGCATTACTGTTCTCACAGGAGTAGTTGTGATTTCATTTTTACTATTTAAAGTCTAAGTAAATGCTCAGGTTGAGTGTGGTTCTTCACATCACCATGGCGACGGCCACTTGAAGCTCCCAGCTGATGGACATTAGCTAATCAGCTGCTGCTCTGCTTTTCTGGCCTGTTTAAACTGATGGATTCCGCTTGCTTTTGTTGCACTAAAGCACAGTTTCGTGAGGGCACAGTTTGGCTGGGATGTGCTCATATTTTGGGGGCGGGGGGGCAGAAGCAGCTTAACTTCTACTTCTGACACTATGTAGCCATTGTGTGCGTACTCGTAGAAAGACAAAGTCACAGACTTACCACTTAACCAGGCCAGAAGATGACAAATTCTGTGTTGCTGTGATTTGTTCTTTGCTACACAAAAAGTGTGCCCTGTGAAGAAAAGCAGTAATTTGCTTTAACGTTTTCTTATTTTTTCAGATTGTACAATCACATTCAGCTATCAAGTAACTTGATGTCAGGCTGTGACTACTCATTATTTAAGGTGAAACAAATTCTTTACTTGTTTTTCTGTAACAATAGTGTCAGTCATTGAAGTATTTCTAGAGCTTATCATGACCACAACATGCTTTAACTGCTGGATAAATATGCATCGGCGTGATATAAATGTCGTGGCCTTACTTTTGAACACAGGATGGAATCGAGCCAATGTGGGAGGATGAGAGGAACCGACGAGGTGGCCGCTGGCTGATAACTCTGTCCAAGCAGCAACGGAAATCAGATCTGGACCGCTTCTGGTTGGAGACGGTAAGCCGAATAGTTAATTTAACAAAACCATTATTAAATCCATGTGGAAGCTTGCAGGAATATAGCTCCAGCTTCTGTTTGACAAATACAACAAAGCCAGCTGCTTGTTAAACTTTCCACTGTGACAAGTCGGTCTGCTTTTGACACCAAATACTCAACACTTTTTTTTTTATTCTTCATTCAAATCTGTTTTCAAATGGCAAAGCTTTTGTAAATATCCTTTTTCTTCTTCCCCTGTAGCTTTTGTGTCTGGTGGGTGAAGCATTTGATGACCACAGTGACGATGTTTGTGGAGCCGTCATTAATGTCAGAGCCAAAGGAGATAAAATAGCCATATGGACCACAGACTTTGAAAACAAAGAGGCCATCACACACATAGGGTGAGCTGCACAAACCTCAGCTACTGATGTTTTTAAAGTGTTTGATGTTGCATTTTTAACTTGTTAAGAAGTGATTATTTAGATGAGAAAATATCCATTTTGTTTCTAAATTTTAATAGAAAATCTGAGTCTCCTTGTAGACATTACCTGCTTTACATGAATCTGAGAGTAAGGAAACGCATTTGAATCTGGTTTGATTTAGCATCCAGGTTAATTTACGTTGGGTTTCTGAGGAAGCTCATATTTTGTATTCCTAAAGTGACAAAAGTCTGAACATATCGACGGATGCGGTGTGTTCATTTGGTGCAGAGCGGCTGGTCAGAGGCATCGGCTTTAGTAACATCGCCGTCCACTTTTCCTCATCTGTTACCAAACATGTTCTATTTGATGGCCACCTTCAACACCAAGTGTCCCACCCCCCCCCACAGTGATGGAGCCAAAGAAAAGTTGGAAACTTTTATTCAGTGTCTGGGTGTCTGAAAAGGGAAGCTCTGAAAAATTGGATTGCTTTATGCTGTCTGATTGGACAGCGGACATGGCAGCAGGACTGAGTTCCAAGGTGTCCTGCAGACTGGCAGGATTGATCGTTCTCCTTTCTTGCCAGTGAGTCATCACTGTCAGTTTCAGCACCTCCATGTGAGAAGTTAAAGTCAATATAATCTCAAATGGATGAACTGCGTGTGTGACAAGGTGGGCTCCATGCAAGTCACGGGGAAGAGTGTGCTTGTTCACCGGAAAAGGAGGGCTGTGGCCCAGCAGTGGCTCCCTCCGGTGACATTGTAATGTGAGGTTTGACGTGCATGAAGGAACCTGACATTTGTAGGAATTTGCCAGAGTAGTAGCTGAAGGTGACTGATTTTAAAACAAAATGTTTACAAAAAGGACGTTTTTAACTTCTTGCAAACACCACAGCGCTATTTCAGCCAACCGCAGAGCAGTTGACATGATAAATACCAGCTCTAACGCTCTGACATGGTGTGAGAAAACTGTGACTCTAAAGACTTGTGTGACGTGCCACTTTTCATTTTAATGTCAGCGAAGGTGTGAGACACCCTAATGTGAAAGTGACAAATGACTAACCAGATTGAAGCTGTTACTGTTGCTTAATATTTGTCTTAAAAGCCTCAAATATGTTTGCTGTGACAGATGGGAGAGCTGTACCCTGTGTATCATGTTCTGAGTTTGCTCTCAGCTCCTGTCACAGAAGGCGTTAACATCGGAGGATGTTATTTCTGTCCGACAGCTTGTACGTCGACTGTGGTCGCCAAATTAAAGATTTGGATTTTCTTTCTTTCTACCTGATAATCTATTGACTGTCGTCTTTTTTTTTTTTTTTTCTCATTTGGTAGGCGTGTGTATAAGGAGAGATTAGGCGTTCCACCCAAAGTCATCATCGGTTACCAGTCTCATGCAGACACGGCGACAAAGAGCGGCTCTACTACCAAGAACAAGTTTGTTGCCTGAGGACATGTCGAGTCATCTGAAGTTTTTCTTTTTCCTGTTTATTATAGATTTTCTGTAACCTTTCCATGAATGTAACCGGTATGTTGATCCACCAAAAGAAAACATTTAAAAAAAGGAGATAAAGTGGCTGGTTTTTGTTTAGCTGTTTGACTTTCCAAAGCTTTTGTGTTAGAGAGTATATGCAATTAAAATGTAGCTTTTCTTTGGGAATATCATTTCTTTTGGTTGTGGGCAGTAATTATATTTTGGGGAACTTTTTCATACATATTTAAGTACTCTGCTTTAAAGGCAATTTTATGTGAATTGTAGCAGCAAAAAGGCTCCCTGAATGCTTTAGTTAAAAAAAAAAAGGTTTCCTTTTTCCGCATTTGAAAATGAGAAGAAGCAACTTGTGAGACTGAGTTATAATGCTTGTATTATTTCAGGGAAGTGAAATGTTGCGTTCAAACTAACTGGTTTCACCTCAAGCCTCACAATGTGCTCCAGGTGTCCCAGAAATGACAGAAAAGTGGACGTGCGTGATGGTTTGCACTTAATAAAGAATTTGACCGTCGCTTTTATTTATTTTTTGACACATTCAAGTATGAGCTATATTGATTTCAACGTTCCTCTCACGTTGAACCACAAACCAAATGTGTACCTTAGCTGCAGGTTCAGTTTCTGCCTGATTATAAATAATTTTGATTTGCATAGAAGGCTCTCATGAATATTGGCTCCCTTTTGTTTTAATTCCTGTCCTCTGCAGAGGCCATGTTTGTTGTTTAGAGCTTTGCTGGTACGTTGCAGGATGTAAGATGAGAATTGAGGAACTGAACTGTGCCTTTAACATAACCTCCTGCTCCTCACAGTTTGAAATGTATGAAGAATGTAGTGGAGCCATGTAAATAAACTATAGTGTTGTGTTCTCTCAGAAGGTGAGAAGTTGTATATTTTAATATAATGCATGGAACAAATTTCTTTATTCATCTAGAAGCACTAGATGTGCTTAAAATTGTTCAGACACAGAATGAAGTTTGTTTTCTTTTTTTCCTTCTAGACAAGCAAACATGTTTTTGTTTTTTTTTTCTTGACATTGGACTCATTTGTGGGAATATACTTGTAGCGGCTCTCATCTCATATATACTCTTTTACAATGTGAACATGTAACAAACTTGTTTTGTGAAAGTTCATCGGACCAAACAATATTCTGCATTAACACGATTTCTCACCTGCTCCTCTCAGTGTGAAACCGTCCCTGGTGTGTCATTGCTGTTTATGTACTTTTCTATGGGGAATTAGGTTATTTTTGTGGCACATTTATTTTTTTTTATTTTTTGTTTGGCCACACGTTGCTGTTTGACTTTAAAGGGATTTGTTTAATCTTCAATCTAAAAAATAATGGAATGGTTTAGATGTAAAATTTGAAGTTCAGCAGAATGATCAAGGGGATCTTTTTGTTTTATCGTGTCAGACCAAACAAGCAGCCTGTGTTAAATTTTCAGGCATCTTTTTGTCTTGTTACCATCAGAAATCCAATATGTTCCCCTGTTGAAAAGCTAGAGAGGATCAAGTGTGTCAAAAGTTCTTAAGTTGTAACAGACACCTCACAGAATATGTTCTGACCAGTAAAAATGACCCCTGTCCTTTAAAGGAAAACGGTAACCTGTTATGTCTGACAAGTTTCAAATAAAAGAATGCCTGGGATGATTTTTAGGAATGTGGGCAGTTTAAATAAATGCTGTATGCCATTTCAGTATTACCTGTTGAATGAGTTCAGTCACTGCCGAGTTCAGCTGATGAAATTTCACAAAAATATGACCTAAATCTTTCATATCCTGCTATTTGTGTGAAATCCAGACCTGATTAATTCTGTTTGATGCCTGTTTTATCAGCTCATCTGTTTAATGAGCCATAAATCCCGAGCAGTTGGCTTAATTTAGCTGTTATCTCCTCTGTTCACTTTCAACACATTAAAACATCTTACATTTGCACAGGTACTGTAAACAGTCTAGACCTCTGATGTTCTCAGCTCCCTTCTTATCGGGTCAGGGAGGTTATCCATACATAATGCATTTCAAGTGAAAACTATTTCCATACTTGTTAGATGGGTAAAAATATCATTAAAGAAAATATTTCTTTTAGATAAAGCGATAGTATTTTGACTCCATGATAACAGCGTGTGTAACCACAGAAAAATGAGTGTTTTCATGTTAGAAAGCCAGGTATTAAATGTGAGTTTTTGCTGAATCCGCTTTCCTACATATGCTCTCTATGGTGATTGGCACATGTTGCACTCTTCTGGTGTTAACACCTGACACCAGAGGTGGATTTGATGTTCCTGAGGTCTTCTCAGATGAAACACGGGCTCATGCTGGTAATTGACGGAGGCTCCTTGAACGTGCTGCATTTCAAAAACTTGCATGAGTTGATCAGCAATAGGGATTCTCCCTGAAGGTGTGGCTTCCCACTTTCCAAAGTAATTCCAGGCTCATGGTGAGGCTTCCCACCAGCGATGTTAATATGATTCATATCAGTGACCGAATCCATTTTAGGGGTGTCTTTGTTCTGTTTTTATGGGTCGTATTTTTAAAAAACCTAATAAAATTGTAATAATCATCGGCTTCACTGGGATTCAGAAATCATTTTTTCATGCCTGGTGTCGGATAATGCTGCAGCTGAGAGGTGCACTGAGTAGGCTTGGATTCGCTACTCATCAAATCAAAGCTTACTTTGATAAGATTCCCGTCTATGAGCTTGTTGGCTCATAACAGTACATGAATTATAATATGCTTGCATAATAAAGATAAGTACAGTGCTGCACTCTTATTACCAAACCAACAGTGGGCAGCGGCCTCCACTCCTCTGAAGTGATCGGCTGCAGGGATTTGCTTCTGTTCAGTCACATAAGATTGCTCCAAAAAAAATAATGTAGGGATCTGGACGACGTGGCTTGATCTGGGAACAGTTTTTCCGATTCATGAGACGTGTACGGATCAGTAAAAGCTGACGACAGAACGCATCAGTCTGTCTCTGATTCTGTTGCTATGGAAAATGAATAGTGATGGAGCCCTGTGTGCACTACAATCAGACTGGATGATTTATTTATTTGGCCAGACACCCTCCACCAGGAGGCAGCATGGTCTCGCACTTGACTGCCATTAAACGTTTGAATCCTACACAAATGTTTTGGGGGAGAAGAAACGGAGATTTTCGCTGCGTGTTTGTGCGATGCACGCTGGGAAAAGACGATGTCTGTAAATAGCAGCTGGGCACCACTTTTTTTTAAATTTTATTCATACACCCTCCCACCAAAGAGGGGAAAATGGCATTGCCCCTCGCCCCCCGCCCACCCCCGGATGCCGCAGGCAGCTGTCAACCTCATCCTCACCAGCTCGCCTCCTATGCACAAGTGCAGGAGGTCTAAACTCAGTGACATGACACCACTCTGGATGAGACTGCAGCATGAAAGGTTGCAGGTAGAGCCTCGCATCTGCAGGAGGGGGCTGATTTTTCTCTGTGTTCCGTGGCACATGTGTCACTGAACCGTTCGCTCACTGTACCTCTCCAGCAGCTGCTTCTGAGGACACTAAACCGGGCTCAGTAGGTAGATTATTATCCGTGGTGCGGCTGACAGAGTCCTGCAGTCAATAATAATGTTGTCATCTTCCCGTCAGAAACATAGGGAGGAATCCACTCATTTGCCGAGCAGCCAAACGGGGGATTCATGTGTACACACAAACACAAACAGAAACATGGATGAGCTCTGGAGTTCAGGCTGCAGGTGACAGATGTTGGAGCATAAGACTGAATAGAGTTTCTGTGGCACATTCACAAATGTTTGCGAAAAAATACAGCTGAAAATACCTTGGTAATTTCATTTTCATAATACAATACTTATGTACATATAGATACATATACATAAATGTAAATAAATATATATGTTTACTTCCACTGACCATTCTGTTGCAGCATTGTTAATTCAACATCTGGATTCTAACATAAGAAGCCATTTGATGGATAGGTCCAAAAGTCAACAGAAAAATTTAACTTGACTTGTAAACGTTTGAAAATATGGACCATGTGAATGCAACATAAAGGAAATGGTTTATTATTTAAAATCTCTTGAAATGTAGAATATAGATAACTTTGGCAGAACCTGTGTTTTTACATTGATAAAAATTATTTGAAATTATTACAATAAGAGATTTACACCCAAACATGCCATGATTTTCCCTTTTCTCCCCTTCACAATGTTTTTATAGCTGCCTGTGAGGGACCGATGATACATTTATCAAATGTCGGCCCTTCTCTTTTAAGATGCCGTCTTGAATATTTTCCCTGCATTCTTAGACAGGGACGATAAGGCTGGGGGTGGTTTGTTTAGTTATAATATGCAATTTATGCTGCCAGATGGACATTCAACACTCCTCTACAACAACAATTTGGCATTTTTATGCCAAGTTGACTCATAGGAAAAAACTAAATTACAAGAAGAATGTCAAGGGATCATTTGTTTAAACAAACATTGTACTGTTTTAACCTGAATTTCTCTGTCCTCCAAGCCACTGTCACACTTGTTCTAGACTCTGAAAATTACACCTAATTTTTGTTCCAGTTGAGGAAAATTGCTGCAAGGCTAATAGCCATTAACACAAAGATGTGCAGCTCCCATTGGCACTCATAATTACTTTAAACAAAGCCCACCTCAAGTACAAAGACGCCATTTTACTAGCCATACATCGCTCACTGTGGAAGTGCAGTCGCACGTCCATCCACGCCTAATGCGCTTGGGCCTGGATTCATTGTTACTATTTTCCAGTTTGTAAGTCCCTGTCATTCAAATGTTCTTTGATGTAAGTTGAGAAAACCTGATAAACCTTCAATATATTTGTCACACAAAAGTATTATCTTTTAAAGTCGCTTTGTTCTTTCATAGATATCTCTGCCTTTTCAATGAACGCTAATACGTCAATAATGATCTGCCTCTGTCCTTCACCACAGAGATGGATCATGGCTATCCGAGCTTGCAAAATGACATTGCTCAATGAAGTGTACAACACAGAAAGCTAATTTATTTAGCAGTTCACTGAATTGGAGTGTGAGAGTACAGTGTTTGTCCCCGATAGCTGCCCTCGACCATGGTGATGTAATCTACACGCTGACAGCTACTCTCGCTGGCATGAGCCACAGACAGCTGCAATAAAAGCATGCAGAACAATAAAAGACGATTTACAAAGCAAAATGGTTTTCGATTAGGCTGTATAATACATTATTATTTGTTAATATGCTTGATGCCAACTTTAAAACGCTATCTATCTATCTATCTATCTATCTATCTATCTATCTATCTATCTA
>JABUIW010000031.1:6476590-6529931 GCA_013363375.1 Menidia beryllina | reverse complement strand
TATCTATCTATCTATCTATCTATCTATCTATCTATCTATCTATCTATACAAACTATTTTTCTAGCCTTTGTGTCAAAATATATAAGTATATACTTGTACTATACAATGAACAATAAAAGACAGAAGAATCTATCAATCAGCCATCGGAATGTCATTAGGTCAAAGAAATACATAAGAAAACTATACATGACGCCTGAACAGAAATTCTTGCTTCATTTAAAAAAAAAAAAAACTCTTTAAAGAAATGTTCTTTTCTTATTACGTCACACATCTGGGGAGATGAGCTGTATTGTTTTCTTGCTGTGGGCTTTGCTTTTGGGTACATAGTTTCTTGCAATTGCACACGTGATTTTATGCCTTTTGAAAAAAAGGACCCTTTCTCCAATAAACCCACTAACAAAAGGAGAGAGGAATGAAAAGTGATGTAAAATGGGTTAGAGAAAAGTTCCTCTGCTCTCCATTACAAAGACATTCCCGCAGTGTTTTCCACATTCTGGCCAATGCTTCCACTCGTTTCCACTGATTTGACCTTGAGCAAAATGATGAACTCTTCCCTGTTACCGGCATTTTTGTGCTCTGATCCAGCTGCTGTAACAACAAACATGAATGTGTGTGACATAGCAAGAAAAGTACTGATAAAACTACTTCTCCTTGCTCAGTCTCAGTTCATGCCCTCAGTGTGAGTAGGAAAACCATTGTCCGATGTCCATTGTTTGACGGTTTTCACTGGTGTTACAGCTCCAAAACCCTGTCAATGTTCAATTTATCCCCCGTGGCTTTGATTATCATGTATCTCCAGGCCTTCTTTCCATGACAAGTTTAGAATCCTGTCATATTTTTCTCTTTTTGCACTGTATTTACATCATTTAATACACTGGCAGTATGAGGTGCTGCTTTTTATGCAGAGTTTGCTCCGAGGTCAGCTCATCTTGCGTAAATGGTGTTTCCCTGGCAACATATTTCATATGTGAGATGCTGATGAAGGCAGCGGAGCAAGTGGAGCTCTCTATCTGATAAAAAGATCATTCACTGGCTCTCAGAGCTTAAGATGATGATCACAGAGAACTAATATTTCAGTCTTCAGAACTCAGTTATTGCTGGAGACCCCACAAACTGAACTCATACATTTGTGGAGCAAAATGTACTCTGGAAGTCCCTGATTTTCTGTCCAGGAAGCCATACTTCCATCTATCAATCTTTGAAATCCCACTGAGACTGTTTGTGCTCAGTGGTGCCACTTAGCAACTCTTTTGCAATATCTGGTGAATATTCAGAATCTGCTGGTAGATCTATTTAAAAAATGGAACTTGTGATAGATAGACCTTTTCTGGAGCTATTCAAGAGTAAAATGGGGTGCACATTTTGTTCATACTCTTTTCAGTGACCAGTTTTTAGATACACCGATACTGTGCATGTTGCAAAAGTAAATATTTCTTTGTCCAAAAGTCCTAGTGCCTACCATGTCTACTAAAATTATATACAAAAGGCCAATTATGTAAATGTAGGCTTAGCTTGAGTATAAGCTCCACAAGGGCCAGAGGTGTCCACAATTCTTCCTCTAACAAGCACAGCGGATTTGCAACATAGACTAAACCTTTACTGGACAGAGGGCCATCTCCAGCCTTCTCCGTAAGAACTGGACCAGTTCTAAGGACTGTGGCAACAAAAGGAAAACACTGGGCATTTTAATTAGTGTCAGTGACACATGGCAAAGCTTTGGGCATCCCTTCCATTGAAAGTGCATTCTATTGATTGCTTTTTCTAGGGTTTTGTTGAGCTAACCTTTGAACAGCAAGGTTAAGTGAGTCAAGTAGATTTTAGTAGTTATCTTGTGTGCAGCCCAAAGCCTTATTTTGTCCAATTTGGCAACTTTCACATACATCACACACTATTATCTGAAGTCTGCATTAACCAGATTGTGACTTAAAGACGGGGATTTGAAAATTGTACTAGCAAGCATGATCTCACAGAAAAAAGAAGCCAAGAGATTCAGTTGACATGTAGGCTAAATGCCCACCATTGTCGTAGCTTTTCTGGCTAAGAAATGACTTATAGAGCACATGGTCACAGCTGCCATCTTGTTCCCTCTATGTGATCACGGTTGCCATTTTGTCTCACTGTGCTTTCTTCTTCTCCAACCCACATAAAAAAATAAAAACATTAAATAAAAACGGTCTATCTCCAAGTGGCTGTTTCTATCTTACTTTTTGTTTTCTACCACATTGCAAAATAGTGTTTACTGATTAATGTACGGTTTGTTAAATAATTGAGTATACTCTGATTAGGTCTGAAGGAGAGAGTGTTTGTGAGTACTGTGCATGTTCAGTGTCGTCACAACTGCTGGTTTTGAGGGTCGATGTATGGATTCTGTCCTGTTTGATCCCAAGTATCATCGAAAGTATAAGTTAAGATAAGCTAAAATATGTTATCAGTATTGAAAAATGTAGACTAGGCCTTCAAAAACAAGACGAGCTGACTTTGCCTTCTGTGTGAGTCTCAAAAAAGCATTCTCTTGGAAAACCGCATTTGAATGAGGCATCACTTTGTCACACCACACTGACTGTTTGGGTTCTGCTCTCAACATTTAAGCCTCCGCAGATATTGACGTGCCATTACAGTTGGAGCAGTTGCATTTTTGTGAAAGCAAACTATTTTTTTTTTTAAAACAAAGGGGCGACTTGCTCTGCCATCTTGTTCCGCTGGACAGAGGTTGATGTAACAAAATCCATTATGTTCGACACTTGTGACTATACAAAACCGCCTCTAATCCAAGTCCCCAGTGTTTAGGGGTTTTGTGTGTATATGTGTGTACATCGATTTGTTAGCTGTGTAATCCTCGATTGTGACAACGGTCAGCGAGATTAGGAGCTAGAGCCACAACATCGGCCCTTTTAGGCTGGTAATGGGCAAAAAAGCGTGTTAATTGCCCTTGACTGTTGAAAGTAAATTAATTATTGATCCCTCTCTCGACTCCTCTTCTGTACTTGTGTACCCTTACAAATCCTTTTATCTCCAGCTAGGGGTAGGAACATTTCCTCTTTTCCCATCATTATGCAGGCTTGCAAACAAGAGGTCCATAAGCAAACCTCTTCATCCATCTCTCATTGTCTTTTTGCCCGTAGTTGTCACCTCAGAATACCCTTTTATCTGTGATCCTTTTGTCTACCCGTCCATGTTCTACCTCATCTTTAATATTGTAATAATTTTCTTTATGTTCTTACCTTTTCTCGCCTTCTATTGTTTGCATTGGTTCTCACAGCCCACATGCTGCACACAGATGTTCTCTCACCACCACATCAGCAGTTCTTACAAATAAATAAGACAAGAAGATGAATAAAAACACAGCTGAGGTCCAAAGGCTGTGTTTTAAATTGATGAGAGCTAATGTAAAGGCCTAGAAGCAGTACAGACAACAGCATCATTATTCCACCTATTGATTTCCCCCCTCTGCTACTAAAGGACAAATAAAACTACCATATATATGAAATTAGAGATCAACAAAGTCCAACATAAGTGCACATATTTTTACTGCAACTGCAGATGTCAAAACACTTTGGATTCGAGCTTCAGCTGAAACCTGGCATGTGCCTGATTTTCACACGTTCATGTGGAACTAATGGTGAAGAGTATGTGCGCCTGAGAGAGACAGGTACTATCATGCATACCTATATTTACAGTTCATCAAAATGCAGCACAAGTTAAAGCACAGGTGCTTTGATCTATGGATTCTGACATGCAGTGATAACCATGCACTGCCTGTATGATGCTGTTAGACTATTTGAGTCAGTCACTGCAAGCTGAAAAGCAACAAATTTGAGAAAATTTGGGAGTTTTGTGTATGAAATTTTTTTACCAAGCTGGGTAAGAGCTCTCGCTTTTTATATCAAGTTTGTCTCCTATTTGAAAAGCTGACGTTTAGGAGACGCACGCTCACCATTGAGAAATTGTGAGAAAACCAGCGTACATGTCGAGAAACCATTTGTCGCAACCAGCAAAAAGCCATTGATAAACATAAGTTATTATGATTTGAAATTGATATATACCATCCCTAAGCATGATTCTTTTAAAACCTAGCTAACAAAGGTTATTACCTCTCCGAAACACGAAGAGACAAATGTGTTTCAGTACAGTTTTGCCATGCATGTAAATGCACCATCCATCATTTTTTCGCTCAATTTGAACAATTTGTACCAGAAAAAGGAAAATGTAATGCCTCTGCTCTGAAGCACTCATATGAGTTATATCAACCTTCTGCTGCTAGTAGGGGTATTATTTTACAGGCTTCCTCATTGGTGAGATTCAAAAGTAGAAATTCATATGGACTGTTGGGCTTGTTGGACTGAAGGTTTTAACAAGACCAGAATAATGTTCCCCATTGCTTCCAGTTTTACTCTGACTAGTATGCGTATTTGTGTCCTATCGCGACTCCACCTACTCAATTAATATAACAAAATGTTTTAGTCTCATGAGCTTTCTACGTTGAATACGCTTTGAATTTTTTTCCTTTGTACACCCAGCTGTCAGCTGAATCTGATGGTTAGTTACCCAGAGCCTTTGTTTAACAAAGCCTTCTAAAACCTGGGGGTTTTCTGGAAAATATAAAACTGTCCTTTGATATATTCTGTTTCTAAGCCATTAAAGAAATCTGAAGAAAAAAAAAACTATTTGAACTAAAGCTACTTGAGAACTTTAGCCCTTGATTTTTTTTTATAAATCATTAACTTTTCCCTCTCAGTTTTGTTAAGAGAGTTTTGTTGTCTTGAAAATGCCTTCGACTTGAAATATATAAACATGTTCCACCAGGCCATAATGCGGTAAAATAAACATACTTCTTATCAATCATGTACATCAACATGGGTTTATGAGGCATCTGGTCACAAATCTTATGTTTGTGTTCAGTTATGTGATCTCAGCAAATGTCATGAATGATGGAAGATGGCCTTTGCTAACCAGAAAATGTGGCAGGTGTCAGTCAGACTCTGCTCTTCATGGCAAACAGTGAGACGTCTAATCAAGCAAAAGTGAGAACACTTGTGTGGGATGTGCAGTCTTTAAAATGCCAAGCTGTGATGACCAAATCCAGCATAGTTTCTGACTGCTTTTGAATTCAAATTCGAACCCTCTCAGTTAAGATACTAACATGGTATGTTGGGTCACATTTGAGAATGGTATCCCATGTCAATTATATGATCTATATGAGCATGTAAAAGTCATTTACTTGTCAATGATTTTCACTCAGATTAGGTTTTGCGCATTTTAAATCTTTATCTTAGAGTTGTACGTGCGGCGAGACTAGATTGAATTGTAAATTTCTGAACCCAAATAAAATTACTCAACAACGCCACCTTGGGAATTTCACCCAAGGAATATTACTCCCATTTTTGATAGGACACACAAGTTCGCTCATGCGTGGATTAAGACATCTGAGACAATGTTACGATGTACAAAAAAGCCTTTTATTAGATGCTTCTTAAGAGACCTGTAAAAGTTAAGTAGTCACTACTTAACAGAACGGCAACAAATTGGCGCTAACAATGAGCGTTACTTCTTACCTCCCAATCCAGACAAACTCGTGTGCACACACACACACGCACTCAAACCGACGAGGAGGAGGAGAGCCGCAAAAAGAGGGGGAGAGCTGCCCAGTAGCGTTTTGCCTATGATCACACCTGGATTTAGATCTTCTGTGAACAAGCAGCAATAGTACAAAGAGAGGGGAGACCTACCACCACAGGATCAGAGCAGCATGCACCTGATGTCATGCTTTTTGACTGTCAGTCCCTGAGACACAAATCACAGCCAAAGCTTGAGGAAAACATGTCTTATTTACCACGCCCACTTTGCCCAACCGGAACCTCGCACCTGAAAGCTATTTGTACAGCAATACATATACAGTATTTCTATACCTCTACATACGCATGATATTAATGAGTTGAGTGCAATATCTTAATTTTCTAGTCATAAAATGACTGCACATTTTGAATTCTGCTGTGTTTGCTGCCATAAAGTCATAATGTCATAGCTAAAGTCTGACTATACATCTAAACTCGTTTTGTACATGAAAAACTGACTTAATGTGCATACTTGACCATTTTAAAACTGAAGGTCCCTGAATCAAAGTCACAAATGAACCTCATTCCACATTCATTGTTCTTGGTGACTCGTGCTATTCTTATTAGGGCATCTTTATCATCGAAAGACCTTGAATCTCTACGTAGCATTCTATGATAATTGAGACAAAGGTTTCGATAGATCTTAGGCTTTTGTGTCCTCGACGTTGGCAGGGAGGCGTTCATCTCTTTCAGGCCTGGATCTTATGGTGATCTAATCTCTTGCATTTCAGCTTTTTGGTCAGTTGAATTATATCCTCTCTCTTTTTCAGCAAGAGAGTCATTTCTTTTTTTTGGAGCAAGGTTTATGCACTGAACTACGTCAATGACTCACCTTGAAGAGAGAAGACGGTCAAAGTTATCTATCAAAAGATCACATTTCTGTAACTTCCATACCAGGCTGCCAAATGGATTTTAAGAATACACATAAAATGATTAAAATCAGGCAAATCTATACTTTCATGAAATGTTTAAAACATAAGACAATACTTGTTACCTTGGAGAAGCAATGTTACATCCTCCTCTGTTGTAAATGGATTCTCGCATTACAAAAAAAACACATGAATGTAGTACGAGAGGCAGTTCATTAGCAATGTGCAAGCATGTTTCTGTAGGGAATCGCCCCCATTCGTTTGTTCTTTGTGGAGAGTGAGAGAGCAAATCTCATAAAGCATTGACATGAAAATTCACAATCTAATGACAATAATGAAAAAAACATGTTTTTTATGATAATAATTCTCATGTCCTGACTTCTTTCTGATCTCCAGAGGGGAAAATATAAATTCCTGTGATGTGCACGTGACACCAAAATGAGAAATCTACTCATTTTGTGCACATAGCCCAGGATCTTAATGAAGACATTCAGCATTAAGTGAAGACATATATCACAGATGCAGTCTCCTAAAGGAAATTATTGTAATTGGATATATGGTAAAGCTTTTCTAACAATGAGCATACAGTTGTGTGCTAACCAGAGGACGTAACTATAATTCAGAGGCATACATGCTTGTCCTTCTAAAGGGGTGCCCCCCTGTCATTCGTTTCTTCATACTTTTCCATTACACGACCCATGAATGATTCAGGAGCCACTGTTTTTGTTGCAAATAGCAATTAATTTTTTATGGCAGCTTTATCTCGAAAAAATCCTTTCCTTTCCTGACGCACTGGCTGGATCATGACTGAGTTGTCATCACATGTGGATGAAGTGCTGTGCATGCAGACGGTACACTTAAAAAAAAATATAAAAATAGAACATACTGTATATAATCTTTTTGCTGGGGTTCACAGATGCTCATGAATTTGCTTGTTTTTTCCGATTCCATTTCCGTAAGTGACTCACTTTGAAAAACATCACTTTGGATCGGAGGCGTCTTCTCTAATGGTAAATGAAGTGTTTGTGAGAAACGCGTCAAACGTATCGATTAAATCCCCTGTGTTTTGCATATCTTTTGCCCTGAGCCCACGTGGCTGATTTGCCCCAGCCACGCAGCAAAGGCTTTTCAGTGGGAATACAAATGCATGCAAATCGCTAATTGACTGTGCGTGGTTATATTCTCTCAGGTGTCTGTTGAGTCAGCCCTCATTTTAAGCCTCTTCCTGTATAGCTTTTTCCGGATAAGCAGCTATTTACTGAACGACTAAAATATCAAATGATATAAATGTCTTATGAAAGAGGTACCCTGTTACAAAGAGACTGGCTATTAGTCGAGGTATTTTACAACCACACATCAACTCTTCATAGCTCCTAATGGAATCTCTAATGACCTCAAGAAGATAGATGGCTGTTAAAAGGAGACATTTTGGAACAGTAAATAAAGAATGAATTATTATCTTTTTCTTTTTTCTGTTTGTGTGCAGGATTGTTGCACTTGTGTCTCTAACTGCAGTTTTTTTTTCTGCCAGACCTGAGAGGATGGTTATCACCTTGACTTGTCTTTACCTTCAGCCAATGGCAGACTCTCCACCCACCAAATTCTGCCGATGTGCCAGGTGAGAGTGGCAACTTCATTAAGCCAAATGTTGTTTTTTTTCATCTTTCCACCGGAATTTAAGCTCGTAAAATGAGTTCAAATGGAAATTATGCTGTCCTCTCCTTATACCACCCCTTCTCACAATTCAATTCCCTTTACACTCTTCTTTCTCTTTCTTTGCTTTCACATCTCAAGATTAATAATGCAGCATAACCGATCCCCCCCCGACCTCCCCTTATTTTATCTTCACCAGATAGTGCTCAGACAGCACAAGCTAATTTTAGAGGATGACACCGCTGAGTGCTCGCGATAAGCAGCTCACAATAAGCGGGACATTATTTTTCTCTCACTCAGGTTTCAGTCCTTCTCAGGTGGAAATCACTGTAAACACAGCGTGTCCCAGATCTTGAAGATTGCAAAAGACTGCAGAACATTTTGTGCGTTATTACTCTGAGCTGTGGAACTTCCATCCGGTATATTTCACTATTTACACTGCACAGCTTTTTTACCTGTCGGGGGAAAGAAAACCAAAAAAAAAAAACTAAACATGTTGGTACAGGTGATTCATTTTCAGCTGATTTTTTAATTCAAACAGTATTGCGCAGCTTTTCTCACAAATAAGAAAAGAACCTGAAGAGATGTCTCATTTCATGACCAAACCCATGAGCTGAGTGACAGTAGGGGGCTCCAGATCTCCAGATCCTTGGTTGGCGAAACCTGTTTAGCATTCCAATGTGGGAGCCCACGGCACAAGTGTTTATCATATGAAATGTATTATTAATTTCCAAGCCTTCAGAAATATCGACCCCAGTATTTGTCTGACCTAATCATGTTTATTTTATCTTCCCCATAGCATGTGAATCATGCCAAATCAGATTTAATTACACCAGGGCAGAGTTTGTCTACAGTTGAGGCAGTTGAGATTAGATTCAAGGACAGGATTATTTTATTGCCAACACTGAATTTCTTTCGGTATAATTTTCTGTATAAGTGTTGCAGTGCTGACATGTTGGTGCATGCGTGCCCTCTTATCTGACAAAGGATATAATTGGAATTTATCGAATTTCTCCATCATATCATAACCGATTTATTTTTCAAAAGTGGTTACAAGCGGGAGAAACGCGTTGTGATGCCGCAGTACAACCCAGCACACAACTGGTTGTGGTTGTTGCTCATGGGATTTACTCATCTGCCTCTTAAGATGGTAAAGTGCATGCACAGAGTGGATGCAGTGCTTGGACGTATCCTGACAGCAGCACATTATCTTTTATAAAACCTTCTAAAGGCTCAGACAATTTAGCCACTGCTATCTGTCATATGGCTTTAGACCCTCCATCCTTCTTTCCCGACTCTCAGCCAAAGTTGAGATTACACAGAAGTAAACATTCAATTACCGTAAGCAGCATTTGAAAAGGCTGTACTAAAGGAACAGAGACACAAAGAAATGGGACTGTTTTTATGTTTTGAATTTGTGGAAATTATGGGTGAAATGAATTCATTTGAATCACTTGCTGGATTTAATTCATTGCTGTCATTTTTCACACATTTAATGTAACTGGCACCCGCTTTGATCGGCTTGGCACTTTGGCTACGCACAAGATAACAGACAGATGTTACTCATGAAATTTTGGCACTTCGGGTAAACTTGCTTACAGCCTGCTTGAGTGTGCAGACGAGCATTAGCCAGCCCTTAGCTAGGATAACAATGAATCTAACTGTATCCAAAGCTGGATGAGATGCATTGAAGTCATTCGTTACTTGGCTTAAGTTTGGGTCCTCTAAAATAAGCGGGTGTGTTCAAACTCTCCGGTTGAAAGTAGCATCTTTTTGGGTTCATCAGTCTAATGCTTCACTAGACTGTGCATCACTGTGGCTTGTTTCAACATGGTTTCAGACATGCATGGAAAACCATTGGGATTTCTGGACACACCTGAATTTGAACGTTGATATGATGCGTGTTCTCCCATGGTTCCTTTTCTTATTATTAAACTAAAACATTCAGATACTTAAACAGTATTCTAACTTGAAACATTATAGATCCATCCCCTTTCTATGCCTGCTTATTCCAAGTGGGATCACGAGGGTGGTGGAACCTATCCAAATGTCAATGGGGATACATACCGGACAGATTTCCAGTCCATCACAGGACACAAAGCCCACACACTCTGTCCCAAAAACAGTTTACTAACTTACCAAACATGCATTTGTTTGGATGGGAGGAAGCTGCAGCACCAGAAGAGAACCCTTGTATGCAAACTATACACATAAAGATCCCCAGCGACTTTTTAAACTGGGGTCCCTCTTGCTGTGAGGTGATGGTAACAACCTGGAAATGGAGATTTGAAAATAACACAATATATATTAAAAAGCTAAAGTAAATATCAGCCTTGCTTTATATTGAACTTATAAATAATTTGCATAATGCATAATTTTTTGGCCCTTCCGTGTATCCAAAAGTAGGTGATTATACCTTTAATCCAGGGAGAATTGAATCAGGGCTTCTTTTCAGAAAAGGCTGGAAATGAATGATCTTTTCATTCTTTGCATAGTGAGATGTATTATCAACATATTGTTGGATGTAATAATCCATGTCACTGCCAAGTTTTAGGGCAATATATGCAGAAATTGTGCTGGTATTCAAATGACAAATTAGTTTCTCTTGAAGCCATATGATACATTATTAGCATTTTAATATAACTAATGATGTAGGTGATCAGGATTATGTAGAGAAGATAAATCATTCCCCTTCCTTTCATTTAGAGAATGACATTGCTTCAGGGCTTTTAGCTGGTTGGGGGACCCGGGTCAAAGATTTCCTAAGTTGATTTTAAATGGATATCTTCAGCTTGGGTTTGATTTATTTATTTAATTTTTCTGAAGCTCTCTTGACAATCATGTAGGAAATCTCAACGCGTACTTCTCAGTGGAACTAAAGAGTTACCGTCACGAAAAGCAATTCCCAACAAATATGTCCAAAAGAAGATTACAGCTCAACCGTGAGCATGTGTTTAATTACTTGTACAGATGCAAGCTGTCATGATAAAAGTCTCTATTATTGCATCTTTATTGTGGTTATACTATAGCACAGCCTTATAGAGGTCCCAGTTTCAATTCAATATTTCATTACGATTATGATATCTCCCTCTATTTAACATCACCTTTAAATAAATAAAATATGAATAAATAAATAAAAATTTATATAAATATATATATGTATATATGTATAAGTGTACAGTATTGCAACACTTACCTCGCACAACTACTACTCTCCTTTTTCTTTTGACAACTGACAAAGGTAAAAAAAACACATTTAAATTTTTTTCTACTTCTTTTTTTCTCATTTACTGCGCCGTCCAAGGACATGGCAAGATCGTAAAAGTGAACCTATCTGAATTGTGAAAGGTGATTTGTATGATAGCGAGCCTTGAGCGGTTTTTATGAGGCCAGCTTTGACACAGA
Organism: Menidia beryllina; assembly: GCA_013363375.1. Classification (NCBI taxonomy): domain Eukaryota; kingdom Metazoa; phylum Chordata; class Actinopteri; order Atheriniformes; family Atherinopsidae; genus Menidia; species Menidia beryllina. The sequence goes on along the minus strand of JABUIW010000031.1, from coordinate 6,518,392 downwards.
CTTCTAAACACATGCTCCCGGTGAGTGAGACCCAATTGAATACACAAAGCACTCTATCATTCCACGCTCATGGCAGAATCCAAAGTCCAGGTTCTCCTAAGGCTCTATCCTGGGAGGTTTAGACATTTCTTTTATGCAGGACTGATGTCGTCCAAACCCTACGAAGAGACAATTCAGGGGAAGGGAGTTGACTGCAGAGTAACAGACCTGCATGTATTTGGGGATTTCAATTTGTATTCGACACTCCACTCCCTGTCCTTCACCACTTCCTCCTGCCCTAACCACCGTTCTGGCTGGATTTCTAACTGCCGGTCATATTTTTCACTTTGCAGTTATTAATAAGCAAAGTGCCAAAATAGCTGCATGCTAACATGGTAACTGCCTTTCGACAAAATGTTCTTTACAAGATTCCTAAAAACGAAAATTTGAACAGGCATCATTTATGAACAGACTATTTTCCAATGCATCCGGTGTTACAGCCGGCAGATTTGAAAATTATTAATGCCTGTGCAGTTTACTCCCAGAATACATAGTGAAACGTGTCTGTATGAAAGCTTGCTCGGAAACCATTTTTGGGAACACTCCTCGGTAAATTTACCTCACAGTGTGTTGCTCGCTTGCAGGATTTCTTTTGCTGCTCTTTGTTCAGCTGTGAGCCTGTTTTGTGCCACGTGCTACTTTATAGCACGCCCCAAAAGCAGAGTGTCTTTTTTAAACTCTTGCATGTAAACTCTAGAAGTTTGGATGGTCTGAGATGTTTGGGAGAAGTGTTTGTGCCTGTACAGCCTGTCCCCACTCGTACATTATTCATCAGCAACGTGGAGCATCGATTTGCTCGTGTTATGATGAAATTCAAGGCTCTCCTTTTTCATGTACCTGTCTCTTCACAACTCGCACAGTTTTTTTTTTATTCTTCTTTTTATTTTTTTTATTTTCAACATGTCCCAGACTGACTTGACAGTTCCAAGTGAGCAGGTGTGAACCTGGTGTATTTTGATTTTTGGTTTCAAACAGACCCGATAAAGAGGTGAATGTAAAATAAGTTTTTGCTGAAAAACTCGACTTCATGTTTTCTCCACAACACAATGAATATCGATATCCAATTTTTTAAATGTCCTATGGGTCGCATAACCATCTCCTTGTTATATGTTGCACTGATAAACACAATAACCGAAGTTTCAAACTGCAGCAAGGGAATACGACTCATTTGTGCATTTCAGATTCTCAAGCCTGGAAGTTCACGTAAGGAAGAAGAACATTCTGTTATGGCATTTAAGTGCTGAGAGATTCAGCCCAACACATTGTCCTTTATAAGCACAACGACAACAACATAAAACAAAAATATGAGTTGATGTTTTGGCTTAGGCAAAAAAAGTCATAGCTGTGCTTAAAATAGATCCTTTTTTCAATCCCACCATTATCCTTATCAATTCCATTATTACTAATTGCCTTGATTACATGTCAATGCGACACATTATGAGACTATCTGGTTTCATAATTGTGAAAAAACATTTATTTTGTCCCTCCTGGATATTACTTTCCACTACTTTAAATGTGGTCACTATTAGCTCATTTTCTAAAAGTGTTAACAGCATGATTTCATTTTCTTTCAATAATTGCTTCGAACAAGTGATGCTGTTTAAATGCTTTACTTCATAAACCTTGTTACATGTCCAGGCAGACTGTTTTTGTTTTCCTCCCCCCCTCCATTTTGTTTCTTTCCCATGTAGCTGGCAGCTGGGAACACTTACCCTGAGTGGGCCAAGCAGAATAAAAGAAGCTCACCTGGAGGCCAAAGGGTGGCATATTGCTGGCAGGACCTGAATTTTCTTTGAGAGACTGGATTACCAGAGTGACAGCTTGTCTGAAGGTTTGTGGTGGGAGATTGTGGGCTAGGTAAGTTAGGGTACCCTGTACACCTTCATCACGCAGGTGAATGTCTGTTAGATACCCTAGGTAAGTAGGTTGGTGCCACCCTTGTAGTATTACTGAATCTTTACTAGCTCAGAGTAGCAGGGTTTTCTTTTCTTTTGCTTTCTTTGAAAGGTACTGTTAGTTAGGCCCTGTTTTGTTTTGCTGATTTCTTTTATTTGGCCCAACCTAACGGCCCCCTTCTCCCCCACAGTTGTTGAGCCTTCTTTGTCTTTTTTGGAGACCAATAAACCATTACTTTTTGCACTTTACAAAGACTCCGCTTTATTAAGGGTGCCAAGTTCTCTCCTCCCTTCCATTGGTGGGGCAGGGGACGTAACAAACCTTTTGCCAGTTATCAGCAGCAGGAGCTTCACGCTGCAACTTTTTAAATAGAAATTCAGCTCCGCTAAGCAGAGAGCTATGACAAGATAAGTGTTGTTAGAAGCTCTTTCTTCAGTTTATCATGCAATTAGTAAAAAGCTAAAAAAGTGTAAACCTTTAGAGAAGCAAATTCTTTAGTTTGCTGTGCAGAAACCATGAAAACCATGGCCTGGGATAGGGTCCACTGTTCTGTGGTGTCCAGTGGTTATGTTTTAAGATTACATTTGTGTCAGATGACATGTTCACATGAGGAGGGAGGAATTAATTGTATGAAATCCCCCAAAATGTATAAGAAACAGTCAAATGGCCAAAGGAAAAAAGAGACATCAGTAACAAAATTTGACTCCCAGTCACATCTGAAAACACTTAATAGCTCTACATTTTGAATTATGTACCCTCATCATGCTTTCAGAAATAGACTGCTAGGCAACACTCACAGAGCTATCAATCATTCCAAAAAATATGTTTTTACAACTATAATTTTACAACAAAGATAGCTTTATCTAGCTATTTAATTTTTTTTTTTTTGGTCCATAAGTAGCATGTGATGGATAAAAAAATGTTGGTACCGTTTTCATTATTGATAAATTGCCTGATGTCTGGACATTTAGAGATGAAATGAGGCTAAGCCGATCATACTATGTGTTAAAAATCAGAATTTCACAGAGGCTGATATGAAGATGCCCTATAGGATTCCAAATGAAAAGGTCTGGGCACACAGAATAAAAAATGGTGGGTTTTCAGTCCATTTATTTTTCTGACAATGTTCATAATCTCCAAGGTCCTTCGTTTCGTTATCCTAAGATATAATATGGTTTGGAAAAAAGTCAAAAGAGTAAAAGATGAACTCTCTTTACATTAGGGCAACTACTTCAGTGCTGTGGGTTTATTATCCTCAACGCTTTGCTATAATGGCCCTCTGAATGGATTAACACCAGTTGGCTCTCGTAATCAGGTTCCAGATCCAGAGTCGGCAAGATTTTATGGCAGAGATTTATCAGAAATCCCATCACAACTCAATTAAGCATTATGTCTGGCTGCCTCACAATGAAAAACTGCAGACACCATGGTTTCCCTGGATTGATGAAGAAAACCGCTGCTTGTGGGGTTAAAGAGTATTCCTATTCCATCATTGTGACACTGAGAAACCATCCACAGGGGGCATTTTAATTGAACCATGTCGATTAAAAGTCTACAGTTTCACCGGGTCTCTGCAGTGCCGGTGTTAGATTTCCATCCGTATACCTGGGCTTATATGCTGGATTTAGCAGAACACCTATTTGACATCAGAGATTTCATTTTTTCTGATATGCTATGATGTGATTATTTTCTATATATTTTTCAACCCAATTTTCTGACGCGTTTTGTTGTTTTTTGCAGTTTTGATACAACCGCATTGAACCTTTGCATTCATGTTCCATTATGTTGGTCTTCAGGAGACGTACAGACAGAAATGGTGTTTGGAATAATTCGATTTATGTACAATTGTGTGAAAATGATAACTGCTGTGTTTTTTTAGCCTCGGAATGAACCCTTTGAACGAAGACAAAACGAGTATTCTTCAGAGAAGGCTGCAGCATTGCATTCTTGTTTCTCTTTCAGCTCAGAATTGACAGAACAAATAGTGACTTTACAGCGACAATGTGCCCGGTTGATTGCAGTCTGCAGCATCTCCTCTTGATGCCACAAAAACCAACACTCTACGCCCCAAAGATTGCTGATCAGAAAATACAAGAATCTAAAATTATTTTTGCCCAATTTACAAGACAGTAAAATGCACAGTCATTGATAAAGGGGGTGGTCAATTTGACTTTTCATGAATTTTGTTTTTAAAATGCTTTTTTAGTCAGAAAATGGATGAATATCTCTATGATGTGGAGCTGTGAATGATTGTCATATTTGTGTTCACAATACCAACAATGGACAGAGAAACAGAATCAGAAACACTATATTTTTGTCTATATGTTTGTGATTATTCTACTTTAATGTAATGTTACATTTACCTTACATAGCTTATATTTAGTCAGCTTCTGCAGCCGGGGACTGGTCCCACAACACTTGGTCCATCTATATCAATCATCATAAGGGGTCCTTGGCCTACTACTTGTCTGATCCCTTGCCTAGGACCAGTCTGCCTTGAGTGACCCTACCGGGGCCTTGAAGATCTGGACAACATTGCTCCTCGGATCATTGGGACACTCAAACCCCTCCACTGCCCGGAGAGCTGGAAGCTCCTCCTCTGGGTCAGGGGGGAAGTCCTTCCCCAAGCGGAGGAGTTCAAGTATCTCAGGGTATCGTTCTTGAATGGTGATACAAAATTTTGAGTAGTGATTGAACGAGGTCGCGGATACAAGTGGCCGAAAAGAGAACCTCAGTCATCCTGGAGGGGCTCAGAGTAGGGTCTCCCATGTTGAGCGGAGCCAGTTGAGGTGGCTCAGGCATCTGATCAGGATGCCACCTGGTCGCCTCCCTGGTGAGGTGTTCCGGGCATGTCCTACCGGAAGGAGGCCCAGAGGTAGACCCAGGACACGCTGGAGGGACTATGTCTCTCAGCTGGCCTGGGAACGCTTTGGGAACCTGGGGGGGAGAGGAACGTATGGGTTTCCCTGCTTCAGCTTCTGCTCCCACGACCCAATCCTTGATAAGCAGTGGACAATGGATGGATGGATGGATGGATGGAACTTACATTTACACTCCCAGTTAAGCCAAAGTGTGTAGCAAAAACTACAAACTGTATTCAGCTTTCAGTCCAGTGAGAGCTATTTTTGAAACTTCTCTTTAATTGTACATACTGTACTACCTCTGTGTGTCGAACAGATGCCCCGGAAGTTTTTTCTTTTCTTATTCATGTAGTACTGCTCTTAGTTCGATTCCTTAATAATCAAATTTTTATAGTGTCCCGATATTGTGAATAATTTGGCTTGACACACTTTGGCAGGATTTGCCAGTTCCATATAAACTATAAGGTTAAAAAAAAAAAAGCTTTCCATGAAGAGAACTCTGGGGTTGCATTTTCACAGGCAGTTTCAAAGTATTCCTTCTTCAAACTTTAAAAAGCACACTCGTAATCTAGGCTCCGTCAATTCAAAAGTAACAGGCTTGCAATCAGATCTCAGATGCGCTGGACGTGTGAAGTGCTCCTGCATGCTGAACATGTCAACACAGCTTAAAAGCGTCTTGTCTTGTTGTAAGCCTTGCTGTGCTTGTCTTTATGTTTTTCAGAGTTTCAGAATCCAACAGAGCTTATCGTTAGAAAAACAGAAAAAAAAACAACTGCATTTGTTTCCCCACTGTTTCATTTCAGGTCTTTTTTAAAGGGAAAGAAAGATGGATAAAAAGAGAGGAAAGACAAAGAATATTATGTGTCTTGATGAAGATAAGACACAAAACAGTATTAGCTTACAAAGACTTTTGTATTAAAATGTGTACTTTATTAGTAAAATACCTTTCTTTTTTTCTTGGATTCGTAGTTTTCAGTTTTTGTGATGTTTTAGGATGCATTTCTCAGTAGATGAATGGAAAAATTACTAAATACAAAAGGGCGATAATTGTATTTATGAAGTACAACTGGGTGGATTTGTCCTTGTGTAGGAATCTATTCTCTCACTGACGTATTGAAAATGAGCTGATTGAGGAATTGGATGCTTGGATTTTGATTGGGTTTCTGATAGTTTTACCATGAAATTTATGAAAGGTTTGTTTCATTCCTAAGAGCAGTTGCAAGATCTTGTTTGTTTGGATCTCGTTCATTTTTCTCAAACTAAATGTTCTCACTTTTTGTTCATGCTCATTCTACTGAACTCCTTTGGCTTGAGGCTCCACTCTGGCCTCACCTTCTTTATATAAGGCTACAACTATCTGAATTAATGTACCAACAAATGCCACACAATAATCCCACTTCCTATTGTTCTCTTTTAACTTCACCTTGAATAATACTGACTTTTAGAGGTCACCGTTGTTTTTTTAGACTGATTCGCAATGTCCTCACGCAGCTGGCGGATAAATATTAGATATTCAAAAAAGCTGAATAGAAAAATAAAAAAGATTTTTATTCCAAAGCGTGAAATATGAATAAAAGCTGCAGTGATTCTCGCTCAAACCATGAAAACCATGAATGCTGGCGCATATGAGTATAGTGAGCATAACCCAATTCCCAGAGCACAGGATTTATCTTCTAATCACTAGAGCGACGTTGGACAACATGTAATTTGGTGGAAGGCATTGTAAGGATTATTCAGTGCACATCTTATTAATTTTCATTTTTATCAGTATTACTAGTCATATTTTTCAACAAAAGTATATATATTTTTTTACTCATTTCAATGCCTCCAAACAAAGTCTGGAAAGGTGCAGCCCGTTCTTATAAAATTAAGAAATTTATGCCAAATCAGAATTTAAACCTGTGGTTGCAGTTCATATTTCAAAGAAACAGATTTAATATAAAATACGTAAGACATAGAAAAAGGACATACAACATCGGCCATAGTGTCATGATTCTTGTACTGGGTTTTTCTAAATTTTCCTGTGTTTAGGGTTTTCCTTCGTCTGTTTTTGCCTCTTAGCTGGTTCCCTTCCCATCTAATTTTGTTAAGTTTTCCTCTGTGTAGTCTCTGTTGAATTTAAGGGCATCAGACCCTTTTAAAGGCAGTACGGTGGGCTCAGAGGTAACAAGAGCAGGGCTTATATGTTGTGTTATGTAATATTTCTTTAATTCTTTAAGTAACTTAACTTTAAAGAAAAACACTCTTTTTTTAGGAAATGAAGTAGATTTTTAAAAAGGAACTGGAAACTACTGCAGTAGACAGTTTTTAAACAGAAATGGCAACTTTGAAGCACTGTAAGTGCTAAGTTGCACCCGAATTAGAAAAGCAGCTACCAGCAGTAAATGAGAATCAGAAATCGGTTCCTGCTTGGAGCAGGATAAATAGTTTTTCTGAGCCTTACGCTAGTGAATGAAAACATTCATTATTAATTTCAGTAACATATTACATGTAAGGATGGGGTTGGACCACACTGTATTAATTATTATCTTTCATAAGGAAAAGGTGTTCCCAGGACCATTAGAGTGTCCTAGGTTCCTCTAATTAAAGTTAATGACTAAATGTGTGTGTATCACGTTCCACTCTGTGGAAACCTGACTGCCTTTGCGTGCACTGGAAAAGACTGTTGTCTGAGATTACTTCTACATCAAAGACTCGGCAGAGTTTGTGAGTGCATTTTGCATCCCGGAGGGTCAGTCTATCCAGTGATCAAACAATAGTTATTTTGTTTATAAGAAAAGCCATTAATCTGCCTGTGATGTGGGAGCCCCCGTTGTTTACAACGTGAAACGGAGTGTAATAAGAATTTTAATGTCCTGAGTGACATCGTTTTTGGATCAACAAAATGTTCTACATTATCACATTTTCTGTAGTTCCTCAGCAAAATACACAGAAGGGAAAACAGATTCTTTAACTGTAAAGACTTTTCTCTTGCTTTAAAGAAAAAACAGATTACAAAGGACTGTTACTGACCGACACAACATGCTGAGATCTATATTGTTTTGAATGTGAAGCTGCCAGGGTCATCAACTGTACCGTGGTAGGAAATAGTGCTTTGATGGACGACCAAAAGAGCAGCTACTGATGTTCACCTTGAGATAAAGGTCCCAGTCCTGCCTCATAATCCATAAAGGAGCCATTATAGCCTCTCCTTCAGTCAGACATGACCCCTTTTTACATCAAAGTAGAGCAACACTGTCAGTGCAGGCAGGTAATTTTCTACTTTCACAACATAAATGAACATGTACTGGCATGTAGGACAGCGTGCACATACACTGAAAACGAGCACACGTGCAAAAAACCCATCCGTCCGCTGGACTTGTTAATTTTTTATGACCTGTAAGCTACCATTAGCCTTTGACTCCCAGCAGTAAGAGAGAGTTTCATTAAATAGGAGCCACAGGAAGAGGCTACCTGGTTACAGTTTGGAGAAGAGACAAATGGGCTTGAATTAGAAAAGTAAATAAGTTTAGAGGAACGGTTGACTTCGCTGCTGTTAGAACAACTGTCCGTCATGCAAATAGAATACAGATAAAATGAATTAATTATGAGCCTTTTGGTCCGTCTGACAAAAAGAAAGGAACAAAATTAAACTCAAAACTAATTTACTGCTGGATTTGTGGCAGTGATTCTCATTTGATTAAATTCTGTGCATATCAGGTGGTGTGGATGATGTATGATCATTTGAGCTGGAGAAAAACACGTTGCCGGGATGTAAAGTCGTAAATTATAAATGCAAAACCATACAATCATCGGCCTATTCTCAGATATTCCAAAGCATTCTGACAGATATTGACAGACGAAATAGTGACCTTCCACTCAAATAAGAAGATAGCGACAAAATAGCCCTGCAGAAATCTCGAAACTGAAAAATAATTGGGTTTCATGGTGCTCCATTCCACATGAAACATAACAAAATATAGTTTTGTTGCTTTTCACTTCCAACTTTTCACATCTTTTTAAATAATACAGTAACCAAATATAGAATCTGTGAAAATATTTTGACCCCTTAACCCTTCTCTTTCAAACCATTTCGATGGACAGAAATGCTGTATAGATAAAACTTCTGCACTAATCCTGATTTGGTTTCCATCAGATTCACTTTACATCTTCACAGAGAGAAAATTTAAATAATGGATTTTTGCTTTTTTAATCCCCTTAAATCATCAAGAACCTAAATTAGTGCTATAATGGCAAAATCCCCATCTATGTTTCCATAAATCTAAATATGAAGCAAAATACATTTTTAACTGGCTTCCAAACGTCTGGGGATGAGCAGGGTAAGTGTATGATAAGCCGTTCAGGAAAAGTCTAGCATTTTGTTGCAATGCGTTATTGTTGTTGACATTTCATGACAAAAGTCTGCACCTTGCAGCATGTATTTGAGGATCTTCAGTTACTAACAACTCAACAAAAACTGAACCCTGCCACTCTGTACAGGGTGTGAAAAGTCATCCAATTAGTGGGCCAGATTTGCAAGGTGCATTTGTGTCAGAGTTACAGCTCTTTACTTGTTTTTTCTGTTGTTGCTGTCAGAAAATGACAGGGTCTTGTAGTCTTTATTTTTAACAATGAGTTATTCCAAATGTCCTGTAAGTAACTCACAACGTTTATTTCTACTTTGTATTTATGTCCCTTACTTTAGATAAAGCTAAAGGAGGAAAGTCTCGGTTTCTGCCCCAGTCTGTCTGTCTGTCTGTCTGTGCATATCACAGTTAATGAGCTTTTCACATCAATAGGACTCGCCATTGTTGGAGTTGGAATCTGAACGAGATATATTTGTTAAATGATAATGTTGTGTTGCTTTTCTCTGAGATGGTTCAGGTTCTTGAAAGAAGTAATAAACAGGCGCTTCTTTGCCGCTGGTGAAAAACTGCAGTTATTCCTTCGACTGGAAGTAGATTAACTTGAAATCAGAAATATAGTCCTCATTTCACCATCTATTGCGATGATGATTTCAGCACAGAGACGGTCATATGAAAATTAAAGAGTTGTGTAGGAGAATATGATTATACATTTGTTATGTCTGTATTAGAAGTCAGTCATTTCATCTCAAATAGGAATCAATTTTAGGAGCAGACTAGCTTATTAATGAAATGCTCATGATAAAACGGTGATCTTCAATTATAAACAACCCAGTTTAAGCAATACACCCTGTGTATATATATATATATATATATATATATATATATATATATATATATATATTTTTTTTTTATGTTTAATTGGCCTTGTGTATGTGTGAGAACCCCCAGCGATTACATTTTCATTGGAGAAAGGGTAAACAAGCACAAGAAGGGAGATGGTAGATAACATCACACACAATAAGTTCTCATTTGTCATTTTCATTTCCCCAAAACAAGCAACAATCTTATTATGAAATATCCATCAGGAGTAAAACAGCTGAGGACCAACTGATGGCTGTGTATCAAAAGCGATCAGCAAATTTTACGGGGGGAAATTATTGCCTGGAGTCACTGCTGTCACAGTCGGTCTACAAGCCAGCAAACGTCGGGGAGTGTTTGGGCTTTTATACGGTGGAAAATGTCATATGTTGTAGAACAAAATGACAACACAGGGAGTAGGCGTCCTTGAATCCCCCACCATTCACTTTTGATGAGGGTGTTCACTGAATATCAAATTCATGACATGTATATTTTTCTGTCAGTCACTTTAAGAGCGGGTGTCATGTCTGACAAATGACAAATGTACCAATGAAATGACAAATGCCTCACTTTGCTAATGAAGTTTTTGAGCTACAGGGTCAAAAAAATAGGCTCTTTAAATTCATGGCATCTGTAATGCCCTGTCGCCTGTAGGGATTCCTTTAATGAATTCGCCTGTTTTTGACATCATTAATATTCCACTTTGTTATGTTTGGAAGCCAGGACGAGGTAGAAGCTCACGTAGACAAAGAACTCTTAACAGCTTTTATTCCTAACTTGTTCAGCAGTACAGTAACATCAGCATTCCTTTCCTCCATCTTATCTCTTCTTCTCCCCTCCTTCTCCTCTCTCATCTATCCTTGTACACCACCTAGTGGTAGACACAACATTCCCCCTTTACTTGAAAAGATTACATGTATCCATTTAGCATACGACGGAACATCAACCTCATTTAACGGTTCGTATGTCACATATATAACGTTAGCTGTAATCAAAGTAGGTAGTTACTCAAGTACACAAAACCAAACAAATATATTCAGCAACCCTGTACTTTTAACACTCTAGCACTTGAAATTACTATGGAACATAATTACCAAAATGTAACTACTGTAAACATAAAATCCAGGTATTTGTAACCAATTTGTACCCTGAGAATTAGTTCACTTGAACCCTAAACATGTAACACAAATTCTTTATGTATTCATTATTAATCTTTTATTCTTTTTTTTTTTTTTAACCTGGTTGAAAGTCTTTGAACCACACAGGTCGAGCAGTGGTTCTAGCACTTTTCCTTTGAATCACAGGGTCATGCTTTTCTGGTTTTGTTGTTTTACATGGAAAACCTGCAGAATAGCGTGAAAGTCTAGCAGCATTCCATCTTTTATTGTCACTGAGTACGAAAGTACTTCCTCCAATCTGCTTTTCAACAGATAATGGTGGAGTAAATCTTGATGAGCCTTTGCGAACATGATCAGGTCTTTTTATCCTCACCATGTCTCCAGGTTTGAATGTTGGTGTCTTTGCTCCACGGCGCTTGTCAGTATACTGTTTCGACTTCTCTTGTTTCTCTCTAACTGTTTCTTTGACTGTAGAACATTTTCTGCTTTTTTCTGAACTTGGAAAGATGTTCACTTTTGTTTTCATCTTCCTGTTGTGCAGTAATTCTGATGGAGATACTCCAGTTGTGTTATGTGGTGTTGCTCTGTAATTTTGTAGGAAATCAGTCACTGTAGTTTTCCAGTCTTTCTGCATGTGTTCAGCAGTTAGGATTGTCTCCTTAAGAACTCTATTCCATCTTTCAACAGCACCATTGCACTGTGGATGGTATACACTTGTACGCAGATGAGAAATTCCCCTTTCTCTGAGAAAGTCTGCAAAAGAGCTGGAAAGAAACTGTGGCCCATTATCAGTGATTATGTAGTCAGGGTTCCCCTCTCTGCTGAAAATAGAGCGCAGAAATGTGAGAACAACATCAGTAGTTACAGTGTGAGAAAATGCCACCTCTGGCCATTTACTGTAATAGTCCACTAATGTTATAGCGAATCTACATGAAGAAGCAGCAGTTTCAAAGGGACCCACAATGTCCAGAGCTACTTTCTCCCATGGTCTGTTCGGCAGTTCAATGGGTTGGAGAGGAGCAGGAGCAGTTTTAGCAGATTTGTCGTTCATTTGGCAGGTCATACATGAAGAAATAACAGACTGAACCATTTTGTCCATCTGAGGCCACCAGTAGAGGTCACGCAGTCTCTGTTTTGTGCGAACAACACCTTGATGTGTTTCATGTGCCAGATGAATGACCGTACTACGTAAAGCAACAGGAACGATGTATCGATGTTCACCTCTCATGACCAGATCCTGAGATGCAGAAAGTTCATTCCTAATGTGGAAGTATGGCATTAAGACAGGGTCCACATCCTTCTTGCACTTCGGCCAGCCCTTCTCCATTTGTCCACGGAGGAGTGTGAGTTCATGGCATTGAGAGGAAGCAGAAGTGAACTCAGCGACAGAAAGAGCTGACACAATCGATGCAACCATGTCAGGTTCATCTATAGAAGTAGAATCTATGGGGAGTGGCAACCGTGACAAACAGTCTGCAGCCTGGTTTTGTGATCCAGGTCTGTATTCCAAATCATAGGTAAAGCATAGTAAACGTGCAGACCAACGTGCGACTCTCATTCCAGCACGCCCAATGCCTTTGGTAGCAAGTAGTGTCGTCAGTGCCTGATGATCAGTTCTTAGTGTGAAACGTCGGCCCCAGACATAAGACCTCCATTTTTCCACGGCCCAAACACAAGCAAGAGCCTCCTTTTCCACTGTAGAGTATTTTCGTTCTGTAGGGGTCAGCGTGCGAGATGCAAATGCCACAGCGCGTTCAGTATTATCTGGGTGTATCTGGGTCAACACACCACCCAGTCCGTAGTCTGAAGCGTCTGTGGTGACAATGGTTGGGAGAGATGGGTCAAAAAGAGCCAGAACAGGACTGTTCAGTAAAAGCTCTTTTAGTTTCTTAAAGCTTTGATCAGCCCCTTCAGTCCATATGAAACCAGAGTCAACAATGTCTCTCAGTACAGCCCGCATTGGTTCCACTACTGTTGCAAAATTAGGAAGGAATTTACTGTACCAGGAAATTAAACCCAGGAAGGAGCGCAGAGATGGTACATCATGTGGTGGTGGGGCATCACGGACAGCTGCACTATGGTCTGGATCAGGAAGGATGCCATCTTTGGAAATGATGTGGCCAAGAAATCTGAGGCTGGACTGTCTAAATGTACATTTTTGCATGTTGAGTGTCAGACCTGCATCTGTAAGACGCTGGAGCACAGCACGTAGGCGTCTGTCATGTTCCTGTAGAGAAGATCCTGCAACAATTACATCATCCAAGTAATTGTGCACACCAAGTAGCCCTTTAAGCACAGTTTCCATCATCTTTTGGAATGCAGATGGAGCAGAGGCCAACCCATAGGGAACACGGCAGTAACGGAAAAGTCCTTTGTGTGTGATAAAAGCCGTGAGATCCCGACTGCTCTCATGTAGTAGAAGTTGGTGATATGCAGATGCCAAATCTATGGTGGAGAAAACACAGGCACCTCTGAGCTCGCTTAAAAGCTCATCCATGTGGGGCAAAGGATGACTGTCGGCAACAATCGCTTTATTAGGTTCTCTCAAGTCAACACATAATCTTGGTCTGCCTTCTTTTCTTGTTGTGACCACAATTGGAGAAATCCAGGGAGAAGCATCAATGTGTTCGATAATGCCCTCCTTCAGAAGCAGATCCAGTTCCTCTGACACAGCTTCTCGTACTGCAAATGGAAGGCGTCTCAGTTTTTGCTGAACTGGGACTGCATCCTCACGAACTTTAACTTTGTGCACAAACCCAGCAACACAGCCAATAGAAGCAGCATCTGTTTTTGTTAGCAACACAGGTGCAGCAGAAGAAGCATGTTCAGGAGATGGAACATTGAGTGAATCATGGCTAAATGTCCATTTCAGTGCTTTTATTAGGTCCATTCCGAGTAATGCAGATCCTCCTTGAACCACATACAAGGAAGCAGGAGCAGTGTTGTTGTCAAGGGTAACTATGGCTTCCAAACATCCTATTACAGGGATGTCCTCTTTCAAGTAAGTTACTAGTTTCACATGGGGTGCAGTTAGTGTGCTCTCAGAAAAATGTCTGTTGTACAAGGTCTCTGGTATGATAGAAACTGATGATCCCGTATCAATCAGTAATTCACAATCAGTAGATTCTCCTGACGCAGCTTTAATGTTCACTTTGCAAAGCAGCCTATCAGCAGCGTTAACTTCTTTTGCGGTCAACATGAGCACAACCACTTCAGGCATTACTTCCCTAACTTGTTTAGCAGAGCGGCAAACTTTAGAAAAATGTCCAGTCTTACCACAGCTGTTGCATTTCGCTGCGGCTGCAGGGCAGTCTCGTGCATTCGCCAGGTGATTTGTAGATCCACAGCGATAACAGGCTCTCGCTGTCTGCCGCAAAGTGCGGGTGTGGCTATTTTTAGAAACGGCTCTCTGGCCCCTATCTTTGCGTTGAGTAAGTCCGCGCTGGGCAACCGTGTGGACAGCAGTAGCTCCACTGAGGAGTTTGGACGACTTAAGAGAATGTTCCACTTGACACGCCAGCGTGATAGCAGTGTCCAATGTAAGTGAAAATTCCAATAAAAGTCTGTTTCTCACCTCCGGTGCATAAGCCTTTTCAATAAGCTGATCCCGTAGCATCTCATCTTCCATGGTTCCATAAGCACATGTGATAGCCAACTCACGTAAAGCAGCCACGTATTGAGGCACAGTCTCATCCGCCATCTGCGTCCTCTGTCGGAATTGATGTCTTGCCACAACAACGTTCACCTTCGGTGCAAACTGTAGTTCCAACGCCGTCATTGCCTCATCATATGAAGTCCCGACGTTAGGCAAGGTGTAAAATAAACGTTGTCCTTCGAAGCCAAGTGCATGAATTAGAAGAGCACGACGTCTAGCATCAGACCAGGAATTTCCAGTAGCATGAATAGCCGTTAAGTAGTTCTCGAACATCTTCCGCCACGTGGAAAACGGAATCGTAGATTCTCCACTGCAGGGCAGGAACGGTGCAGGCATGGGTACAGACGTCATCGTCGCCAATTGTTATGTTTGGAAGCCAGGACGAGGTAGAAGCTCACGTAGACAAAGAACTCTTAACAGCTTTTATTCCTAACTTGTTCAGCAGTACAGTAACATCAGCATTCCTTTCCTCCATCTTATCTCTTCTTCTCCCCTCCTTCTCCTCTCTCATCTATCCTTGTACACCACCTAGTGGTAGACACAACACACTTGTACACTGTAATTCACACTGAGTACATATATAGCCATGATGGACTCAGCTTTTAGAAACAGACAGGAACTTGGCGATAAAAAGAACAAAATGGGGCTGAAGAGAGCAGCCTAATGCCTCCACCTGCAGCTGTCAAGCCATCTAACAGTCCTGTTGCTAAATGAACTCCACGGTCCTACTGTTCACATCCCGCCCACCTCATCCACCCACTTCTGTCTTCTTTACCCTCCCCACTTTGTTCTCTGTCTCTTCTCGGAGAAAATGGGTGCTGAGAATCTATTCTGGTCCACATATCAAATCACATTATATTGTCATTTTCCATCTCCACTCTGTCTTTTCCTTCATATCAGCCCCTCTCAGTCTATCACTCTCCCATCTCTCCTCTGTCCTGAACCTCCTCAATCTCTGCCCCTGCTTTGAAAAAAAAGGGTGTCTGATGTGCTGAGAGATGTAAGTCGGGGGGTGGGGTATTTTCCCATCCATACGGTGTAATCCCCATCAGGTGAGCTGGAGCCATTAGATGCAAAAGTCACGAGCAGCATGGCTACTTCTCAGCCGGGTCTGAGCACTTCTCATCTCAGAGGGGCTTTTTTGCCAGTGGACTTTCTCGCACGAGCCCGTTTTATAATGGCGTAAAAATCCCGGAACAGTCCTTTTTTACCGAGGCAGAATGACATTTCAGTGTCATCAAAGTAAAGTTTCGCTAGTCCGTTTGGCCCCTTCGGTGTCCTCGTTCCGTTTGAGATGTGTCAAGTTCAACCGCAAACACAATGGCTTCCGTCTCTTTAAAGGGGACTCGCACGGAAGTAAAGTGGAGCACGAACTCGCAGGCCCAAACAGCAGCGCAGGCACGCACAAACACAGGGTTTTGCTTTTGTTCTCGGGTGAGTGATTATCCTCCGAGGAATTCAGAGAGGTCATTCCACATGTCTCAGACGCCTGATGTTTAATACGAGAGCTCCAATGAAAATATGCTCCTTTATGGTGGAATCTCTCTTCATCAAGATTGCCTGCCATTGACCTTGCAGACATTTAAACATTGCTGACCGGTCTAATGAAATAACTGTTCCTCTCACCAGTCCACCTCTGCGCTCTCTTGCCATTGGGCTTTTTACAAGTGCAATGTCAAGAAAGGCTCTGTGAACAATTCCCCCCCCGGGCTCCTCTATGCACATGTATAAAGCAGTCCAAACAGACCAAAATAAGCGAATAAAGCAGGTCCCCGAGGGAATCATGACCACAGCCTAATTGTGTTAGATCCTCTGCCCATCAGCAGCCAGTGTCCTCATCTCACCGAGGAGGAACTGTGAACTGCCTCAGTGTGTAAAATTGTAAAGTGAGGATTAAACGCCACAGCTTTGAGCTGATATTTATTTAAAAAAAAAAAAAAGGCTAAGATGGTTTTCCAAGATGAAAAATACAGTATAACGGTTCAAAATTCAGAGCCAGTGCTACAATAGCTGAAACATCAGAGCAAAAAAGGCCGTTTCATTCTGAAATTTAATCTCAACCCAATTTGATAAAAGTAATAAAATGACTGGCTTACTGTAATTTAATCAATGGATGTTTTAATTAAAGTCGGGGCAATTTGAGTAGGGAAACAATGGTTGAAATTATCTACGTTTTTAATGTTTTATTTTCTTTCCAGCTGAACAGTTTTATCACAACAGTACAAAATAAAAACCCGGCAACAAAAGGCTTGCGAAGAGGTATTTGATTCAGCCGTGTTTTATGAGGATTAAAAAGGAATAAAGCGGACAAATTCAAGAATAGAAACAATTATATCAAAGTGTGTCTTCACAAAATGTCGGCATTTAAGGGATTATGCAAATTGTAGAAGTTGTTACTTCCCCAAATTTCCTCAGCCTGTGGCCTACAGTGTATGCGCTGCTATTGTCAACTAGTCACTACTTTTTAAAAACATTTTCTCATCACTGATGGGGAAGAAATCATTCACCTGCCCACATCAGAATTAAGACATATGACACTGTCAGCATCAAATTGACCCTTTCAGCAGGGATGTAGCCATCATCTTCAGCAGATCACATCCTAGAAGACAGCCTCAAAGGCCAGCCTACAGTGTACATTTTATACATCATACAGTGTATATTTTGAGTGATGAATTCCATTTCACTTGCTACACTTATGACCCTATTTTTATCTCAATGTTATGTTCTTTGTAGTACACAGATGTGGGAGGATTTACTCTTTCAGCTAATAGTCGGTTAGGACATGAGTGGGTGTGAGTGTATGCTGCCGTTTAGTCATGACAGACCCACACAAGGGAAAATAAAAAGCCCACCTACAACCTAAACTGATTTAGTAAGACACCATTTTGACCATAGGTTGAAGTTAAATCGGTGTGTTTATCTCATCATTCAATTTGAGTGAAAACATGTCATTGACTGAGCAATAATTCGCATTCACGTTCAACACAACCCTGACATTTCAAAGATTTTTATTGGATTAATGCACTACAATCTGCAAACACACTCAGCACCACATTTTTCAATGAGTTTTTTTTACTTAGATGTTTCTTTATGTCCAGCTACGCAGTGTTAATCAAGATGAAATGTGCTTTAGAATCTATGTTTTAATGTCGCATTTGTGTCAATATAATGCTTAAACGAAACAACAGTAAGAAAAAGTAAAGCGGGTGTATTCTTTGCGCTAACTTGTGGAAACATCGTGTCAAGCCATTTCTGCTTTTCAGGTTCTGTTGATGTCTGTGGACAAACAAGCCTTAGGATCATGCAATGGCCTTAGTTTATGCTGGAATTATTCAGAATCTAACGCTTAAAATAAGCTATTTGAATTCTGGATATAACGAGGATTATGAAAGCTGCTTTCTTTTGCTTCAGGATATTTGAAATCCTGTTTGGCGTTAAAGGCTTTTTGGAGTTCATTCAGTGTCAATGACTGACGGGAACTTTTGGGGCTATGATACAGGAAGAGTGGTAAACTAAGCCGGCTGCATCAGAGTGACCAATCATATCATTACAGCATGCAAATGCTCTCATGGGTAAAGATCTTAATTCTTGCAAGAGCCACTGGCTAGAGCCCTGTCTCAGTTCTCCTTATGCACGGAGAGCGTTGCTTTAAAAAAGAAAAAGGAAATGCACACAGTGGGAGTGGAAACAAACTGATTTGTTGCAATTTACTTTCTTTTGAACTCGACAACAGGAAGGCAGCAGGGAAGCTCCGGCACATTCATGTGAGGGAAATTTGAGGGAAATGTGAAGAGGGAAAATAAATCATTACTTTATCAATTCTTGTTTGGCGAACATCTGTATTTTTTTTGTGTATATATATATATATGAGACTGCTTATCTGTCAAAAACCCGAGAGAAGCAATTGTTTGAAATGTTTTCCTACTGCATCCTGAAGCTGCAGAGTCACCACTCTGACCTTTTAACAGACCTGTGCGGATCTCAATCAGCTGAAAACTAAAAACCCCCACCTGCAGCACACTATTTCTCAGTGATTTTTGCTCTTCAAGTCTCCTTCTGACTAAGGGCTATCAATAAATGTACTATTTTAAGTTGTCAATTATATTTTCTCACCAAATGCTGCCCCCTTCTTACTCCTGCTGTATTTATCAAAAAGTCTCCCAGGGTCTGTTGGGAAAGTGGAAAGTACTTTTAAGGGCTGCTCTCAATGGCATGGAATAAGAATAATGTTGCTGTTTTCTTCTTCGGACTAAGTTAATTTCCTTTAAAAGGGGACTTACAATAGAAAAATATAGCAAGTAATAAGTAATAATGACTTAATACATTTCAACCTTGTGGATTAAAGACAAAATGCAAATTTCAAATTTTCTACATAGTTTCTGTGATCCAACCTCAACCTTTTTATCTAAGTTCCACTGGATGAAATTTCCTTTTATTACTTTTTCAAGTCTTTCATACCTAAATAAAGAGGAAGATATTTGATGTGTGCTGAGACACTACTCAGACTTATCTGTTAAAGTTTGAATATGAGAAATCCTATTTTGCTTTTCAGCCTTTGTTAATTCCTCAGTATATATCCTCAGCAGATTATGGGATACAAAAAACAACCATGTTTCTTCCCCATGCATATGCCTCTGGCATGTTGAACCACTGAGTGATTTAAACAAAGTGAATGGAGGGGTTCATTTTTGTCATTGGTCACTATGTTAGACCTTAACAGAGACTCTATAATCAATCTATTTAATATGATTAAATATCAATCTTATATTGTTAACATCCTCAAACCTCAGTATTGTAATGGGTGGAATTATACATATTACACAATCAATAGCTGAGAGGATATTTTGATTCAATTGCAGAGAAGTGGCTTTAAGCCATCTAAATTTACCTGGAAGGTCAGCATTTTATGTTAATTTTATCAATTTATTTTATTTTTTATTTTCCTGCTGCTTTTTTTTTTACTTTATAAGCAGAGGTATAAAATTGAAGGTTGGGCTGTTTTTTGTTGTTGTCCATCTTAAGGTGAGAGAGCAGGAAAGCTTTTTGTATCCAAGAAAATATGAATATATCATGATTGTAAAGCTTCTGCCCTTGATGAATTTGTCAAATTTGTGGTCTGTCATCAAAAGTAAAAACCACTGGAAGCAAATTTTAAATTTTAATTTAACAAAGATTATTCATTAGGTTGCACAGATTTGTACTGATTATGCTTGGGTTATGTGTTTTAGCCAGAGGAACAGGAAATTGTTAAAATGTGAAACTGCTAAAGGCAACAGTTCCAGTCCTCTCAGAAAGCTTTTGACCTGTAGAAACATAAAAATCTACCATTAATAACACATATCAATATGAAATCAGCCGTATAAAATCTGACTGAAAGCCTTTGGACTCATGCGTCCTATATAAGTGAAATAATCCCTAGTGGATTGTGGGTATACCTTATAGAAAGCATTACATGCTTGGCTGCAGAATTTACCACAACAAACAGCTTTTTGGATGAAAGGCTGCGTGAAACACCCACAAAAACACCTGAGACTTATAAGTCATTTTCACACATGAACACTGGAGATGTTCAGAAAATGTACAGACAATTTTAGTCGGGCCTTTTTCTGCAGTTGCGCTACCCACAAGCACATCACAGCGGGCGGTTTACTGCTGAAGATAAGCTCTCCCAGCTGGAAATGTGAGGGTAAAGGTGCAGGGGAATGGTTGTCTACAGCTGCAGCTCTGCAGCCGGAGCCAGCGTGAGCTGTAGAAATTACAATGTGGAAATCAAACTTCGCAAACGTGTCGAGAATAGCAGATGATGCTCCTTATTGTGTTTACAGGAGTCCGGCGTGTATTTGTTCTTATTCCCAATGGTGGGCAGCCAGAGGAAAGTTGAGTACAGTTCAGAAGAAAGGCCAGTACTGACGTTCACCCTCACCTGTTATGTTTCAGAGGTTCAGCTGAGGGGCTAGTAAGCAAATCTGTGCAAGGAGTTCATGGCAAATCTTTTCAGATATGTGCCCCCGCAGGAGCCACTGCTCTGTGAGACCTCTGGAACATTCCAATACTCCAGTGTGTATTTCAAAGCAGCTTCAGAGAATGACAAAGTCTTATAAGGCAAGGTGCTTGCCAAAGGGGTTGTATCCGGTCCTGCATGCATTCCTTGACTTTCTTCCTTTTTCTGTTATTTTTTTCCACCAAGAAATCTACAAATGCAATTTTTAGTAAAATACTTAAGTGACCTGTTTTAAATATTACAACGACAGGTGCCGGACAATGTTCACTTTCTAAAGTTTTACCTGTCCAGACGAAAGGAAGTGAACGTAGACCTTAAAGTATGTCAAATTACTAATTACAAGACAATCTGCAAAAAGGTTTACTAGCATTGAGAATTTGATAAAAAGTTCAAACTGAAATATTAATTAAAAGGAATAATCAGGAGTGAAAAATAGCTCAAATACAATCAAATAAAAGAAACTCTTTATTATGACCCTACACTTTGCAAGTAGAGTATTAACCTTTCCAATGAATGAATTATGTCTGTGTCAAGCTCATGAATTCGCTTTTAATACTGAATCATTTAGAAGCCAAGCCATACTCTGTATGACTGAATTATTCACAGTCAAATAATAGCTTACATCAGATTACAGCAGAGGCCTTTTAGCCATCCTCTCTCTACAAAATGGCCAGATTGTGGTTCAAAGGGTATAAGGCTTCAGCCAGGAGTATGACAAAGTATCTTCAATGGTTTTGACATTGCCAATAAGACTTGGACAATTAGGGTAATTTGGAGAGCAGCATGATTTCTTTACAGCAGCACAGAGGAGAGTTTAAGATACAATGTAATGTAGAGAATAAAAGCCTCGGATAGACCTAAAGCAAAACCTTGATAGCTATGCAGGTTGAACTTCTGCTGATAAGTGTCGTCATGCTTTTTAAGAGTACATACGCTGGCATCTTTTTTAATTTGGATCACAGAGTTTCAATGAAGTACAACAATGATTTAGAAGGAAAATGTTTATTTAACTATGAAACAAATATGTATTAAAGTTCAAGAGTCTATGGGGGAAGGACTTGAAAAGAAAAAGAAGCACTGTATTTTTGCCCAAATACTGTAAATGCATGCTTTCATTTGTCTCAGTAGCTTGTAATTTTATTTGGCCACAGAGTAATTGTGTTTTGACATATGGACAAAATAGTGACACAAATTATTTGGATTGTTTTTCTGTTCATACATTCTTTTTCTGGTGTGATCAGTATCTGTTTCCTCTAACATGCATAAAAACATTGTAAACTCCAGCTGTAGTGGTGCCTGAAGCCCAAACTGTCAAAGCCCAGGCAAGAATTGAGGCACTTTATCCTAAATAGCAATGAATCTTCAGCTGACATGAAATCATGGGTCAATCCAGTGGTCTGAAACTGAGATGTCTGAAGAGATTCTTCCATATTAAACCTAAAATACACTCTTTTGACAAAAATCAAATATGTAATAAAACATTCTATGTTTGTGCAATAAATCTCTCCCTAAAACATTTCTATCCCAATGAATGCCACTTTTACCAGCACATAACCAAAGGAAATATGAATGACTTCACTAAAGGAGATGCCACTAAAAATTTCTAACCATAAATATTTATTTTTGGGTTTCTATTTTTGCACCAAAACATACTAATTGGGTCATATGATAACAATTGTGATGCAGCTTTTTGGATTGTGGGTGAACTTTTGGATGAAATAAGTTGCAGAAGTGTCTCAAATCAGCACAGAGCGATCACTTTTTGTTTGATTTGTGCGGCTTGCTAACAAAGACATGAATAAACAGGAGGAGAGAGAAAACTCTGAGTGTGGCTTGTGTGCCACTTAGTGTCTGTCTTTTGTGCGCCATGTCCATCATTGGTCCTCTGTGCTGTGTAGTCGTGTCTTTAGTGTGACACGTAGCCCTTTCCATCACCTCTAATGACAATACTGTAACACTTTCCAGAGTCCTGGCAGATGGAATATCCCGCAGCCAGGCAAAGCCGTCACTGGCAAAGACTGAGTGTGTGCGTATGTGCACGTGTGCGTGCGCACACACGTCTGCCTTTTGCCTTTCTATCATGTTGCCTTGACAACCATGCCTCTGTGTTCTTTGTCCTTTGTCACTGTACAGAGCAGGAACAGGATGAAATCATTTGTCTGATTAAGGTTGTTCACTCGTTCTAGAAAAGAAGCAAAGCGCGTGAAAAGAAAAAGCTGAGATGACCAATTTTTAATTATACTATCTGCAAAACTTCTCTTTCTGTTGATGAAAGATTAAAAATTTTTTTGACTGACGTAACCCTTTAATGACATTTATGAATGTGTCACTAACAGAAGCCCCTGGAGTCGGTTTTTCATACCAGCATTTGTGTATTCATCAGGGGAGACTCGAAAACCTTTGGTGCCGCACACGCCTCTAATCCCAAAGAAAAAGCAAACATGGTGGTGACAAGTGCCTACAGCAATTAACAGAAGACAAAATAGCCAGAAGTGTCCACTGGCAATTTGGAGGATGACATATGTCTGTTGCAGAGAGCGGCCCTGTGAGACAGTTTGACATTTGAATGCAGCAGATAGGAGTTGTTCTCAGAGGGTGATCTGCTCAACTTGGCCTCAGGATTGTGTGTGGATATTTTGTATTATAATAATAACACAAGACAAAATGAGTCAGTGTGAGATTATTTTTATGTATGCGCTTGTGGGTATTTGTGAAATCAAACTTGAATATTTGTGAGGTGTCAAAGGCATTGTTGAGGATTTTGTGTCTTGCCCTGTAAGTTCTTTTACACTCGAATCTGAACTGGAACTTTGAGGAACAATAAAAAAACAAAACACAGGTTTGAGTAAGTCAGTTCAAACAATGTTGTTATTAAGATTTTTCATTTTGGAGCTGATGACAAAGAGGGCACCAGTCTGTTTGGTTTTTGTACAATAAAACGGAAAATAAGGACCAGTGCTTCCCACAAGGAAGGGGGAGTTTCTTATTTGTGGCTCAGGAAGAGCTCAAAGAAAATCATAAAGAGTCTTAAGTGTTCACCTGGCTTACAAATCCCCCAGACAACAATCAGATGGGATCTGATTGCATCTGTGAAAAGCAGGGCAGATCCATAAAGAGCCCACATGGCAATCTCCAGGGCCCACAGGATCTATAACATCACTATTCCAAGAGCCAGAAAGTCTAGTCTAGGACGTCCTCAGATTGTCTTTGTCCAAATCCGCCTTTGTCTTTTGGCAGCAGAAGGAGGGCCAAAATGATAAGACAACGTTTCATAAAGCTGTGGTTTATCTGTCAACAAAAAGCATTCAAAACCACATTCCACTATTTAAACACGATATTTAAACAATTTCCCCCTCTGTACTATCAGTACTGCCAATAATCCCATAATCCTCAGTAGACTGACCATTTGGTGTTTATTGATTTTATGGCCATGATAAATATCTATATATATATATATATGAAATACATAAATAGCATATATAATACTTTTGTAATGCCTTCCGTCATATCTTTGTTATATCTTTCTAGCCAGTGAGGGACGTAGTGAAGATAAATGTGCAGAGTAGAGCCACACATCTGTGTCTTCAACACCACAAAAAACTAGCAGCATTCGCGTCAGTGCTAGAAGGGAATTGGGAGCTTCACCCTTTATCTGTGAGTTAGTTTTCATGCTTTGCTATAAGGGTCATGTCTCATATATGGTTATGACTCACATAATTCAGTTCAAAAGACAGAGATATTATGCTTCCAGTGCAATAAATAAGGGACGGAATATAAGGGAAATTCGAGTGTCAAAGACAATAATTTAGCCCGTGGCAGACACCAATACAATTGTCTTATATTTCCCCTGTCAACAAAAATTTGATTTACATAAATACAACCAAAAATAGAAATTTCAAAGTATTTAATTCCTACATCCCACTTTCATTGAACAAGTACATATTCTATTATATAAACTTTCATAAAAACTATATAACAAACTTTTTAAAGAAAAAGGAAAGATGGCTTTAAAAAAAGTTCCATATAGGTTTAAACAGCCTGGCTTTTCCTCCCCTATTTATTTCTTTTTGTGTCCAGAAAAATAAATGCAAAAAAGTTTTTCCAGTTTCGGGGCAAAGTCAATATAACACAACTAGGTCTGGGGAAATAAATATTGGCTGCAGGCGTTGGTTGATGTTATCCTATTTGTAAATTGACCTTTTGCAGTCAACCAGCTGAGCATCCACTATTAGGATTACATATATATCTGTGAGTGCCTCCAATACATTCATATTTTCCACTCGTCAAAACTAATACAAAACAACTAGAAGGTATTGATATAGAGTCCAAAACACACAAGTAATGGCTTGTGGTATGCAAGTAGATGGATCTAAGCAGAATACCTAGTGAAAAAAAGAAAGAGTTGAGCAAGTACACAGCTTGATTGAAAGGCTGAGAGACAAACCACTTGACCTGAACGGGGAGCAAAAGTGAAACATGTTATCCTTTAAGGACAGAAAAGAACAGCAAGGATCTGTCAGAATATGCATCGGGGAAGTTTGAGAGTTTACGGTTGGTTTCTCTTAAGGGACAAAACCGACCGTCTTGCATGTTTTTTCCTCAAGAAAACGTGCAAGGTCAGAAAACTGATATAGAATAATGTAGGTTATAATTAACTGATGTGAATAAATTTAGAATAATCTACTATTTGGTCTATGTTGCTAGAAAAAAAGATTTAATATACATGTGTCTCAGACCTAATTAACGTTTGTTGCTTTGAATTTAATGACTCATTAGGAGGTAGAAGGAGGATTCCTAAGGACATTTATACATTAATATATTCATTGTACACATCAAGTACAAGTTTGAGCTCTCAAAACTCCCCGATGCATATTAGTTGCAATACTAATTTCCATTAGGTGCCATTTCACCACCTACTTATCTAGGTTTCCAAGTGGGTGGAGTCACATGACTGGATCAATCAAAAGGGCAACTCTATCATGTGAACCCGACCTAGTTTAACAAATGTCCAATTTAATTATTTCTGTATCATCAACATTGTAAATGCCCGGTGCATGAACAGACCCCAGCCGTCCAACACTGAGGTTCTGCCATTATACTGTCGCCACAGTCGCCTTCATTGTTGCCTCGTGCTTGTGGCGCATACAAATGAAGTCACGGGCCGGGCGCTCATCATTTTCCATCAAACAATTGCAAATGTTCGCACGGGATCTGTATATAGAATTGGTTGGTAGAAAACAGCGGAGACAATGCAGACACTGACAATCCTTTTAATCTTTGATAGCAAAATTGTTTTGCACTCCAACAGGCGTGCCCTGTTATTACTCCTTCACTTGTTCCCCGGATAGGAAAACACAGCACACAAAACTCTCACGCACAGGAGTAAAGTGACGTGAGTTGCACAGGAGGCATGTGATAGCTGAGGAATTTGCTCTGGTGGCGTAAAACCCTTCAAAAACCCAGTCTCAAGTGTGACACCCGCACTACCTACCTGAACATCCACTTTTTACGCTGTGAGCTATTACACTGAATGTCTGGGAGATTGAAAACATCAAATCTGATTAAAAGCCCGAAGTGTAATTCGCATCAAGCGACCCAATAACTGTGCAGGTATGAAAACACATTTACAGATTTGACAGAAGCATCATTTTATCCAGCTCGACGCAGATCTGTAACATTGTCAGGGACATGATATAACCCACAGACTAAAGCTTAAATAGGTAGTACTAGAATGTTGTGGAAATTGCCAGTTTCGCCCCCATTTTTGTTTATTACTTCAAAACCTTGATCTGTAATCTGTGTTTCCACCAGCAATGGAGTCACACATCCTTCATACGAACAGGCTCATGTGACTAACTCACTCTTGCGACTGTGAACTTCTTACTTCTTCAAAGGTAACAACATGCAGAGGTGAATTTCAAACTTAAAGTAATCTTTTCGTGTGAACTTGCATTTCACATAAACGTCTCACGCAAAAGGAATTCTGCCACATCTCCTGACATCGAACCCTCAATAAATTTATTCAAGTTCCGTGGGATTTTGTCTGAAGTTGGAAATGTTTTTGGACTTCAAACTGAGTGTGCACAGTGCCTCATCTCAGTTATGGCTTCTGTTGCCTGGTACTTGATGAAACTTGACTGTAAAGTTCTTGAGAAGAGACTGTTGGAGGATTTGTCATTAGATTGTGATGGGAATTACCTTGCTGGTTTAGTTTTCTTTTATGACCAAAGAAGCCACACGAGAGAAATGTTGCCTCTGAGATTGACTGGATGACAATTACATTGCGGTGCACTGGAAAAGAAAAGGCTTGACTCTCTTTTTTTGAAAAGGTGTTTCATTCCATAAACATTTTTATAAATATTGAGGTATTTACTCATACATATTAATAAGAGTAATGTTACACAAAGCTGTGTTATAATCCATTGCCCACTTTTGTTTAACTTGATTGCAGTTATTTGGCATTACGTCATGTAAAAAAGGTGAAGATGAATTCATTTGACTGTCTTTTGGGGAACTTATATAAAACAAACACAAACCTACAAGAATTAATATATCTTATTCTCGGGCACAGAGACATTTGAATGTTTCTCTAAACGCATAGAACATTGTAATATATATAGGATCGTTGCTTTTGTTCAGTCTTCTTTTGTTTATTTCTGTTTTTATACCCCTGAACTCTCACCCCAGGCCTCTACCTTGTTTGGTGATTGCTATTTCACCCGCTGTTCATTTGTCGTTAGCCTCCGCTGTATATCTTCTGACGCGTCTCTGTGGCTCAACATCAGATTAGAGTGCTTGTCACAGTGTTTCTCCGTCCTCCCGGCTTCCGCTCAGGGTCTTTCTACAGATTTAGATATATCAAACTGCTATACGGGTGTGTTTTTTTTTTTCTTTCCTCTCTGAGTCATCACAATTTAAGTTAGTTATTCACCGGCCACTTCCTGTTTCAAGGTCTTCATTTCTGCTCTCTGTCATTTTAAGCCTTTGGAAATGTATTTTGCAGAGGACTGTTTATCTTTCATTATTATTAAATTAATCGTCTTATGGCAGCAAGGCGGGGTGGTGGTTAGCACTGTCACCTCACAGTAAGAGGGTTCCCAGTTCTGCGTACAGTTTGCACGTTCTCTCCATTTATGCATGGGATCTTTATAGCAGTTTTGGCTTTATCCCGCAGTTCAAAAGCATGAATGTTGAGATAATTGATGATTCTAAATGGCTGGTAGGAGTGAGTGGAAAAGCAGTTCAGCACAAAAGGGAGCAAAAATCCAGCGTTGAGTACACATGAACTTCAACTTAACCTATTTTTCTTACCACATCAGAAAAAAAGAGGAGCATATTCAAACTTTTCAACAGAAAGATACATTTTCCACAGTGTAATGTGAGCTGAAAGTCTGGTGCGACAAGGATAAAAAGAATCACAAAATACATTCCTATAATATTTGCTAGTGGACATGCATGACATTTCAAATTCTACAGACACGTCTCAGTCCCATTGCCATGACTGCTTAAATTGGATTTAACCTGAACTCTCCAACACTTTTGAACTCGCCAACAACTGTTGTACATTGTAAATATGTTCAAACTGCATATGCACTTTTTTCCCCAAATCCATTCATTCCAATAACGGACATGAAAAGAATTGTTCCGGTTGGTGTGATTGAGATTCTGGTGGTGGAGGAGCACAAATGGCTTAACCATGATGGCAAATGAGAGTTATGTGATGTTAATAGGGATCAGGCTGAAAATAGATGAAAAACAGTTATTGGACGAAAGTATCCATGGCAGAATAAAAGTGTGTTACATTTCTTCAGGTTGAAAAAGCAGAAATAATGAAATGTGACCAGTAAAAAGGCTGGTTATTGGAAATGCAAATGTGTATTTTCACTTTCTAACATTGCTATTAATCATGATTGTGTTGACGACATAGGAATAAAAAGGTTTTGTGATGGTTTTGTGTCAATCTCCACAAGTCTTTAACGTTTGGCCAAAGGTAGTTTCTATATACATATATATATGCACAGCATAGTATCACATGACCACACAGAGAGTCAGAAACAGCCAATCACATTCACTTTTACGGTCAATTTGGAGTCACGAATTAGCCCAACATGCATGGTGAGCAACTTCGCCTCACTTTGAGAGGGTTCCTAGTTTGAATCAGTCTTAGTCGTTCCAACCAATCCGAAGATGTTTACAGAGTTTAATAATTCTTAGCCATCTTACATTATTCAGCCACGATTTTAACCACAGAGGGCAGTGCTGTGTATCGATGGCTGATCCTGATATAGATAACAACTTACAGTTCAACACCAACACTGAATTATACACTCTCGTTTCCTTTTTTGATCCAAATCAATTCCTAAAAAGGCAAGAACGGCTAACAGTCTTAATCCAAACAAAAGCTTTTCATTGCACAATTACAGCTCCATGCAATCCCTGTGTCGTTTGACGGTCTTGTTAAATGATTTCAGAGAAGAAAAATATAGAAAGTGTTAAGCATTCAAATGCATTTTCTTCTGCTGTGATCAAGAGCATGAAAAGAATATTGATAGGCAGATCTGATACAAAAGCGATGAGTACAGCCCAGGCATGGCACAACTCTGACTCATCCACTCCCAGGAACATTTCGAGACTCAAGCTATTTGTTGAAGAAGGCTTATACATCAATAGCAACCAGTCTAATGAGAAAGCTATTGGATTTCATGTTTGA
This sequence comes from Menidia beryllina, assembly GCA_013363375.1. Classification (NCBI taxonomy): domain Eukaryota; kingdom Metazoa; phylum Chordata; class Actinopteri; order Atheriniformes; family Atherinopsidae; genus Menidia; species Menidia beryllina. The sequence continues at coordinate 6,488,908 of JABUIW010000031.1, read as the reverse complement.
TGTTGATGCCTTTGGTTTTGATGTATTTAAAGTTGATCTGAGCGCTACGTTTATCTGCTAAACTCTGTAATTGAGAAAACGAAAAACAATACAACTGCAAGAAAAATTCTAATTAGAGAATTAGGTAATAACTGTTAAATGGTTTCATTTGTTTTGGATAATGATCAATGTTTCACAAAGTGCTGCTTGCTTGTAGTGTTTTTAAGAGACCCATCGATATGGATTATGGATTACTATATATTTCTATATTGCTTATAAGATGACAGTTTTTATGACATGATGTGGTTAAGATAGCATCAAGATAGCATCTTTTTTTCTCTCTTTCTTTTTTTCTCTATAACTTTTGCAAATCAGGGGTTTCTTAATTGAGATTCTAACCCCAGCCAGTATCAAATGTAAATTTGGACATAGATTACAATTTCAATAACCCTTGAAGCATGTTATTACCATATAAGAGAGCATATATTACCTGGCCTTCAGTTCACTCACACTTACAGCAAAACAAAGCTCAGACTATTACACGCCAAGGTGAAAAAGTACTGTACCGGAAATTTTATTCTCCCCCTCTCACATTTTCCTGTCTGCAGTATGCCCCTGTGAAGTTGGTAATGATCCACCCTCAACGCACAGCCTCATGACTCATGTTCAGCTGGCCTAGGTTGTTAAAGCCAAGCTGTTCTGTGGACAGTTAGGTCATATGTAATGGCGTAATTATTGTCATATGTTCGCCACATACACAAGGTCCTGAAGGTTTGTGCAGCAAAATAAAGAGTTGATAAAAAGAATGTTTCCTTTTCATTGTATGAGGACCACCTCTGTCTTGCTAATGGGACAGTGTGCCCTTGAACTAATTCATTTGATTTCTACGCTTGCCTTGGAGGAAGACCCTGGGAATAATGGAGAAACATGGGTTTCTGTGACTATCCCCTCCATGAATTCAAATTCACATTTCAACAAATCTCTGCTCTCCTAATTTCATGTTAGCGTCTTCTCCTGTGTCACAGGATTTTCTAAAAGTTTCCCGGCTCAGGGGAGCAAGCACTGGAAGAGAAGCAGGCTAATCTGTCGCCGATGAGAGCAGCAGCTGGTGCTAGTGAGGCTGACATTGTTTTGCTCTATTGGCTTTTGCGTTAATCAATACCTTTCTCCGAGATAGCAGCACATCATCGGCAACAAATTAAAGTTTCAAAGAGAATTATTTTCCCAACATAAAAAAAAATCACATTATATTTGTGAATTATCATTCTTATTCAAAGTTCCCCGTGGCATTAAACATTTTTCAAGGGTTGCTGTGCATTGTTTCAAAACATGTAATCATACCGTTCATACCTCCAAAAGCTTTCAGCCACATGAAATTTTCTTTGACTCGTTTCAGTGCTGTGCCTAAATCTTTCACCACAGGAAGCAGGTACTGAACACTTTCCTTTCTCCCTTAATTAGGACCTTGAAGAACGCACACAATGTTTGGGTAAAATTTGGATTTCAGTTTGTGCCATCCACATGTAGATAGTGAGACAAACAACAATTATTTTAATGATTGTTATTAGTTCTTCTTTAGTGTATCATTTTGAAAAAAAAATGTCCAAGTAATATCTTGGAAGAAGATGTTTAATCCAATAAACACAATGTTTTTACTCCCTTTATATAAATATATGGAAAACCTTCACAGTTTTCAAACTGCTGTAATACATTACATATAACATGTTATTTGAAGACACAAAAGGATTTTTTTCATGGGAAAAAAATTGAAAGTTTAAAGTGCTTTGCATGATGTCCTCATTTCAGAGATCTACAGCCTTTTTTCAAACATTAAGCTGCAGTCACAACTGAACTGTGCTATGGTTACTCTGCACAATGCTCACAAATAAACCCAATTAACCCTGTAATGTCAAATGTATCATATTTGATACATACGGTTTCTGAAATGTTTTGCGTCTGACTACTTTTGCATAATTTAATGGTAAAAACTTTGCTCAAAATCCTAATTTACACAATCAGATACACCTGATAACAGGGGGCAGAAGAGTGCATGAAAAATCATCTTGACTTATCGCATAGTAATAAATTGTTAATATTAAAAATTTATTTCTGTTTTTTCTTTTTACATATTTTGTTAAAAGGCCAAATAAAGACTTCAAACAAAAAAAAGTAATTTTATGTTTTGTTTTATTCTCGGATCAGGCTTTAAAGGGTTAAAAAAGCATCTTTATATATTGTCATTTTTTCACTTCAGATTTTTCTTTATTTTTTCTTTTAAACCTGCTTTTGCAGTGAAATGCCGCGTTCTGTAAGTTCGTTTTGTTCTGTCTATCGTGGGAGTGGTGGTCCATAGTTGGTTGTCTTTCACTGTCTAAGTGCAGCTGCATTAGTTTGACGGTATTTATGTCTGTGACTCGTCTCCTACAAAAATTACCCCAAGGTCTGTGATTTCAGAAAAAAATGTACCACCCCTGGGGTGCGTATAGGCATTCTTCACAATGACACATTTAGTGTTGACAAGATCATCATCCTGTGCCTCCAGAAAGAGTTGTCCTTACTTCAAGTTTGTCAGTTAAAAAGTGCCTCTTTCAATTAGAAAATTACACATCACAGAAACGCTACACATGTATGTTTTCGTTTGAACACTTTCCTGTCTGTCAGGCTGCAGTTTTTAAACACTGGTTAATAATTAAATCTAACCAATTCATGGCATACTGTTAATTCCTTTGCGCAGAAAATGTAATTGGATTCCTCTTTTTAGTTCTTATTTCCCCAAAATTTTTCTCAATATTGCAAACACATTCATGAATTCTGTAATGCAACATGTCCACTGGAATTGGTAATACCTTTTCAGATTTTAATTGAAATTGGATATTGAATATTTCATTAAAAATATTATGTTGAAACGTGCATGGTTGTCTGGAGTGTGCCCTGCTTCTCACTCAGTACCAGAGTAGGGATAGAGTTTGGTTCACCCACAACCCCAAAATAATCTAAAGTGGATATAAAAATGTATTAATAGATCGTTGATAAAAATGACTGCGATCACGTCTTACTGCATGTTTTGCTGAAATCTCAGAGACATACATTCATCACATGTCCATCCTTACCTTAGATTCTCCCTCTGCATTATTTAAGCAGAAATTGTAGATGAAGTAGACACGAAACACATTTTCATTCAGACCTCACCACATCTTTCTCCATGACATGTTTGACATCCAAGCAGAATCCAATTTCTGTGCATGAGTCTTCCCAGAATGATTGCTGCTGTGATAAAAGTTACATAAGAAATGCTCACAGATGGCCTCCTCGCTTTACAGAAACAGAAAGTTGTAAAGCATCACGCATCAGGAACTAATGCTCAATATATAATTCTGTATCCTCAGTCTTCACACATTCAGTCGTGCGTATCCTTTGTACATTTATTTAAACCAAAGATTGGCACAATTTCAGTGTCCCTCAGAGAAAAAGAAGAACCAGGTGTCTTTCAAACCTTGAAACATAAAGATTCTCAAAGATCTGAACACAAATCAGAATTTTTTAAAAAATGCATACAAAAGAATTTTATTTTACCTTTTTAGTGTTTAAAAATTTTAATGAGTAAATGTTTCCATAAAAATTATTTAGAAAGTAATCTAAAGCAAAGAGAAGAAACACTGGTCTCTCATAGAGCCTCCTGCACAAGATTTGAAGGCCTACAGTACCATCCAGCCTGCCTCTAAATGCATTCATGTCTACATGTTTGTTGGTTTGTGTTTAACAGGAACTCATGGATGTTAATGGAGGGACTTCAAAAGCAGCTTCATTCTACTGGGACATGTAAAGGCACATTTCAAAGTCATGCAATTAGAAAATCTTAAAGATACTCACAAAATCCTCCAAAATGTGTCATGTTGCTAAATTAAGAAGATTTGCATTGAAGTAAAACCAAGCCAGTTCTCTGCAAACCTAGATACATTGTTCACTCTGGTCATGATATAATTTTTATACAAAAAAAATGAAACCATTACTATTGAGCTTCAATACGAGAATCCAAACTATCTGACTAGGATGGGAAAATACTTTCGGAGGTAGGACATGCCAGTTTAGTATCTGAGCAGGTAGGTCTCACAGACATCTTTAATGTGAAAAAAAGAAAACAAAAATAAATTTTCCCACACATGAGTCTGTATAAAAGAGAATCTTGTTGCTATTTGCGGTATTTAGGAATCATCTTAAAACATCCCAACTACAATATAAAATCACACCAGGAATTTCTGTTCGTTTAAACTTCATACAAAGCTGCCAATGTGAAGTGTGTTATTTTCTTTAAAGAATGTAGCATGATGCGATTCCCAAATCGTCTCCCCCTCCACTATGATGCTTGACTGCTTTTCTCCAGACATAGTGCCGTGCATTATGACCAAACATCTCCACTCTGAGCTCTGCACAGGTTGATCCTGGTGTGAATTTGCTGGTACGTTGAGGCTTAAGAAGACTGGCAGCTGTCTTCAAATGTCTCCCGTGTGTGAATCATCTTTCTCACTGTTGAAGGACAGACTCCAAATTGGTCTTACAACCCTGTCTAGATTGATGGGCAGCAAAAATTGAATTGGTATTTTAAAATCTTGGCTGATGTTGCTCCTCTCGTGTGTCTGTTAAGACAAATTTAAATGTTCCAATTAAAAAAATAAAAAGGTAAAACCTCAGCTTACACAGAGGTGCTCAGATTCAATGATGATCGTAATTTTTCACCCTTAACTGCCATTTTTTTTCTTTTTTTCTTTCTTTTAGATAAGTAATAATACAGTTTGCTCATGTTGAATACATTATTCATCATTATTTATTTCTCTTTTTATCAAATAAAAAAATCTGGAGTCAATCATTAATCTTTCGTTATCACTTTATGCTTTTATATAGAAAATGTGATAATTGAAAGAAATTTTTGTTTTTGCAAACAACTTAATTGTTATTGTTGGTGCGCTATACTTTATGCCTTGTTTTACCACAGAACATTCAGAGAACTTCAGAGAACAGAACGTTAGAAGTTAACGCAACAGAATGGTGACGAGTTCCCTTCATGTTGGTTTATTTCAGTACTTTTTTACTTTTGATGCTTTTCTAATCCCTTAAAGTTAGCTTTTCTTTTCTGCTGCACACAATACCCGAAAGGGGTCACACAAAGTCTTCTGGGGTTTGGAGGTACTTCCTGCTAAACCATCAGGTGATAATCCTCACACACTCTTACAAATGATAACTGGCACCCAGCACCGCATTGCAGCCAAAGGGTGGATATCTGTTTCTGTCTTTTTTTATTTCTATATTTTGTCAGAGTCAGAGTTGAAGGAGTTTTGGTAAAACTATTGACATTTGAACTTTTATTGCAAATAGACCGTCTAATCTGTCCCGCGCCTTTTCATAGCTTTTATCAACCAGGGGAGCCATCTGCCCGTTTCTGACAAAAAAAACTAAATATGATTGAGCAGGCTGAGTAAATTACCCAGATAAAAACTGCAGTGCATGCTTTGTTCAAAGGAAGTGTGCTCAGCAGATCTTTCTGTAGTTTGACTGTCATTACATCATGGCTTAGACTGGAAACCATCTGCAGGTCAGTGAACAATCACTGTCTTCCATCTGTCTGCTCTTCCATGTTTCTGTCCATAATTTGTAGTCATTCAAACCCTTTCCCTCCTCCATTTACCTGCTTGCATATGATTTTTTGCTGCCAAGAATGAGCTAAATAGCCTTAATCTGTCAAGTCATTCATACAATAATTAGGAGATATTTGTATAGTAAAGCTTTACACTTCCCTGTTCAAACATTGTTTGATTTGCTTTAGTCCTAACTAAAACTTGAGTCTGCATGCTGGTAAGTTTGTCCAGACAAAACCTGACTTTCAAGTGCAATTAAACAGTTTTCTGTTATCGTTTTAAAACAGCACTACTATACCAGACAATGTGACTCAGTTCACTCCAGCAAAATTACAGTGGACCCAAGTGATGTTAGAAAGTTTCATGATTTTGCATCATTTTTGTGAAGTCTCAGTGCCTGTTCATAAAGCTAAATTCTCCAGAAAATTGCTTTCACGTCTATGTTTTTTTTTTTTTTTATCTTTGGTCGGATTGCTAAAGAAGTGTGGAATTTTGACTGAAATAATATTTAGCCTATTTTAAATATTACAACCAAAAAGGAACACATGGTTAAGAAGTAATTTAAACAACCTCATCTTCAACATCTTGTGTCTATTCATCCTAAATGTCTTGAATTAAGCTTCAAATTATTGTCCTTCAAATGGGATGCTCAACTGTCAGATCAGCCAATTAAACTGTCTCTGCTGCCTGGCAGTTAGAGATCAGAAGCTATTTGAATAATTACTGTCTAAACAAATTATGACAGGGAGAGATGGAGGTTTACGCTGATAAAAGTGTGAAGCCCCAGGAGGTCAGAACTGTGTGAAACAAAAAATAAAAAATAGCTAAAAAACAACAATACTAACAGATAAACATTTTTTTTCTCCATATTATATTAGCCAAGGTCCAACTGCTGTCAATTAAAACAATCTCGAGCTGAAAATGAGCAGCAATTCAGTTTGAATAAAGGCTAAATTCAGTCACATTGATTCTCAATATTTAAAAAGCTAATTAAGATATTTCAACATTGTTTGTTTTTCTCAAAATAAAAAACACACAACCTGTAATAACACTGTAATAACCTACAGGCCTGCGAGGTTGGAAAGCTACTTTTTCTCTAATTTTTCAAAAGAATCTGGTTTCAGTCCATCAGATGACAAATGCAGCGAGTGTTCTATGTGTCACAGGTTTCACAACTCTATCAAAGAATATGTAAATAAAAAATCTAAGCTTCAACAATGTAATTCTACAGCAGTCACTTTAAAACCGGCAGATTTACTTTTACACTTTTATTAATCTATGGGATTCTTTTTCATGCACATTTATATTATTCTGTTTAAAAACAGCAACACTGTCTCACAGCAGTTTTTCCCACTGTAATTAAGAGCTTTCTACATTTTTTAAAGGTGAGCCTTCCACGGTTTGTGTAACGGCAAAGCTGCACACGTGATGCTGACTGAACAGCTGTTGATTAATTGCTTCGCAGCAACTTTTGCCCTGGATGGAAGGCACATCTTGGCAAGCTGTAGATTCCACTGCAGAAAAAAGTTCCCATTCTGCAAGAAAACTGGATGGCTGTCAGACATTCAAAGGTGTAACCAGACAACGCTTGGTGATTTGGGATTATAAAAATGGTTGCTGGTTGCTTTGTATGCAAAGCAACAGCAAATCGGCAGAAGGTATGTGTATTCAGCCTCCATATGCCTGCTAATAAACTTTTCTCTGCTCAGCAGAGTCTGTTCCACCTGCCATGTTCTGGCTTGCTTAGTCTCTGTGCCCGACTTCAGTAATTCACATGCAACCTCAGCTCTCTTTTTTTTCTTCACAACCTCACTGAAGTGTGACATTGCCTTATGAATGGCTTCTAAGTATGCCCTCATAGAAACCTCCCTTCTGTTTCCATCGTTACATCTGTTTAAAGGCATCTGAGTTTGGCTGCAAATGTTTCTCCTTTTGTTGTCAGATGTCCACAGCACAAGTTTTAAATATTCTCAAAAATATCCTGTTGACCAACAACAGATGTTTTGTGATCAGTGAATTATTTAAGAAATGTATTACTTAGTAATGCTACCATATGCATCATATAGTGTGAATTTGGTGAGATGTTTTGAAAATGAACATTGAAATCTGAACATCTGTCCTGAAATAGGTTCTGTCCTATCACAGTCAAAACTGTGGAAGACAGTGTTCTCACATTTATGTTCAAATAATGAGTCTAAGAGGACTTCTGCTTGCAACGCAACACATTTTTATGCTGGAAGAAGTTGTTGCAATGCAAATTACATTTGACCACCACGGGATGCTTGTGGTCAAAATGATTGAACATGTACTGGAATCAAAGGGGTCCATCAACAACATTCCATGTTTTCTTGGAATACCATCATCTTAGTCTGTTGACCCAAAGCAGGTCGAATTGGATTTGCTCATGCAGGTCCTGCAAAGCTACCTTTCCTTGTTTTCAGTCATCCACCTTTACCGTACCTGTGCCACCTGCAGGCTTCAGATTTCTGTATTTGCCTGACAGAAGAGAAGGTGAATTTTATTTTCCGCTCTTGCCGTTGCCACTGTATGCCGAAATTTGATGTCCTGTACATTTTGACACGTTCTTATTTTTATCACCGCTGTAAAAATCGTCTGAGCGCACAAACTGTCAGCGCTGACCTGATTCTGAGGTTTACCAGGAAACATGTGTTTTTGACATTAGTTTCTAAAAAAAAAGGACTGACAGTTATGTTGTACAACATTTTTGAGCTAAATCCGTTACACGGTTTGGGTTTGTCTGAAAATATAAATTATGAAGTCCGAATTCCATGATCAAGGAGAAGGAATTCAACAAAACTAGTAGATGACCTCATCCATAAAACCGTGTTGTCACGATCACAGGTAATTCGAATTATTAATCCCTGACGCAGGGCCTACTTTAAAGTTAAAAACAGGTATATAAATGTCAGGCCTCAGACTGCATACATTGTGATCTAAAGAAATCTCAGGTAAACGTTTAAACCCTTTACAAAATGTCACAGAAACATTGGTGATATTTCTGAGTTGTCTCTCTTCTTTAAAGAATATTTTAAGTGTAGTTTGAATGCTGTCATCATACACTGGCACTCTGTTTAGGACCCTATAACTTGCCACTTTAAGTCAACCTTATCTTGAGCTACAATACATAAAAGGTTCAGATTTATTATGAAGGCAAAATTGAAGCCCCTACATTGACAGGTCTGTAGTTTATTCTTTGTAGAAGTCATGCCTTCAAAATGTTGCATGTCAAGAAGCCTGTTCTTAATAAACATTTTCAGTACATTATGATTTGTGTGATACTACTTTTTCATGCATTTTCATGACAAATTAATTGTAGGCTGGCTGCAGTTTTAAAGATAGAGACTTGTAATGCGTCTAGAGTGCAGAAACCGTACTAGCCATAATTTTTAGACCTTTTTGCTGTGAAACTGCTCCTACACTGTGGAACAAAATGACACATCCCTGACACATTTTGGAGTAAAAAAATGGGACTCATCTATATATATTTTTTTCACTTTTGGAAGTAAAGTGACGAAACAGTGGTGTGTTGTGGTAAACACCATTGCCTGACAGCAAGAGGGTTCTGGGTTCCCCAGGGGACCCAGGACCTTTCTGTGTGGAGTTTGCATGTTCTCCCTGTGTCCGTGTGAGTTCTCTCTGGGTTCTCCGGCTTCCTCCCACCTCACATTCCAATTTTCCCATAGGAGTGAATGTGGATGGTTATTCGTCTAATTGTGTGTCTCTGTGGCTCTGTGTGGCCCTGCGTTGGACCGGCGGAGCGTGTTGGGTGTATCCTGCCTCCCGCCTATTGATTACTGGGTTACGCTCCAGTCCCCCATTAAAAAAAAGTAGATGGATGAAAATTATGTGTAAATCCATCCATCCATCCATCCATTTTCCGCCGCATATCCGGGGTCGGGTCGCGGGGGCAGCAGCCGGAGCAGGGAAACCCAGACTTCCCTCTCCCCGGCCACTTCAGCCAGCTCCTCCGGGGGGATCCCGAGGCGTTCCCAGGCCAGCCGGGACACATAGTCCCTCCAGCGGGTCCTGGGTCTTCCTCTGGGCCTTCTCCCGGTGGGACGAGCCCGGAACACCTCCCCAGGGAGGCGACCAGGAGGCATCCTAAACAGATGCCCGAGCCACCTCAACTGGCTCCTCTCCACGTGAAGGAGCAGCGGCTCTACTCCGAGCCCCTCCCGGATGGCCGAGCTTCTCACCCTATCTCTAAGGGAGAGCCCAGCCACCCTGCGGAGGAAACTCATTTCGGCCGCTTGTATCCGCGATCTCGTTCTTTCAGTCACTACCCAAAGTTCGTGACCATAGACGAGGGTGGGAACGTAGATCGACCGATAAATTGAGAGCTTCGCCTTTAGGCTCAGCTCTCTCTTCATCACGACAGACCGGTACAGCGCCCGCATTACTGCAGACGCCGCACCGATCCGCCTATCGATCTCACGCTCCCTACCCCCGTTCGCGAACAAGACCCCGAGATACTTGAACTCCTCCACTTGGGGAAGGACGTCCGCTCCGACTCGGAGAAGGCACTCTACCCTTTTCCGGTGAGAGACCATGGTCTCGGACTTGGAGGCACTGATCCTCATCCCAGCCGCTTCGCACTCGGCTGCGAACCGCTCCAGTGAGAGCTGTAGGTCCCGACTTGATGAAGCCAACAGGACCACATCATCTGCAAAAAGCAGAGATGCGATCCTAAGGCCACCAAGACTGACACCCTCAACACCTCGACTGCGCCTAGAAATCCTGTCCATAAAAGTTATGAACAGGACCGGAGACATAGGGCAACCTTGGCGGAGTCCAACTCCCACCGGAAACGGATCCGACTTACTACCGGCAATGCGAACCAAACTCTGACTCCGGTCGTACAGGGACCGAACAGCCCGTAGCAAAGGGCCAGGTACCCCATACTCCCGGAGCACCCCCCACAGGACACCCCGAGGGACACGGTCGAACGCCTTCTCCAAGTCCACAAAACACATGTGGACTGGTTGAGCGAACTCCCATGCACCCTCCAGGACCCCGCTGAGGGTATAGAGCTGGTCCAGCGTTCCACGGCCAGGACGAAAACCACACTGTTCCTCCTCGATCCGAGGCTCGACTATCCGACGGACCCTCCTCTCCAGAACCGCTGAATAGACCTTCCCAGGGAGGCTTAAGAGTGTGATCCCCCTGTAGTTGGAACACACCCTTCGGTCCCCCTTTTTAAATAGGGGGACCACCACCCCAGTCTGCCAATCCAGCGGGACTGCCCCTGATGTCCACGCGATGTTGCAGAGTCGCGTTAGCCAACGTAACCCCACAACATCCAAAGCCTTAAGGAACTCCGGCCGGATCTCATCCACCCCCGGAGCCTTGCCACCGCGGAGCTTTTTGACTACCTCGGTGACTTCAGCCCCGGAGATTAGAGATCCCAACTCCGGATCCCCAGGCTCTGCCCCTCCAATGGAGGACGCGCCAGTGGGATTGAGGAGGTCCTCGAAGTACTCCGCCCACCGACCCACAACGTCACGAGTTGAGGTCAACAGCACCCCATCCCCACTGTAAACAGTGTTGGTGGGGCGCTGCTCCCCCCCCCTGAGACGCCGGATGGTGGACCAGAATCGCCTCGAGGCCATACGGAAGTCTTTTTCCATGGCCTCCCCAAACTCCTCCCACGCCCGAGTTTTTGCCTCGGCGACCACCCGGGCCGCACGTCGCTTGGACTGCCGGTACCCATCAGCTGCCTCCGGAGTCCCACAGGCCAAAAAGGCCCGATAGGACTCCTTCTTCAGCCTGACGGCATCCCTCACCGCCGGTGTCCACCAGCGGGTTCGAGGGTTGCCGCCACGACAGGCACCGACAGCCCTGCGACCGGAGCTTCGAGAGGCCGCGTCATCGATGGAGGCACGGAACACGGCCCACTCGGACTCAATGTCCCCCGCCTCCCTCGGAACGTGCTTGAAGCTCTCCCGGAGGTGGGAGTTAAAGCTCCGCCTAACAGGGGACTCCGCCAGGCGCTCCCAGCAGACCCTCACAACACGTTTGGGCCTCCCGGGTCTCACCGGCATCCTCCCCCACCATCGGAGCCAACTCACCACCAGGTAGTGGTCAGTGGAAAGCTCCGCCCCCCTCTTGACCCGAGTGTCCAGAACATGCGGCCGCAGATCAGCTGAAACGACAACGAAGTCGATCATTGAACTGCGGCCTAGAGCGTCCTGGTGCCAGGTGCACATATGGACACTCTTATGCCTGAACATGGTGTTTGTTATGGACAATCCGTGCCGAGCACAGAAGTCCAAAAACAGAACACCGCTCGGGTTCAAGCTGGGGGGGCCATTCCTCCCAACCACGCCCCTCCAGGTCTCACTGTCGTTGCCCACGTGAGCGTTGAAGTCCCCCAGCAAAACGAGGGAGTCCCCAGGGGGGGCACCCTCCAGTACCCCCTCTAAGGACTCCAAAAAGGGTGGGTACTCTGTACTGCCGCTAGGCGCATAGGCACAAACGACAGTCAGGACCCGTCCCCCCACCCGCAGGCGAAGGGATGCTACCCTCTCGCTCACTGGGGTAAACCCCAACGTACAGGCACCGAGATGGGGGGCAATGAGTATGCCCACTCCTGCTCGGCGCCTCTCACCGGGGGCAACTCCAGAGTAGCAGAGCGTCCAACCCCTCTCAAGAAGGCTGGTTCCAGAGCCAGAGCTGTGTGTCGAGGCGA
>JABUIW010000031.1:6449114-6474949 GCA_013363375.1 Menidia beryllina | reverse complement strand
AGCTCCGCCCCCCTCTTGACCCGAGTGTCCAGAACATGCGGCCGCAGATCAGCTGAAACGACAACGAAGTCGATCATTGAACTGCGGCCTAGAGCGTCCTGGTGCCAGGTGCACATATGGACACTCTTATGCCTGAACATGGTGTTTGTTATGGACAATCCGTGCCGAGCACAGAAGTCCAAAAACAGAACACCGCTCGGGTTCAAGCTGGGGGGGCCATTCCTCCCAACCACGCCCCTCCAGGTCTCACTGTCGTTGCCCACGTGAGCGTTGAAGTCCCCCAGCAAAACGAGGGAGTCCCCAGGGGGGGCACCCTCCAGTACCCCCTCTAAGGACTCCAAAAAGGGTGGGTACTCTGTACTGCCGCTAGGCGCATAGGCACAAACGACAGTCAGGACCCGTCCCCCCACCCGCAGGCGAAGGGATGCTACCCTCTCGCTCACTGGGGTAAACCCCAACGTACAGGCACCGAGATGGGGGGCAATGAGTATGCCCACTCCTGCTCGGCGCCTCTCACCGGGGGCAACTCCAGAGTAGCAGAGCGTCCAACCCCTCTCGAGAAGGCTGGTTCCAGAGCCAGAGCTGTGTGTCGAGGCGAGACCGACTATGTCCAGCCGGAATCTCTCCGCCTCGCACACCAGCTCAGGCTCCTTTCCCGCCAGAGAGGTGACGTTCCACGTCCCTAGAGCCAGCTTCTGCAGCCGGGGATCGGTCCGCCAAGGTCCCCGACTCCGGCCGCCGCCCAGGGCGCACTGCACCCGACCCCTATGGCCCGTCTCATGGGTGGTGGGCCCATGAGACAGGGGACCCATGTTGCCTTTTCGGGCTTTGCCCGGCCGGGCCCCATGGGTGAATGCCCGGCCACCAGGCGCTCGCCATGGTGCCCCGCCCCTGGGCCTGGCTCCAGGGGGGGGCCCCGGTAGCCCGCGCCCGGGCGAGGGAACGTTGAGTCCAATCTTCTTATACATCATAGGGGTCTTCTTGGCTGCGCTTCGTCTGATCCCTCACCTAGGACCTGTTTGCCTTGGGTGACCCTACCAGGGGCTTGAAGCCCCGGACAACATAGCTCCTAGGATCACTGGGACACTCAAACCCCTCCACCACGATAAGGTGGCAGCCAGGAGTATGTGTAAATTACAAAAGTAATCTAGTTGTAGTGTTCTTTAAGTAATGTGATATTGTATCTTGACAATCTCTACCAAAAGATGACCTCATCTTCAGATAGATGACACAAAATAAGTTTGACCATTACAATTTTAAGATTAGGAGACTGGCCCCTTTTTGAAAAAAAAAATTTTTTCCTCAAGGACCATATGTTACAATTATAGCACACTCTGGAGGGCCCTGAAATCGTCTCCTATGATCATGTAAAGCCATTACCTACAAGACTAAGCAGCAAGATGTAACCTTACCAAACAACCTCGGAAGATTTCAAATGAATATTTTACAACATTTAGTCAGATGAGACCAAAATAAATTAGATTGAAACAGACGGAGTGCAAGTTTAGTTTGGACAAGGCCAAGACTACTGCACTTATTTAGTATTCTGAGCCCCGGCTGCCGGGTGGTGTTTACTGTTACCGAAGGAGAAGATGATTCCCTGTCTCCAAATCTTGGCAGGAGAAGAATTTACCATTGTGATAATGACCGAATTCACAAAAACACTTTTAAAGATGAAAAATATGAAAACAACATATGAATCTGACACAGCACATTGTGTTCCATTGGAAGGCAGAACAGCAGCTCATGGGAGCCGTCTGAGAGGAAATGGGTGAGGATATCTCTACTGATTTGGAAAAAAAGTGGTGGCATCCACGCCCAGTAGTAGCAAATATGTCATTGTAAATAAAGGGAGACATAAAAAACATAAAACATTACATAATGGAATCTCTGGGAAGGCTCTTAAAATGGTTTGACTGCAGGTTATTTACAGTGTTGTCTAACTACCCTGTTTGTTGCCAAAGGAATGGTTATGGAAGGGACACCGGCATATTTCAATCCATGTTGTGTCAAAAGTTAGTTTTATCAACAGTTATCAGTAGTCAATAGTTAAAATCAGACCCTTGGAATTATTGCCAACTCTTGCTTTAAGGCACCTTTTGACTTTTACTGTGCTCTTGTACATTCCTGATTTTAAAAGTGAAGCATCTTCTGACAGATTCACCTTTCAGATAATTTGCCTATACATTCTACAGTGTTGACAAATGAAAATAGAAGTGGCATCAGACATAATAATCATCTGATTCTACTCACTCTATACCAGTACAATGGCCAAGTCGAGTTGTATCTGCAGCTTGACGCCTGTCCCAGACCGTTTTAAAGAAAACAGAGGACGCTCTTCCTTCTTTTTACTTACAGGGTGTTTTCAGGCATGTGACACAGCTGTTTGGAACATGTCATCTTAACAGCTAATTTCTTATCTTGAAATATTTTTAATGAACCTAAGTAGGCAGCTTTCCTTTTCCTGAGCACTATCCTTCTGACAAGTATAAAAAGTGTTTTCAGTTTCCAACTGTCACTGTTCATAACTCCTAAATAACTTGGACTGAATAAAATGAATATCCATCCTGTCCTTTTTCTATACCCATTTTGTCCACTTCAGGGTAACAGGAGAGCTGGAGTGTATCCTAGCTTTCACTGGGCGAGAGGCCGGGTACACAGCGTCCGGCACAGGGTGAGGAAATTAATATGTGAATAGAAAATAAGGAGGAATATGGAGGTGAAAATAAGGGGGCGGATGATATCACCCTAATAGCTGACATGGAGTGGTGCTGACTATTAAGTTGCATATCGTGACTAACCTCTCCAGACCATGATGATCTTCTGGTGAATCCTGTGGATCCTTTGTAAATGAACTGTGCTGCTGAATATCTGCAGATCAAAGCGTGACAGTAAAGGGGAACCCAGTCCTTTAAAATGTGATGTTCATTCAAAATACAGTCACATCCTTACCAAGCATCAGTGCACCATCAGTTAGAGATGAGAACGTGGTGCTTTACCAAACATAGACATTTAGTGTGAATAAATGCTTTCTGTCTTCTCCGTCCAAAGTGTGTGAGTTTCTTTGTTTTCCTCAGAGTTGTGTTTCCAATAGCTGCAGGTGGACTGTTGAGTCTTGACGTGAGAAGCTGGATCTCCTGAGTGGTGATATGTACTTGTAGAGTGGTTGTTTTCTTCTTGCCCATGTACACTTTAGGCCTTTGAATTCCTTGCCATGCTAGATTTTATAGGCAGCGGCGTGCAGCTTGACTTTAAGTGTTTTATCCTTTAGGTGAACCTGATTTAACTGAGAGACAAAAAACTGTCTGATGCTTTTTATCTTTCCTCAAAATCAACATGGCCCTGATGAATAAGCAGACATGTTTATGCAGTGAATCTGTGTCTTTATTGGAGCTGTAAGAGATTCTTACTTATAAAGAGGGAACCTTTCTCAGATCCGATTTTGTTATTAATCATTAATAACAAAAGTAGGTAGAACATTATTTTCAGCTGAACATAATGAAAATGGCCTAAACAGTCAACTGCCATACTGCAGCACAGAAACGATGGAGGGAACGAGCATGGGAGGGTTTGCAAGGGGAGGATTTTTGGCATAAATTAGGCAAGCTGTATCTATTTTCGAGGGAGATAATTTGACATGGGCTTGTGCCACGGGCTGGCCAAAGCCCCTGAAGCTCTGAACTCATTTGCTGGGATGCTGAACACCTTGTTATGATCATAATGTGGAAAATCTCCCCCCTATCAACACACACATACGACACGCCTTAGACTGACTGCTTGAGCTCCCTGATATGAGTTAATTTTACATGAGATCAACTTATTCATTGCAGAAATGCTGTGACAGCTGTTTGATTTTGGGATATTAAGAGACTATTGCTCTCTATCAATGTTTTCTTTTCCGAATTTGAAACTTACAAGTTAAAATGAACTGAATATTATATCAGTTGTATTAAATCCCCTAAAAATAATACAGAAACACAGTCATACATATGGATCTACATGTGTCTATGATAAGTGAACTGAATGAAAATCTTAAATAAACAACGTGGAGAGCTGCATCACTGCTTTTTCAGGGTTAAAGGAAATGCAGTATTTTGTCTTGTCCATTGGTTTATGTAACCACCAAGAGGAGAAATATCACTCTCTGGGTTTAGTGAGGCTCAGCCTTTATAATCCTCAGCACAGATACTTTTACAAATCCCGTCTTTAATTAGATTTTCCCATTTAGTCATTTGCTGTCAGAGGCCTAATTCCTGCATAATGCCTACAGTGAGAGTATATTCCTGGCATACCCATAGTTAGTGTCCCATGTTCTACTTCAGTGTTTAATGGTCCGAGGAGTAAAATTTCCTCTCAAATATCCCTTTTGTTGTTCGAGCTTAGCAGACCACCAACTGGCTTAGCACATGTTTTGTTTCCTTTATCAGAGGATCAGTGTCATGCAGGGCATTCTTGGATGCCTTTTGATGTACTTCAGAAGTGTGCTGGTGGTTGAGAATTTAGAAAATAACAATATATTTCATGTTTGTGTGTATAAAGTGACAAACATTGCCCAAGAAAATACTGAGTAATGCATTTGTAAATGAAACGATGCGCCATTTCAGTTTCTTTTGAGAAGATTAGTTTTTTGTCTTGACAAATGAAATTTGAATGGCAAATTACAACATTGAAGTTAATTTGAATGTCTATCAGTCTCAATGCTTGAAGAATAGTTAATGTCTGAAGTATTTGGTTAAAACTGAAACATTATTTGTGCCTCTTAACGGTTTCAAATATAAGCTGTTGTATGTAGGCTGTTTAGCATTTTAAATGTTAATTTAATTCCCATGCCAGGCTCCCCACTTCATCATTTTACTGCAGACTTTATCCTGAATAAGTCACATTGTGCACCTATGATACCCATAACAGCGCTTCATCATCATCACCATCAATGCAGCCACCGACAACAATGGCTTATTTGAAACAGGCTCCAGTCAAAAGACCATTGTGTCCTTTGATGCCAGCTACAGAAAGTCAGGAAATGACTGCAGCAACATGATTCCTTAAATAACTAGACTACGCTCCCCCGAACCTGGGCCCAAAGTGAAGATACAGACTGTGTGCTGCACTCTGAGGAAGTCTGATGTCCAACCATTGAGGCTCACCTGAAACTATTCCACATAGATCAACACCTGCTCTCTGATTCTCATGCTCTTCTGGAACAAATACAGAAATCAGACACGCTTCTCATGTCCAAGAAGCGTTAAAGTCATTTCAGAGGCAAGTTCATCCAAAGGACAAAACACCCAAACAGGATCTGAGTGGTGTCCCACAGGTAGTCTAATGCAATAGGAGCTGTGTATAGGAGAAACTCAACAACTGTTTCAGGGCAAAACATAACACAGAAGAGGCATCCTCTCAGATCAGGACTCAGCAGTCCAGCAACATATGATAGCTTGACAGATGGCAGTTTCAAAACCCGTTCACAGTTGAATACCAAGACCAGAATGTTTTCGGTCGGGCTGATAAACGGCTCACAGTTAACAATGATTTGGACATCACACAAAATGTTCATGTGAGTCAGTAACTTTATGACTTGCAAACGAGAGGAACAACACTGTTGTTTCGTGTCAGAAATGAATATACAACTAATGTCAGTTTTCAGCACTGTCACCATTCGTCCCCCGAAATTGTAATTTTGACAGTAAAAACATGTTAGCAATCAAGCCGCTGCTGCAACTTTCAACCAATACATTGAATTAGAGCATCTTACATTTATGGCACATGCATATATATTATTTGTTTTTTCTTGTACCGTTGTGCTTTTTCTCAGTTATAATTTTCTTGTTATCCTTTTGAATGACAGGGAAATTGTAGTATGTAGATGCTTTTCATCCATTCTCAGGATATGAGAAATGAGTTAGAAATTAAATGAATGCTGACAGTGATGTAGACATTAAATCTGGTAGGCTACGTTTGTACTTAGATGAGCCACAAACAGAAGATTGGTGCTCATCCCTCCTCCAGTTTTTTTTCTTTTCACAGTGTGACAGAAATAATGATTGGTTCAAAGATGAATGGTTACATAGTTGCCAAGATACAGAGGGTGTACCCGTTCATCCATAGGCACATCTCAACCCACTCTGGCCTGTAGACATGTTGGTTTATTATGATCTCTGAGTCCTTCCTCTATTAACACTGAAATGCTGTGGGCAGGTAGAATAGTTAGTGATATCAAACATTAAAACAGATTACATAAAAAACTGAGCCGCATGAAACTTGGTGGAAAGCATAAGTTAAAAAGCACATTAAATGTGTTTCAAAGCTGCAATTAAAGGCAGTAGTCATGGAGATGGATGTACATTACAAGTGTACTCATGATTATGTTTGCAGTCAAATGTAAATCACTGCAGGCCATTTTATTTTAATTTTTATAATCGTTGGTCAGAGTTAACCGTTTCTCTTTCCAGTGGGCTTTGAGAAGTTCTGATAAATGGTGGGTGTCTCATTCACAGAAGATAATGGTCAGCGCCCTCTCACTTATGACTTGTGATGTATGATCCAAGCCATCCGTTCAGATCAGAGACAGCCGATGTACTGCAGTCCAAAGTATTTCAAAGAAGCTCTTAGGAACACTATGTTATGGACTTTCACGACCTCCATTTTTGCATTGTCCACTCAGCTCACATCAAAAGATTAAGAGTGGATAAAATAGTAAATGTATCCCTTTGAGCTTACTCAGGCCCTTATTCAGAAGCAATAAAGGAGTGGCCATCGCTAAATACTGTTGACTGTTCATTTTCTTTGAAAAAAATCTGCCCTCTGGCCCTGTCCAGTGGTTTGTGGCGAGATGTCTGGAGGACATTCGTAGTTGTTCTGCCTCTGTCATGCTTTGTTTTAAAGAAAATGACTGCAGGCAATTTTACAATTCCATTAGTGACCAATACTGAGAAAAGAAAGAAACTGAATAGCCTTTTTTATCAAGTTACTTAGGTGGTGATATTGATTTCCATCTCACTGGCCAGCAGAGAGAAACAAAATCAGGCCTTCTTGAACAAAGGGAGGAATATAGTGTATATGTTGGACCCAAAACTGAACTTACCCATCCCTCTGTTCTGTAAATACCTTATCAATTGTTTGCCCACGTGGTGTGTAGGGAAAAAGTTTGAAAAAAAAAGTTCTAATTAAGACAGTGTTGCTGTGAATTAACTACTTTACTTTGATATTTACAGTTTGTCTTGAAATTGACTAATCATTAAAGTAATATGTAATGAACGTGTGAAGACATTACGCCCAGCAGGGCTTCTAATCTTTATTTATTTTTAGAATGGTAATTATCATCAGGTTCACGTTTGCAGGGGACAGAGCCACCAGCAGACTTTGCAGGGATCACTGAATCATGCCTTCCAATCGCAGCATAGGATCTGCTGTCACACTGTGACTTATTAGGCTGACTACCAAATATATTTTATTGATTTTCTGACACAATGTAAAGATATTTCTCTACTATTTTTTCACATTGTGCTTTTAAGGGGACAGCTGAACATTTACACAAAGGACTCAAAGTGGGGTGAACTTAAGGAATAAAACCATTGTGATTAAAATAAACTCTAGATATTTCCAGAAAAGTGTTGATTTAATACTGTTATTCAGAGTCATGTTCTAAATGTGCTGTCTTTACTTTAAAATACCACCGAACAATATGCTTCCTTATACTGGTTGCCTTACTGTATTTTTCTCTTTTTTTCCCTTCACTTACTCCCTCTACACATCTACGACATTAACAGGAGTAAATTATTTGAGATTAAGCAAAGAGTGGAGCCTCCCTGACAGTGCCCTGCAGAGGCCAGTAAAAGCTGAAGAAGAATGGCTGGAGTTCTCCTGATGAACATATCTCTACGAGCTGTGCCATGACATGCGTGCAATAATTTTACCCCAAGGCTGCATTTTGATAGTTCCCATTTTCTTACCAAATGGCACACAAGAAAAGTCAATGCTGCTCTGTAAATAATGAAATAGAGCAAAATCAGATGTTATTGGACGCACATGCTTAAAGGCCAACTTTTCTCTTCCAGACAGCTAATGGACTGAACATGTCTGATTAAGGTCATGTAAAGATAACCTTTAAACATGGTGAATTGCTCCTGATAAAACTGGTTCTGCAGAGGAAATTTAAGGTACATGCACCCACTCTTTTCTAATTGGATTCATACGGGAGTATACCATTGGTTTGAAAAAGCAATGTGCACTGGACATTGCACGGTCAGCAGGCCTTCCTGTATTTTAAAGATAAGAAAAATTGAACATGCATTTATTTTCGGCTTTGTATCAAAAATAAATTTAAACCTTTCTTATGGTAAAGCCCATTTTGCTATCTCTTACTAGACTTTGGACATTGTTTATAAGCTGAGATGTAAAGCAAATTCTAAAACATAGTCTCTGATATAGTTGCAGTTTGGTAAGGAGAAGGGCACATTGCTTCACTAAAATCCTACATTCCCATTCTGGCAATTTTAAATCCTCTAAACGAACCGTTTGAAACTGCGTGGGATATAACTACACTTTCCGGAAGTTGCCTTCACATGTAGCTCGGTGCTTGTGATCTCACCTCTCCAAGTGCTACGTCTACTCCTCACTGAGTTTGCCTCTCTTCATCATAATTTCTCCTCAGTTTGGTAGCTTCTCATTTTTCCCCCTCACTGTAAAAACAAATTAGCCCTATAGCTCCACCCCACAGGTATTGAGGAATAACTGATGCTCGTTATTTCAAATTGTCAATAAGCTGTCTGACCTGGAACAATGGCACTAGATTAATGGGATCTGCAAACAAAAGAAGAAATGGAGATTTTGCACTTGTTTTAGAAGAATTTCTTGAAGCTCAGGGTGGTCTTTGTTTGCCACTGCAGGACACCTAAGTCAGTTTACCCATAAATCCCTACACCAACAGGAAAAGAAAATCAACTTTAATGAGGTTGGGGATAATCCCTCCTCACAGAATAGTGTTATTGCCGCATGGTTTTAGTTACTGAAGTGAAGAAGTGTGCTTTGAAACCAGGAGAAACAACATAGATATGCAGTTTAGTTGAGTGTCTTTCAGAAACGAGATGAAAACAAGCCTTACTAACTAGTTAAACATGTCCTTTTTATTGAAAGGATGTTGAATTTTTTGTTTTCTCTTTCAAAAGGTTAAACAATTTTTGTGTGTATCTCATAAATGTATATCACCAATGATATGGGGAAAATAGAAAACCTGGTACTAAGTTCATTATCACAAGTATCTGCAACAGACTCTCTGCGACTTGATGTTTGTCCACTTTGAAAGAAAGAGAAAGTTGATTTATTTTGGACCCATTCATTCATTGACTTAACGTTGTCCTAAAAAGCTGGTTGACAGCACTTGTTATCCAGTCTCAAAACGTATAATTAAAAAGTGTCAATCTGCCCTGTCACACGTCTTTCTCAGGGCGTAGTGACTTACAGTGATTTCATGCCAGTGGAAATGACATGTACCTGAGAAGATGCTTCCAGTTAATTCAAAGTCACTGCAGTATGTGGAACGAGAACATCCTGTTTCTACTGTGATGAAGGTCATTCTGTGTAAAAGACACATAACAGAAAGTGAAAATGTTGTCTTCGATAATTCGTATGTCAGATCAGGCCGCTTAATAACCAGAGTGAGACCTACCACAGGATGTGGTGGAAAGGTTACAGATGTGTTCATAAAGACAAAACAGAGAATGTAAAGGAGTGGGAAAATATAGTGTTTCTCTTTACCTGAATCAAACAGGACATATTGTCTTTCATTTGATGTTAGTCGAGAGTGAGAGCATATGTTCATTCAAGTGATGAACTGAGATAATTTGTACTCCCACTACAACAAGCTACATCTTCAGTTGGTACTTCCTCTGTGATGCTGGCATGTAACTATCACACACTGTGTGCCACAATTGCATCTTTTATTTTTTGCCATTTTTCTCATATTCCATCAGATTTGGTGGATTCAAACACATATTTGACTAAATTGATGTTTGAAGAATTTAAATCTCCATCTACACCCTCCCAGAACGAATTAAATGGATTCCACTTAACTTTTAAACCTTTAAAACTGTTCAGCTCTAGGGATGAATGCATTGCTTCTTAGTTTGGCATTTGTTTTTCAATATGTCACATACTTTTATATTTCTGAATGTACCTGACTAGGTTAAGGGAATTTCATCTGAAAATGTACAAACCACATGTGAATTTTGAAATCCTCTCAGAAAATTTTTGTTAATGAAATTACTCTATAAATGGTGGGACCCTTTTTTTTTTAAAGTAACTCTAAATCATTAAATCTGCCCTATTAGTTTTTCTTGACAAAACGAAGGAATACCAGCTCCTGACAATAAGTCTCTAAATCTGTAATTCAGGTTGAGGTTGGTTAAGCAATAGCCATTAATATCCTTCATTATCACCACGGCATCCTGACACTTCATTGGAAGGTGCTATGATAGATGCACTGCGGCTGCCTGAGGAGTGTGAGGGAGAAAATGCAAGCTACGAGATGGTTGAAGTGCCATGGGATTTTCTGCATCCTCAACTTTGAGCGGTTAATTGAGTAGAAATTACAAGCCCATGCAAAGTGCGAAACCTGCCTTTGCACTTCCTGTTCCTACTTTCATGCTTATTGCCGTGCTGCGGGATCCTGTCCTCACTGCAAATGCGTGGATGTGAGGAATGGTTCCCTTTACTGTTTTGAGTGAAGCTTGAAGCAATTATACATGAATTATTAGGGCTGATTAGAGTAATACCACAGGGTAGCCTTAGGGTACATAACGAGTTCTTTTCAAAGGGGAGCAAAAGGAGAGCAGTGAATAGTAATATTATTGATGAGAGCACACATGCACGGTGATTTTAAGAATAACTTCATGCAAGCTTTGTGAATACAGTTGTTGACCCAGTATGCAAATATAAACGACATGATTTGTTTTCAAATGGGTGGTTGTACTCATATTGCATTCATTTGTTAAGCTCTTATTGATATACTAGCTGAAAGGAATCTGCCCCACCGGTGGGTCGATTATTCATCTTTTCTTTACTTGATAGATTAGTTGCACCACCACAAGCATTGTTCACATCGTAATTGTTTTAAAAAGGGCTTTAGTGTATCCCTTTATTATTTCATTAGAAGAGGAAGCTGATCGTGTAACAGTCCTCTTAGTTGCTTCATTTAATCAATAGCATTTGATTTAGAACCTTGCTCGCTTATCTTACATCCGTTGCTTGTAGTGATTGCCTTGGGGAATAAGAAAAATAAGTGTATATTTTCTCAGTCTTTGAGCATGGATATGAGATAAGAAAGGGATACTCTCAAGTTAAATGAATTGAATAATATTTTTTGAAAAACGGGCAACGCTTTGTAAATGTTAAATTGTCATATCTGTGATGTGCTTCTGAGCATATATCGCTTTTACGCTGCATAGTCGCTCCCGGTTTTAACACTTTTCACAAATTTTCTATATATTACTGATTCATAGTTCATTGCACATGGTCACACGTTTGCACTCTGGTGAAAATGTGCGATGCAGCATGTGACAAATGCTCCAGTATGTTTGAATGCCCTCACATGTGTAACACATCACGGATGCACAACTTAGAAAAAGGACTTTGAAATTGAATTTACCTGCAATGTAAACTACAGTCTTTTGTCAAACAATTGAATAATTTGTTTCAGAAATGATTTTGGTGGCTTGAAAGCGAAAGACAACGCGTTGAAATTATACAAGATTTATAATACGAAAAAGGGAAAAACATTAATATCATTATACTTAAACTTTGATACAATGCAATTAGTCTCAATCAAACCAATACCAATACCAGTAGAGAAGCCCCCTCCGAAGGGGGGGTGTATCAGTATTGCACCTCATGCATCTCCGTGTTTCATCACAGTACAAATATATGGTTTATTTCTGCTCACAGTCATTGTTAGGAACGGATTATTAGTGGAAATTTCAACGCTTTATTAAAAATCTGACGCTTTGAAGTTGTTTCAAACAAAAAGCAATCGTGCACTCATCCAAACACCTGACAAGGACTCAAAGTGAAGCAAAGAGTAAGCACACTTGCTATTTTTAGGTGACTGAATTCAGAAACTGTAGTTAATGGGAGAGGCATTGAGCAGCAGACGTGTGTGAAGGTTAGCGCTATTGTTTCACTAGGCTGCTAGTTTAGATTTAAGCATAAGCCTTTCTGTGTGAACTTTGTATTTACTCACAGTGCAAACATGAGCGTCTTTTTTCTCGGGAACAAAAACGACCGTTCCAATCCTCCCGGTTACGTTATTTTGTGATTCCAAATTGATCGTAGGAGGGAGTGTGAGGGTTGTTTGTCTTGTTTGTATCTGTGTGGGCCCAGTGATGGAGTGCCACCTGTCCACAGTGTACCCTTCCTCTCACAAGATGACAGCTGGGAGAGGCTGTCGTCTCCTGAGTGGACATTGAATTGGATAAAGGCGGCATGGATGGGAAAGGTGGTGGTTAAGCTGAGGTCTGGAAGACAAAAAACCTTCCAACATACGTAAGAATGTTGGCCAGATTGTTCAAGGGGCAAATCAAAATTCCTTCTTCCCTTCAATTGAGCCAAGTATTAGGTGGCGCTCAATTGTTCTATTTGAGCCACATCACTGGTTTGAGGAGAAAAGTGTTCAGGATTCTATGCCAAATTACATTCAATTTAACAACAACAAACTCTGATGGCAATCATCACACAATCAGTCTAAGAAGAGCAGTCTTAAATGATCTTAGAAATCTGCCACGGACTACTGCCACTCATTGGCAAAGGTTCTTGCCATATTTGAAGATTTTATGATCAAATATCTGTTTTTCAGCATGAGAATAGCTAACAAGAGCCAAAGTATATATTCTATTAAACTTTGTGTTAATGAATACGGTATATGCGTATTTACCCCCAAAAAACTATGTTTTTCAGAGAAAAAAAAGTGACTGGTTGTTGCTTCAAGTACACAGTGTTGTGCAATCCACGGTTGATGTACCATTGAGCTCAAAGTACCAGCAGTAAGGTGTATTATTATTTCAAGGCACTTTGACTCTTGGGCATTTTAACTGTCAATTCTTTTGAGAAGTAATATTTGGTGTTCAGGAGGAGCATATGCTATCATTTCTGGATTCTGGATGCAAATCAATAAATCAAGATGTTTTGTCGTTTCTGCCAAATGCCTGTGTTTTTTTGTCAGATATCAGCAATTTAACAGATGTATGTTGCATGTAAATAATATTAATGTGAATTAAGTAAGTACATTTTTGTGTGATTCTAATGAAAAAGGATCTGAAAATCACACAACTCTTATCACACAATTAAAGTGTGCTGCATCACAGGTTTTCCTTTAATTTCATTTCTGAAATACCTCAAGAGCTTAAGCATAGAAAATATAGACAAAAACGTATGATTCACATATAAATACAGAGAACAATATTATTATCTTTATGACTGCAGTTTAAAAGGGGTAGCAAATGTAAATAATCAGCTTTTAAAGTTCAGTCCAAGCAAAAAATTAATATCAGTTGCAGTTAAGGTAATCAAATTCCTTTTGTGTTGTCTATGAAGATTAAACTAAATGGACCTGTGACTTCAATCATATTCATGTAACAAGCTATGATTAGGAAAATGAGTCTTTGATTTCTTTCTGTTGGTTTACTGTGGACATTTTCACTGGTCAAAGCAAGATATAGATTAAACTAAACCAAGATTTTTCATAATGTTTGCATAATGTCTTTATTTGTTGCTGTTCGATTAGTTCTGTTTTGTTGTTGGTTTTCATCAGTTCATTTGAGTTGAGACACCGTTAATTTGCCAGATTTGGAAAAACATAATTATATGACTTGGAACTTTTGTTTTAAAGTGAAGAAACACACTGAAACATATGGTGATGTTATGTCTTTAGGCTACCTGGAATAAGTCCTGCTGACAGGGATAATTTCATAATAGATGAAAAAAAAAAAAAGAAATCAAATAGAGAAATAGTTCATTCTTAAGGAAAGTTCCATATGTCATGATTTGAAAAGAAATGGTTTTGGTAAAATCAAGTTAAATTGCTTCCATTGAATGTTTTAGTGAAACCTCTTGCCATTTAATTCAATGCTTAGTTTTTTACAGTTTCCATAAGTTAGAAACGGGGTTATCTTGTTTGTCAGGTGTTGAATAATCACCAGGTGATCATACACCTGGATGATGTTAAAAATTATTTATAACATGATTATTGCAATTAATCCATTTATTGCATTGTTGAAACTTATTGAATATTTCTTTATGTTTTGTTATCAACAACACTTCAGCTCAGCACAAGGACCGCTGTCTTTGTGCATACGTCTGGCAATGTTCCAACAGTCACACTTACAAATTGGCTGTTAGACAGCCTGCATTTTGAAACACACAGCTATCATTCTGCCTCACTGATTTTGACAGCCCAATTCTATATATTTTCTTCAAAATGTCCACAGACATATTATTGTCACAACAACCTTGCTTCACCAAATAAAAAATGTTACAGTTGACATCATTCATGCTGTCTGTGGGGATGGAAGGCAGAGTCAGCTGAGGTTTTCGTAAATAAAACAATAAAGAATTATGAAATGTGTCTTTCCACATCCGCTTTAACCTTGACGAAAGCTTTTCATAGTCATGTTTATCTCGGATCAAATTATCAAGGCATCAGGGAACATTGAGGCTTGAGAAGCTTCTGCGTTGTGCTACACTAACCATTTATGGACTGAATGTCAGAAGTTGTCATGTTCCCACTTGATTCCAGCTGTGATAATAATAGAACATGCAGTAAGTATGCAGCATAATCTGTCAACCTCAGATAAAGCTAGTTTAGACTCATTAAAAGTGTTAACTATAAACTTCTGATACGTCCACGGTGTATTTCCTCATGTTACTTATTTTTCTTTTCTGTGTCCAAATTTTCAAACACAAAACGCATGGCTCATTTAATCATATATCCCTGAAATGTTTATTTCACCACTGATTGCAAATTGAAACGTGACATTCACTTTTTGAACATCAGTTAAATCATCTTTAATCAGTTCAAGCAAAAAGAAGGACAGAAACGAACGATGAAATGAGTCTGAGTTTTGCCTCGGTGCTTTGTGCTGCAGTGCGTCGTGCCAGGAGCTGTCAGGTGGAGTGTTGACCCTGATGCGTACTGTGAAGATCCAATATGCAAAAAAACAAACCACTCTATCGAACCCATTTCTAGCTTTATTGCCTTCCTAACTCTACTATATTGTTTTAATGTTTTGTGTTGCTGGTTTTCAGGTCAGTGGAAATGGACTGATGTGCTGACAAAACAGGGTTTAACAATGATCTTAAAATGCAATAAAAAACTAATGCCTGTGTAGGCTAAAGCAAACCACTGTGGGTCATTCACAATATGCACAATCCATTTGGGAGAGGAAGAGCTGCACTCCAATATACCACACCATTACTTCTAATGGACATCATCAGTTTTATGCACTGTGACGTTATGAAGGAGCTGTTTCCGAAAGAATCACTAAAACTTATCAACATCTACAATCTCCAGTCACAATAAAGTCTTTTATTGCTTCATAGTACATTTGGGCGTTATGTCACCACTTCTTAATGTACTGTATGTGCCCAAACCTGTATATCCACTACAGACATGCTTGTAGGGTTAATACCAAAGAATTTAAGGAGAACGGACTGAACATTTTACACTCTTAACTGCTTCAACTGTGTTGCCCCTGAGCAAGACAATTAACCTCCAACTGTTCCACTGAAATGTTACTGGGCACCTCCCAGTTGGATTTGTGTGTTTCGCCTCGGGCCAAAGTTTGAAATAACAATATGCTCACAGGCAGCTTTGCTGGCTAAATACATGAGAATTCTTTACCCTTACGGGGATAAAAAGTAAATTTGTAGAGAAGGTTATTTAAAGGATTTTGAGTAGTTTTAACTCCTTGGTGCACCATCCATCCATCAATTTGCCATACTGTTTGATTTTGTTCAGGTTTGCAGGGGCAGTGGAGCTGGACCGCATTCCAGTTATTATCGGATCAGAGCCTTGCTGCAAAACACTGCAGTCCTAATCATTGAACTTCAACACCATAAGTTTTTTTATTTTTGGTCATGCGGAAAGTTTGACTGATTTAAAAAAAGAGTAAATGAAGGTAATCAATAATAATGTGATAATTCCTGAGTAAGTATGTAAATTTAAGAGATGATCAAGGGTTTTAGACTGGTTGAATCACTTGATAAATCGCTGTCCAAATTAAAGTTTTTTTTTTCCTCTTAAAGTCTCAGGGCGCTGATTAGGGACTTCATTTAAATTTTGAAAATAGATTAGGACACCCCAGACTGTTAGCACTCTAAGGTTACAGGTTAGAGCTACTGTGATAAATGCACGCGAGTTCCAAATTGACTGCGGTGACGATATGTACATTTAAAATTCAAAACACAAAGAGACAAGCCTCCACTCTTCCACCCTTTCATCCACCATTAAAACAGCTAATACACTGTCTGAATCAAACAGCTTGTGTCCCATAGCGATTCCTACCATACACTTTTTATGTAGATATAACTTACTGTTCCTCCATTTTCACGTACAGGTGGCTTTAGATCTGACATAAAAACTGTGATTAAAAAAATCTATTTACTACATTGGACATGCTGTGAGCAAAATACAGCCAAAACATCAATCTCCCATGAGGAATTTTGATATCCTTGCAAATTAAAAAATAAAAAAACATCTTGAAAATATGCGTCCTTAACCTTTGATGGAATTGGGGAATGTCAAGAATTTTTAAACTCTTGTTAAATATACGATTATGAAAAACTTCAACAGCAATGATGGATAAATCTAGCATGGGTTGATGGGAATCAATGATTTTAGAAATCCAAAAACAAAAAGGAAAGAGAAAAATCTGATTTTTTAAGCTAAATGTTTTGTTTTTTAACAGTAATTCAAATATTGGTTTTACTCTAGCATAAAACTTAGAAAACTGGCCAGTGTTGGATTAGCATACTAGATCATTGCCTTCTTTTCCAAAGAAAATCAATGAAAAGACTTAATCCCATCTGCCTGGTGAATATTCAGCACTGTGATCTGAAATTCACCTCATGTTAGCTGGCTGACTGAAGGGTTGTTTTTTCACTGAGTCATGTTTGCACAGTCAAGTAGTTTCTTGGTGACACCTGCACAATCAGACAAATTAAGCCCACCGCCTCGGTTACATTCAGCATTTCCTTCCTTCACTTACAATCCTGCCCTAATGGTAGTCTGAGTGAAGTGGCATAGAAAGTAGGCATGGGAGCTGTGACATACTGAGCGGACCAGATTTCAGCATGCAAGAATACTAACAATCTGCCTAGTGTTGTGGGATTGTGAGGGAGGGATCAGACCAGTCTAGATGTGGAATACTGATTGACTCTTAACACTGCAGTTGGTTTGTTAAGTCCCCTTAGTGCAGTTGCTTAGTCTTTAGGGAGGAGTCCAATCATGAGTCAAACACTTAAGCGTGATGACTGGCAGACTGTGACAGGAAGGAAGAAAAAACAAAAAAACGTTTTTGATTAAACATGGGCATCTGTGCAGTGTAGAAGCACGCCCAGTTGAGACTGACTCGAAAGCAGATTACCACTTTCATCCATCCACCCCGACGCCGTTTGATGCTGTGCAACAGAAGGCAGTCCTTGAACCTGAAATGCAGGAGCCACCCTAAAAAAATGAGAGAATCCAGCCTGCTTTGTATTCAAATCATTCCACAGAAAAATGTGAGTCCAAATTCAGACATTTGCATCAAGATTCAGGATGAAGTGCTGGTAGAAGCATGCACAGGCATGTAGATAATTGGTTTGTGGAGCTGTTGCTGTATTTAATGGCAAAAATTGACTCAAAGAACAAACAGCTCTTACTTTGATGCTGAATTTAATAGTTCCCTTATCTCAAGGTGGCCAGAGAATCAGGAGTGTGTTCAAGCTTTGCTGCATCGCATGGATAAAAATCAGTATAAAATCCCCATGAAATTCTTAATGGCTTTAGACATTTTAGGAGAACTATGAAATTATTCTGAACTGAGGTGAACCACAGCAGATTTTCAAAGGAGGTGAAATTTGTGAGGGTTTCAGTCACAAATGTTGAATTTTGGCTCTTGCTCTCATTCACTCACACGAATAATCATTATAATATGAAATAATATAATGGTTATTATTCTAAATATGGTATGTACTAACTTGTTTACACATGTGTAAAATGCTTTCATGTAAAACGGTTTAATGCACACTTGTACTTTTGTTAGAGAGAGTTTCAAACAAACAAACAAATTTTGTAGGTCAGTCTAGATCCTGTAGCAGATCTATACTGTGTTCTGGTGGGCAAAGCCTAACGAAACCTCATAGCCTCTCCCTCACAAGAGTAAATGAGAAATTAAGCTTTAGAGACAGTTTCTCATTTCAGCCTAATTAAAGTTTTAATTGCTTGATGTTGAGCACAGCATCTTGTGAAAAAACAGACTCACCATTTGGCAGCGAGAATGACAAAGAGGCAGAAAAACAAAACAAATAACAATACTACTACTACTACAACTACTATTACTACTACCACTACTACTACTACTACTAATAATAATAATAATAATAATAATAATAATAATAATAATAATGATGATAATAATGGAGCACAACAGCTGCATAATGGCTTAGGAATGCCTTAGTCCTCATTATTTTTAAGCAAAAAAAAGTATCCTTTAAGCCCTTGCACACATGTTTCATCCTTTTTGTAGCTTGTAGCTTGTACTTGATAATTGTGTGGGGTAGCTATAACATTGCAGCACTAAGAAATACACAAGGTGGACAAAAGACCTGGGAGGCTAATCCTACTGGTTTTGCCATCTCCAGGAATCTAAATTTCACATGGTTGAGCTGAAGCTAATGTCTGTGGAGTGTGCATGCCAATCTCATTAGAGCCAGGTGTTGGGATTCAGCTCACTGTTCCTTCCTTTGCCTCCTTTGGCAGGGTGTACGTGCAGTCGAACACTAAGTCCTGACAACAGTTTGCTCCATTTTCTCTCATCCTCAGCCCAGCGAACACCTGTGGCGGCAGTAATTGAACAGTCTTAGATCTTTTGGGATCACTCATTCCTGCCGTCCAGCAGTTACTGGTCATCCTGCCAAGAAAAAGCTCAGAAAATATATTGTTTATATTTCATAAACGTGTATACTCCAGAACCTATGGCCTGCATCGTGGGTTGCGAGGCCGGCAGGGAGTGTCTTGAAGTTCTCCTCACGTTTTACCTTTAGAGGTTCTGCAGCTGTTGATGGTGAGGATGTAAGATTAAACAATAACACACAACAAATACATTTTATTAAGCCATTTCCTCTGTGTTAATGGTGATTATTATAGCAAATCATGGCTTCCATTGTGCCTTCGCATCAAACATTACACAGTAACCCTGGAAGTTATTATCGATCTTACTGCAACCCATCTTCAATTTATATATACGTATATATGTAATCAGAAAAGTCATTAGAATTCGGTTTCCTGACAGGGGGATGTCTGTACACAATTTCATGGTAATACACGTAATAGCTGTGGAGGTATTTCAGTCTAGCTCAAAGCAATGGCCAGAATGAAAGATAAGGTGACATTAGGGACATGCCGCAAGCATGACTAAAATCATTAGGCATGTATGAGGCTTTACTGCTGTGGATAAGACCTCATTTAGACGTCTGTGAAGATTCTCAGTCGACCAAGTCATGATCTGTCTAAGTGATGAACACGAGACAGGCCGCTTGTGCCATCTGAAGACATTTTTATTTTACTGGACTTTTTCCGCAGTGACTCTATGAGAGTTCCTGAACCACATTGTAAATAAGTTCCCATTTATAGGCCGCTGAACTACCTCCATTCTTTAATACTCGTACCGAATCCCACTTTAACACCATAACACCTCAGAGCAATATTGTACATTCTTGATTAAAAGCATTTTTTATTCTTGTTTGTTGTTTTGTTTATTTTAGCTGAATTTACTCAGTCTGACATGAAAGTGCCCTACAGTGTTGTTGGAATTTATATTATTATATTATTTGCTGTGCAGTGTTTGCATGTGCAGTGTCTGCAATTACATCATTGGGAACATCGCAATTGGTGATGTTTCTATTCCAATTTCAAGTGTCTGTGTTTCTCAAACAATATCACATTAAACTGAGTGAATCATGTTGTGGTTGAAACTATGGACTAAATGTCAGGTATACTGAATCAACAACAATAAAGGAAAGGAATGAGGAGTGGAGGAGGTGCAATGTATGACCTTTGAAATGATTGACTCTATGCAACGTTTGGCAGTATGTTTGTTGAACAAGCCAGATACAATTACAGACTATTCAATGAAACATCTTGCTTTATTTTGTTCAGATCTGATGTTCTTAACTAGCGTCAAGATTGTACCACTGCACACCATGGCATGACTTCATTGCAGGGGTTGGTTTCCAAAATTGGTTACAAATGCCTGTATGCTATGTTCATATTACAAAACTAACCTAATGGTGTATAAATACTATTTTAATATCTATCTATCTATCTATCTATCTATCTATCTATCTATCTATCTATCTAAACAAACGTACCACTTTTAGATCTTTTAATGATTTGAGTCTGGCGGGCTCAATCCATCAAGATGAAATACTTTCTGTTTATTTGTGTGCAACGAATGAAAAAAAAACCTTATTGAAAAGCTAAACTAAATTTGAAGCTTTCATAAAAAAGATGGATATAGAGAAATTATTATAGTATTATTTTCAGTATCATGAACGAGTATGACTTCACTTTCACAGAGCTATATGAAGGAAACATCAGCAAGTAAGAAAGCTAATTTATTAAATTTTTGTTACTCAATTATTACCGAAGCTAGCCTGACATCCAGACAAAAGTAAAATCCAGTCCAGTGTTTAATGTCCTTCCTCGTACATTTTTACACGCTGGAAACATCCCAAACTTTTATTATGTTAATTTGACTAGGGTGTAATTATGTAGAAGCTGATGGGTCAACTGGTTTCACAAAGCACACCATTGGGTGTCGGGCACATTTATTAACCCCCCTGTTGTAGGCTCGCAGTAAAGATTTCCAAAATAGATTATGCACATTGAATCAGGTCAGATTTGACACTGTTATTGCTGTAGAGGTCCCTAAACCTTTGCGATACATTGTTTTTTGTGCTCATCTTTGAATGTGTCTTTGGCTGTAGAGTTTGAATAGCACGACCCACTGGATGTAAGGTTTTTCTGCTGTCATTATGGATAAGATCTCCCTTTTCTGAACATTCAACCAAGTTTCATCTTGAAATACTGCAGCTTAAGGTGAGAGGTGCTGTATGGATGTTACAATGAAAAAGTTTGCAGGTAGCAACCATTGTGCTGAGTATGTGATTGCAAGAGGCACAACATAAAAATATGTATCAATTCCATTTAAAAAAAGCTGAACACTGTGGCTAGAAGTTCATATCTATGATCGATGTTACACATTGTGTAAATAGGAGTTTTGTGCATGGCAGTCTATCTAAATCCACTTTGAGCGGGCTGCACAGTGGAGTGACATGTCAAATGAACTCACCAATGGAGGACTGCAGAATCATCATAATATAGTCACTCTGCTGGGGGAAAATGTAAGGGTTTTTTTTTCTTTACCTCGTCTGACACATTCAGAATATTACAACAAATACCAGCTGGAAGCCCCATAAATCATCAGGGCCAACAGGACAAAGGGGATCACATAGCACCAGGGTGCAGCAGATGCTAAAGGCTTTGGCTTTAGTAGCGATAAGAACACCCCATTCAGAGAGCAGGGCGCTTCCAAGTATATTATCACTACCAGTGAGGTCAGGGAATGGGGTATAATTAATACTGCATGAGTTAAACCTATGACATGCTTCTCCTGCTACTCAATACTGTCTGATTTAAGTAGAAAGGATAGAAGAGGACATGTAGGTGAAGAGCAAGCTCTATTGGTGGGTGGGAATTGGGGGGGTGTAAAACTGCAAGAAATGAGGAAATGCTTCTCTCTCCCTTTCCAGGGCTCGGTATTGCTCTGTCTCTTCATATTAGAAAGCTAATGCAACTGTCTGTTCTAATACTGGAGAGCAGCTTTTATTCTTTTTTTCCTCCTCCTTCACAACCTTTTTCTATTCTGTTCAGCACTAATCTGTGCAGTGGCAGCACATGATAAGGCGAGGCCCTTTCGCTTACTCTCTGCGCTTTTTAGAAGCTTTGTCTAGGCACGAGCCGTACACTCGATTATTTCAATAACTTCACAGCAGAATTTGAGAGAAAGGCAAAACTTTACCAGGTGTTCTTTTTTTTTGTAGGGTTGCCATTGTAATTCTTCAGAGGTGTTCTGTTGATATTGCCCTCCAAAATCTATAAGAAAGCAGGAGCCTCTTTGTTTTAAGCACACAGAAGCCTCTGCTATAAGGCCTTTGAAGTGCACAAAGTGTTGGAGCTTATGGAGGTATTGTTCATGGGGCGAGAGGATGAATTTTCGAGTGAATTGAAATCTTCAAGCTTAACTTTTACTGGCACAAGTATTGTAAAGATCAAACATGTCTTAGTGGACCTTGAATGCAAACTAAGAACCCCCAGGCCAGAAACAAAAAGGGGGGGAGGAAGATTTATGGGAACTTCAATGTAGATAATTTTGATGTGACTCTAATTCTTTTTAAATTGAACACGCAAAGCAGCCGAGAAAAAATGACAATTCACTTGATGATGAATTCAAATTGCGCGCAATTTCACAGCCAGTTTATGCACGTTCAGGGGATTTGCCACTTGTTTCATAGTCACGAGTTACAGAACGGGTAGTAATCTTGTGTTTGTTGTCTGTTGTGTTTGCTAAAGCTTCTTTGCGCCAGTTAAGATTTGGAAGTCATTAAACAAAAACTGTGTCCCACAATTGATTCTTTTGTTGTTGTTATTTCTTTTTTGTATTATCTTGACTCTGTATTACTAATATTCAAAGCAATCCCTGCACAGAAACTTCAAAACTGGAAGAAATCCAATATTGAACAACACTTAAAACCTCCACACATACTCTTTGAGTTGCATGTATATTCATATTTGCTGTGAAAATAAACTTATTTTTGTTATAATTACTTTAAAAGACACAGCTTTTGTTTAATATGGAAGAAGAATGATTATTTTGTGAGTTTCTTGCCATTTTCATGCGATTTTTGCAAAAGATAGCACTTTATTTTAAAAATCGTGCAGTGGGTCTCTCAGTAAACTCACATAATTCATTGCAGGGCTGAGATGAATTATGTCCTTGTTCTATGGTAAATGATGGCATTCTGATAACCCGTCTATGTTTGCCAAAGTCTTCTTTTCAAAGCGGCAACATACAGTGAGGTTCTGAAGCAATCCCACCAAATCAGCTCTGAACATCTCATACTGTAAACACTGTTTCTATTTGTTATGCAGCCCACAAGCACATGGCTTTTTGAGCATGCTAATAACATTTCAGAGAATGAATACAGTTTAATATAAATAATTTAACCCACAGGTTGTAAAAACTTCCATGTTTTCAATCAATCTTGACACTTTACATATTTTATAGTTACCAACTTATTCTCTTTTCCAGAGTTAAAGGTGTCCCTCTCAGCATTTCTGTTATCAGAGGACTAACATATGAGTAAAGAAACCGAAAGCGGAGCTGTTTTGAAAATGAACCTGCTAAAGGTTCACATAAGGAGGCAGGAGAGAAGGTTATTACACTTAACAAGACCCTAGATGTTCTCTTTTTTATGTCTTTTACTCTATTTTATTTTGTTTTCACTTATAATTTCACCTGTCAGTTGTTTCATCTGAGGTCTAAGCATTAAAATGTAGCTGTGCTTCATGAGTTTTTTTAGCACAACTAGAAAATCAACCTTGCCAAGCACTGCATCATCTGGTTTTAGCTCCAGCCAAAAAAGCTGGACCAATCAGTAACGTAACGTCATTCAACCGCAGCATGTATTACTCTGGTGTATAACACTTATCCAGTAAATACAAGGGATCTCTGATAGAGATTTACACTACTTTACTAATTTTAGAAACCCACACTTTACCGGGTTTTTATTAAACTGCTTCGTATTCCAGCAAATCAAAGATCTCACAAAATAGTTTGATCTGCATCAAGAGTTCAAAACTAATGCGAAATTATATTAATTGAGGTTCATAGAAGACTCAGAAGGTCAGAGCAAAACTGAAAAGAGGGCTGTAAATTAAGTAATTTATCACTTTGTGTGTTCCTCAGTTTATTTTGATTGTTTGATTCTATTTTGTTTTCCTAAATTCCTTGGATTATCTATGAGCAATAAATGGAACTTGTTTGATGCTATGTATCTTTTACCGTTCATTGGGGGCAGCACATTAATTGATGTCCAGAGGAGTAAATCATCTTGCCATGTTCTCTCTTGCCCTGGTGGCATGATTAAACTTTGTAGGAGTCAACCGATTTACTGGCACTTTACTGATATTAAGATAATCCCAGAGAATCCCTCAAACTGAGACGACCCCTTGTCATTGTAATTTTATGCTAATAGAGAGATACAGTATCTCTCACAATGCGGCAGGCAGTAATTCTAAATCTTTCCCTCTCCATTATACTTATTGCCTCCTCATTTCTTTTATTCACTATCTGTCTGTTATCTTTTCTTCATCCCTCATCAAGACTTTGATTCACTCAGACATCCCCAAAACGCTGCCCAGCTCCAGTCAAGTTAACCTTTTTTGTTTTTATGTGCCTAATTTGACATGATTTCACATTAGTAGCGTTGAAGTGTGATTCTTCCTCTTTTATAGCACAGCATTTGTTTTAATTGTTTCTTTGTGGCTCATGCTGTCCTCTGATTAAGTGTCTTCAACTTGACTATTCCCTGGATATTAACGTCTCTTCAGGTTGATTTGGGGGAGTTGAATATTCATTTTCAGTGATATCATTTGCATGTATATGAGATCAGTATTGATTGTGGACAGCTTTGTGAAACCACTGGGTTTGACTTGCCTTCAAACAAATAAGACCTTATGATAAAGGACAGGAAAAGATGTAGGTTATCAATCAACATATGTTATTAAAATGATGAATACTCCATATAGAGTATTTGCCTGCACAGATACGATGAAAAATATGTGTTAATGATGTTTCCTAATGGCTAAAAAGTCTGGCTTCAATTGTGATTGTAAGCAAAACTAGCATGATTAAAGTGCACAAAATACCTGCATAAAAATGATACAAAATCAATTACTCTTGGAGAAGATTTTGGTCCTCAAAACTTTGTTTTTCTGACATTTTACAGTGTAAAGAACATTGGTGCATACACGCCAAAATCTGCCATTTTAAAAAATGTGTTTACAGTCAAACAGGGAGTTGAACTTAGAAGATGAATCCTTGTGCAACTATTTTATAATTCTTTTAGTAATTATGTGCCAAAGTATCTTTATAAAATCTGATGAGTTCACAGTTGAGAGTGAGTAAACACCTAAAACCGCAGATGAAAATTAAATTATATGCATGGTGTACTCTCGGCTCTAAGGCGAGTTATCAAAATGTACCACTATTTATAAGAGTTTTGTTTCCACTGTTTTAGTGGGAGTGACAGAGGTTTAGTTAGAATATATCTGGGATGTGTAGTAAACCTTTTCTTTACTTTAAATTTTGTCTTGCATAAGCAAGACATATAAAGACACTTTAGTTAAAATAACGTAAAAGAAAAGATCATATATCTATTAAGAAAACACAGTTGAAATATTTTCATTTCCCTCAGAACCACCTGTTGCATTTAGCCAGATGGTATAGTTAAAATAAAGTGAGTGT
>JABUIW010000031.1:6392700-6447590 GCA_013363375.1 Menidia beryllina | reverse complement strand
CACACACACACACACACACACACACACACACACACACACACACACACGTACATATTTGACAAAATCCCTTAATGCTTGAGGGAGTTGATCTTCAAATTGTGTCTTAACTTTCCATTTCTCCTAAATGGATTTGCAAATCACCCATTTCTAAATTCCCTCTCACTTTCTGAAAAGCTGTATATTCACACATCATATTATAATTACGAATATTAACTCTATGATAATAATTTGCTAATATGGAATACAGAACAGCATATTTCCTTTTATTTTTTTGTCCCAAATAGTTTGATTTAATTGCACTTCAGCTGATTCCAGGATTTTTTCTATTTCTTTCCTTCTTGTATACAGCATGTCTGAGCTTTCACAAACAGAGTTTCTGAGCTAGAGGTGATAGTCATACATCACATGATTTTGAATAGGCATTATTTAAAGGAGTGACACATTGTAGAAATGAAAAACATGGTCCTGTTTGAAAAAAATAACAAGTTGGTGACAGGTATATTGCTTTTAAAAAACCAAAGTCAAATCCCAGCCGATGTTGAGATTACGGGGGCCACCGTGGGAAGCGGCGTCCTCCACAGTAATACTTCACCGTGACACAAGTTGGCTTTGACACATCCATACGTATGGATCTCGTAGCTCTCACTTGTGGCCTTTCAGTGATGGGTTTTCCTCTATCTATCAGGTCATCCTGTCATCCCAAGAGGATTCAGACCTCAGGACTGACTGGATGCTACAAGTGTAACAGAGTGGGAATTACAATATGACAACAGGATGAACGGGATTGAAATGACAGGTGCACACGTCTAAGCCACTTGGGCAACTCCCTTTCCTGTCATGCACTTTTCTGTGCACATTCTTTTTGGTATTAGGTCTCTTCCCCCTTTATTTAACCTATTAATCGCCTATATATGATACACAGTGCTTTAACTTTATTTTTCACATGATGAAAAAGATAGTCAATTAGAGTTCATTAGTTAATAAGGTTAACAAAGTTAATTTGTTAGTAGTGCATGAAAGGCCAAGATATTTTGCATTTTGTGTGGTTATTTAGAAAACAAGATGTATTAATTACTTTCCTTTGACAAATAAAAGAAGAAAAATCTCTTATCTCCACCATGTAAAGACATTTATCCAAATAGCCAGAAGAACTTCTTGTGAAACTCTGAAAATGCACTCTTTCTTCTTTTCCGATGGCTTTGCTCTCTCCGCATTGTATCAGTTGATGCACATTTGCTCCGAACACAAAACAGCCTTTATCTCTGATGAATGGCTACATAATTCTCTTGTCTGATCAGCTTCTAACAACCATTTTAAATGCAGCGCTGACAAATGTGCCATAAATGTTCCTCAATTTAACACGAGTTGACAGTCTAACAAACAATAAGAGGAAGCAATGGTTAATTACAAGCTGGCTCATTTTCCATTCAGTGGAGTTATTGGCTTTACTGTGCCATACAGATGAATAAATCAAACTCAAACTGTACACTGATGCCACATTGTATTTCTTTTTAGTTTTAGAGATACACAAACTGTCAAAACAAAACACAAATTCGGACTTTATCAAAAAATAAATGTATTAAAGAAACTTGAACAATTACTAATTATATGCCTATGAATACCAAGTGTATAAAGTTCCTGAACTTAAGAGGAATATAACATTTTCTTGCAGGTCTAACCCTCCCCTGCAGTAAATCTCAAGTAAACCCATTAAGAGCTAAACATAATTTGTGCCCTTTTTCCCTTGTAGGCCTTCTTCTGAAAGCCATTGTGAGATTGCTGCAGACAACTGTACAAATGCTAGGAGGGCAAAAAAAAAAATACAAGAAATCCATTTCAGGTGAATGCCAGTTAACTAAAGGGAATTTTCACAGCAATGGAGTCGTGTTATTTGCAGGCTGAGACTCTCATGTCGGATTCTCATCACATAATGCTTTCCTCATCACTGGTGTTTAAAAAACGCCTTTAATTTGGCATTGGCCTCTTGGCTCTAGGTCGTTTAAAACATATTTTAAGTAACTCCTGCTCATCATTTTATTTATGTTACCTTTGTGGCCCTGCACCTCGAAGAAAAGGGTATTTTGAGTAAAATGACTGACACCTGTGACACCTGTTTGGGGAAGTTGGATGCAGCTGGAAATTGTGTCTAAGACTTCAGGACTTCATCCAATAAGAGTATATATATTCATACTTTTTTAAAAAACCTTTTTATGACAGGCTATGCTTAAACAGCCTGTCATAATTTGACCCTTTTTATCTTTCAAAAAGCACAAGGGATAAACTAAACAACCTATGTTCGTTTGTGGACATAGGTATAGGTATAAAATAAGTGAAAAGACCATTCATCTGACCAGTGTGATCTGTTAGTGTGTTGACATTTTTGGCTGTGATCAAACTATGTCTACGCCACAATTTCAAATCAAACAATGAAGATATTTGTTCTCACATCCTCATACCATTTAACATCTATTTTCAATAATTTTGGAGGGCACAGTCTGAGTCATTTTTAATCATCGTATTGGTATAATCCCTTCTTAGAATGTATTTTTACAAGTGTTTTTTATTGCCTTTGATTATATTAAAATTACATCAATGTTAAATTCCTTTGATGTCTCACCATAATTGTGTATTTTATTATTATTAAGGCACATATAATTAGGAATTACTGTTGCGGGGGTTTACTGTAGATTCAATAAGTTCATCAGGTCAGCTATAACGAAAAAATAAAAATACTCCTCTACTATTGACAGCCTGATAAACAATTCAGCTTGCATCTTAAAAGAGAAAATGACTTCCACTGAATTGCTCACAATCACAAATATACCAAACAAGTTATTTACAGTGAAATTACAGGAACATAAGCAACAACAATTGAAAACCTCTACAAACTCCTACTCCAACTGCACGGTGTTGTAAGTACAAAAGGGGTCTTTACTTAAATTATATATAGCCCTCCTTTGTGCTCTGATTTAACACATTATGTGTATCCAGGCTCCTATGTTTAGAATGTGACTGATATGTTAATAGGTTTACAAAAAGGCCCATTTACTATTATTTTAGTATTATTTAAATAACCATCTCTTCTGTTCCCTTCTGACCTCTCTAACATATCCAGTCTTAACCCAGGGCAAATAGAGACATCACCCCATCTAAATGGAAAGGGCAACGCTCATCAGTCGGATCCCAGGCACCTGTCCAGCCTCTGCTTAATTTAGATGGCTTCAGTGACAGAGCATTAGGCTGCCTTGACATCCTTTGTTTGGTGGTAATTCTATGTTATTTGTTGAGTAAACAGCAACCCAGTCACGTAATTCTGACCGCAGTCTTTCCCTCCTCAGTCATAGAAATCCACTGACCTATGATGCATAATCTCCATGAGGCCATCGGTCATGTTTGTGAAAATGAATTTAGTTTAGACATTTAATTTGATATCCTGGTGGTGTGGGACAAGAGGAAACCTTTGGCAGGCTTTAACTGTGTTAGTAAGGCCTGTCTATTATCATTTAATGAGTATGGGAGCTTTTAAGGTCATATACTTGTTTTTCAGCACTACTATGATGTACATGGGTCGTCCTGTGTTGCTCCACATTTAACAATTTTCATTCAGTTTTCAGAGTTGACACAACAGTACAAACAGACACAAAATAAGAAAAAAACACTTAAAAAAAGAACAAAGCCTGTGTTAAATTGTATTACTGTTGCAACTGTCTGGTTAATCATGTCTTCCTTTATATGTCAACCATTTATCCCAGTGTTTTATAAGTATATCTTATTTTATTTTCAATTTATATGTAAGATGTTTCACCACCATTATGTCATCTATAATTGACATCCACTGCTTGTAACTTGGAGCATCAAGGTCATCACATGACCCAAAACATCACAGAGAACTGAGTGAACAATCCCCCAAAAGGGTTGCACTTTTGTGTAATGCATAATCTCCAGCATGGCTTTTGAACATTTGTCTGTTTACTTTTCATTTAAGTTGTAATAACATACAGAATGCATTTTTTCCAACTGAATTCCCTCCATGTCAAAGATTGAGTTGGAGTTTGGTGTGTTTTCCACTTGTCATACCACATTGCTTCTGGAATCTTCTCACCCAGCTCCCTTTCCCATTTGGCTTTTTCATATAATTTTGAATCTGTTTTAGAATCCATCAAATAGCCCTACATACCTGCCACGGCCTTCGGAATAGTTTGACTATAAGCTTGTACAAGTAACTTTATAATGGCGTGTATTCTATCCTCTGCAGTTTTATTACTTTTGATATTATAGTCGCCCATTTTAAGACATCTAAATAAGTACTGACTCATTAGATGATGTGTTTTCTTTAGTTCTTGAAAGCTTTTCATTTAACCTCTTTTAATAATGGTACTCATGGCTGTAATTCCCTTTTCTGCCTAATGTTTAAATCCAATATCACATTTCCCTGGTGTAAATTTGTCATCAAATGCAATTCATTTTAACAGTCCAATTTCCTTTTTCAATGGTTTCACTGTGGAATAGCATGTTTCTAAAGTAAAGAATATCACTGAGTCAAAATTGTGCTCATCTTTCATATCAGTGCTGGTCTCTGTTTCACCAAAAGTTGTTTGAAATTGGTATTTTAATGTAGACTTTTCAATATCTCTCCATTGAGCTACATCATCACACCAGTAGATTAGTTGAAGCAGTTGCACAGCAAGTACGTATTCCTTTAGATTTGTGAGTGTCATTCCCCTCTGTCTTTAGATAGCTGCAAAGTGGCATAATGTAATCTGAGCTGTTTACCTCCCAATAAAAATCTTGATATGCACTTATCCCATTTAAGAAATTGGTACGTTGACACAGCCACAGGCAAAGACAGGAACAATAAGACGAAGTAGGATATTCATTTTTACCACATTCATTCCAATCATATGGTCCCATTGGGTACATGAACCATCTATCAATATCTCCTCTTGCTTTGCGGGTTATCTGCCATTCCCCAAGTTCGTTGTTTGGTGAGCAGCTAAACATGAGGATTTGAGTTTTAGTCATATTTCCTTTACAAACTGAATGGAAACCGAGTTTCTGTAAGGTTCTTGAATTAATTCACTGGTCTTTTTTAGATAAATCACAAGGTCATCCACAAACAAACCTATTACATGGTCTTGTTTATTAATTTCTATACCTGTCTGATCTTGTCTGATCATCTGGGCTAATGGCTCGATGTATGGGTCGAACAGCGTGGGGCTGAGGCAGCAGACGAGACGAATCTTTCCACCAAAGCGCCATTGACTTTAACTCCATCTGCAGGTTTGTTATAGATAGACCTGATGTGCTGAATTGATTTTAAATCGAATCCAAAGTTTTCCAAAGTAAAATATAAGAATTCCCAATTGACCCTATCAAAAGCTTTTTCCACGTCCAACCTGATCAAAGTATGTGGTCTTTATGTTTTTATGTATAATATGCAAACCCACTTTGATCCTCATCTATTAACTCCAGAACAAATGACTGGAGTCTGTTAAGGTGTGCATTTTGTAATCGACATTTAGTACTAAAATCGGTCTATAATTTTGACAAGACTTCCTGTCTTTAAAGGGTTTGGGGAACATTGTGATAATTGCTTCAGACCAGGAGTGACTGTAGTTTCTGCCTGTTGTTTTCGTAACCGTCTTGTTAACAATTTCAGTGCTTTAGGACCTGATACATAATAGTTTTGTTTTACATATCTTGCTTTTGTCTCTGTTTCTGATTGGAGTAGATGTTGCAACACATTAAAATTTTCCAGAGAAACCTTAGGGGGGCATTTGGAAGGGAGTTTTCCTCGGCCCATTTGCTGTGTGCATAAAACATTCTCCGGTTTTCATTAAACTGAGTGAAATCCTTATCTCATACAAAGAACACAGCTTCATTGATGTTGCAAAAGCTTAATCGCTATAATCTTCTTATTGCATATGCAAACCCATTTGCATTCATTTGATGAATACCGGTCTTCCTACAGTATCCAAATATTCCCAGTAAAATTCCAGAACCACCAGAGTACACTTTTTCTTTGTAATCAACCTGAACTTTCCTCGGAACTCATACGATTTCGAAAACAAAATCATAACCGAGTGTGAAATTACCTGACTGTCTGTGTTCTTGGTGTGCGCAGGCTTTTGGGGGTACTGGTGCATTCTGAATGGTTGGATGCTGGTTCTGTGCCATCTCAGGGGATTAATTACAATACAATCTGCAGAAGGTAGTCTGCACAATGAAGAAAGATTCACACAATAACTATGTTTTTCTCAGTGGGTGCATTTCAGCCCAACTCAGGACGTATGCCAAGCAATCATATCCAAGACAAATGATAGGCTGTATTCTTTGCAGCATCATTATGCTTCAAAAAGCTTATCAGAAAAAAAAAAAGTATGTAAAGCCATGCCTCTAATGGCATAAATAAGATGGAAATAAGCCTTTAAATC
The DNA here is from genome assembly GCA_013363375.1 of Menidia beryllina. Lineage (NCBI taxonomy): Eukaryota > Metazoa > Chordata > Actinopteri > Atheriniformes > Atherinopsidae > Menidia > Menidia beryllina. The sequence continues at coordinate 6,441,156 of JABUIW010000031.1, read as the reverse complement.
TGCAATGGTGAACGTATTCCCAAAGCAAGAAAATTACATATTTTAAACTGTACAACCAAAAAACTAGTACCTCTCAAAGTTTCCCCCAAAGCCATATATCCACACCATGTCCACAACCTGACCAGTCAGCTGGAAGAGCTGTGCTTTCAGCTATTAGAAACGGTGTTTATAGCAGTCAGTAAATGACTCACATTGTTTTGCCATCGCTGCGCTGAAGAATTGAACATAGCAAATTAAACATAAAACAATCTAAAGCACTACCTTCAATATGAAAAAACAGCAACTATAGTTGCAGGCTTTTCTGATTTATAATACATTTTCTTGCCGGTAATTCATGTGCTTTCAAGTTGAGGTTCCTGCTTTAAGTCTGCCATTGCTGTCTTTTCTGAAAGCCGTGAGACAATGTTGCTCTCGGTCCCTACTGAGCGTTGGACACTCAGGTGAAGTGTAATTGATGCATGGGAATGGGGTGGACAGAATGGAAAGCATACTGAGAGAGGAGCTGGTGAGCTTTCTCATGGATACGTTTGGGCTGGAATTGTATTCTTCTAGCCTATAAATCCCGAACTATTCAGATTTCCACAACATATCCCTGAATTTTGTCAGTATTTTTTAAAAAAGAAATAAAAAGAAAGGTGTTGTAGTGCAAAGGCAACTTCATTTGATCAAGGATAAGAGTGATCATTTGAGCCTCAAAGTCTTTTTTTTTTTTTGCAGGTTGAAATAATATTGAAATAACACACATGAAATATGAATGGCTCTAAGTTATTAGGAATCTTTATCATGCATCAATTAGATTAATGGCTTTATGAATACATAATCAAGAACAAGATGGTCATGTTGACGAAGGCTAAAGTAACTCCACCAACAGATGGAAAAGAAATTCAACTGCACAGTGCAGAAAGCAGACCAACTGCCCAACAAAATCCGTTGTGGGAGCACCATAACAGTTAAAAAACATACTTAAATACAGTGCATCACACAGAGTTGATGAAAAATAGATATCTGTGCCGATGCAAAAACAAAATGTCAACTTACAATACAACTTGCGTTGCTCTCTGCCATGAAAAAGATATGAGCTTCTTAAGATCCTGCTGATAGGCTCAACACACTCAGTTCTGCATCTTTTCTGGGCACCACTTCTGTTTGAGTACTGACAACTTTTAGCAACTTGTACCGTGCTGTCGGCTGCCAGAGTTTTGCTGCACATTCCCGCACACGCCTGTGATACCGCTGCGTCACAAGCACATGTGGTTCCTTCAGCTTTTTGTTTGGTGTCCTCACCCACATTGTGCATTCAGGCACATTTGATCGTGACGTGCTCAGTTTAGCCTGAAACTGCATGGCGCTGCTTTCATCAAACACTTGTCAGGTAAAAACAGCTTCATTCATTTCAATTACGTCAATCATCAATGCGCTCATTCCAATGTGCTTCATGCACAACACTTGTTGGGGTGGGGGGAAATGACTAATTGTCGCTAACTGTGTTGCCTTTTCACAATCAGTCTGAACTTAAATTAACAGCAAGGAAAACCTCAACTCTAATCACATGTCATGCAAGAAGAAAATATAGGAACTTTTCTAATACAACTCCTTGTATTCATGTTGTCTTTCTGATAAAATGTTGGATCAGTGCCACAGTTTAGAATTACTTAAGGGGAAAAACAACTACAGAGCTAAATTAAAAATTACCCATGGGGTAGATTTGTGAAATGGCTGCAGAACTATGACATGCCTTAAAGTCTCCAAGTGAGCTTCTTTCCCCTCTGCTGTGGTTTAGGATCTGTGGATGAGACATAAAAGCTGATAGATGGCATGCTATCAAAGTCAAAGAGCGAACAATTCACATCTGCCAGCGAAAGTTCACCCCGACTTATTTAATAGCCTTGATGGCGTTAGCCTATATAGACAATCGATACGCTTGTATATTCTGGTTTTTCCAAATAGTTTTAGGAATTCTGAGCTTCCATCTATTGGCTGATGTGTTGGTCTGTATAAATATAAACTGAATCATGATTATTGTAATGTTGGGGCTTAAACTCAACAAGGAAGGCAAAGGACTTTTAAGATGCTGTTGTGTTGAAGTACTAATTTGGCTGGTCTATACCTTGTATCCCTTGTGGTTGAGATAATTTAGCTACTCTTCCTTCTCCCTATACCTCCTTATTAGGTCTCCGTAGCTTATCAAACACAACACTTAGGAATTACATGTAATGTGATCTGGAAGCACTCTCATGCCTTGTGTTTCTCCTCTGTACTGTGGATGCTGTTGTGAGACATTTTAAGAGCTTTGAACTCACCATAGTGTATCAGCTAAAGGAATTCCAACAGAAATTTTATGTAAATTGTGTCGATGGGACTAAAAGAAAAATAAGTCAGGACAGGCATCACATTGGAATCTAATTCGAAATGCCACATCAAGTTGAAATATGTAACAAGCCTTGGGAAATGTTAGTCAGTGACTGGTAAAAAAAACAAAAAATTATCAGCGGATGAGACCATAAGTCAACTGCTGATTTGTAGCGTTTATGGTAATCCTGTCTCATAATCATTTACAATATCAAACATATTTAATTTGATCATTTGTGGCTTTGTATCTCTGACTGTTCAATTTCTATTTAATGCTTGAATTGTTAGGTGAAAAGTTTTTTATTCAAGTGTTTGTTTTTTTATTCTTTAGGGAAAAATCTATTTCCAGGCTGTTTGTCCGAGTCATTTGAATGATCCTGCTGTCAGCGTCGTAGCCCAGTGGTTGAAAATAAACATCTTTTTATGTCCTATTGAAAACTGAGACAGATATAAGTACATGCTCATCTGTTATCTGGCACACAAAATGTGAAACCTAACCACGTGAATGCCCTGTTCGATAGCCCATGGGTGAGCTATCTCAGAGAGCTCTGAACCTAAAATGAAATTTAAAAAGAAGCAGAATAAACAGACAGAGAGCAGAAGGCATGGGAGAAGATAAGGACTGCGACTGCTGTTGTAGCCAAGCTAATTAGCCAAAAGGAAATTGGGCCATAGTCCATATCAGTTAGCTCCAGAAAAGACAATCTTCCAGGGACCCCTGAAGGTGAAAAGCCTTGTTACTGGCTGTCTGACACCGACAGCTACAATAGCTAAGCATGTTTAAATGAAATTTAGAGACAAAGCATCTCCATTGCTCTTAGCCACTTTGCCAGGAAAACCAGTCTTTCTTGGTGAAAATCTTAGCACAGTTCAGAGGATATCCATATGCAGTCTTGGGGATTTATTTTGCTTAGAAAGCAAAATGTCACAAAAAGGAAAAAAGAAAATACAAAGGGAAAAAAAGGTCTGCTTTATTTCCATTATTTGCTTTACTTAGTTCATCTATATTTTTCAGAACTGAATGCCAGTTTTCCTTTTTTGATATAAAACCTAAAAAGTTTACATAATTAAAAACATAACATGATACAAAACAATTTCCAGCAACGTATGTATGAAATACATTTCATAATGTTATATCTAACATTATGAAACAAACAGTCAGTTTCTCATAATGTGATGGAATATGGAATCATGTGCCTCTTTGTGTCTTAAACTACATTGAATATGATAGTATTCTGTTTCTGGTAAACCCCCATGCAAAGTCATGAACAAGCTGGGAGAACATCTTCCCTTGCAGCAATCCAGTTAAATTTGTTCTGATGCAAAAGCATTGTGTAGCAAATGTAACTCAGTGAGTCTTGGCACACGAACGGACAAGAAGGCTTGCTAAATGAATTCATTTAAGGGAGAGGGGCCAGCTTAAGATGCACAATAAGGATCAGTCATTGTTTTCTAAACCCCACTAAACAACTGAATATAAATGCTGCTTCCCCTCTGGAAAATCCAATATTCTGAAAACCACACATGGCGATGCTGTATTTATGAACTGTGGAGTATATATCATTTCATGCATCAAAGCGCTGACATTTTGCTATGTGTCAGGAAGTGTTTATTTATTTTTATTTGAGTTTAAAATTTGTGCTGGAGAAAAGATTGATTCAGATGCAGGTAACAGTATGTGTGGCAAAAACAATAAAAAGGTGTTAAGCTGGGGAAATGAATTGGAACTGAGAGGACGGGTGGAGATCATCTGCAAACCTCTACAAAGTAATTGGATTGTGACAGGTGAGCTTAGGTAATTCCGGGAATTTCATTGGTCTTTTCTTTTCCTTGTGTTATTTCCCAACAGCACAGTTAAATTGGCAGGTCACTATTACCAGTCATGGTCGACCAATTTATGCTTTATTGTACTCGCAGTTCCCCAGACAAATGTAACAAATGTGCTAAACTAAAGTTTATTATAGAATTCATTTCAAATGTGGCCTGTCAAGTGGAAATCTTATTAATGAGGCCAGACTTTTGTAACGTAATATAGTCTCTAATAGATGTAAATCTTCCTTTTTATGACTGCCTGTATCGTTTAAGAAGCTTTTTTCTTTTCTTATTTTTTGTACACTTGCACAGATTGGAAACATCAGCACTTTAAATCAAATATAAAACTCAATTTTCCATAGAGAAATCAAATGAGCAAAACCAAACACCTGAGAAGTCAGCAGAGACGTATTGTTGCTAAGTTGCAGAAATATCTGGTGGCTTTTATACATATGTGCAACATGAATTTGGTATTCCTCCCAGATAATGTCACATATGCTTTTATGTAAAAGCATATATGGTATTACTGATGGGATCTAAGACATGAAACACAAAGGAGTGGGTGGATTCATTTTTGCTTCCTCCATGGAGCCGGTTTGCCAACCGACTGCTTTCTACTTCTTTGGCACTGGCACACACTCACACAGGGATAATAGACTTCTGTTCTATCTGCATTATAAGTGGCTTTAGCTGCATTAAGCCAATAAATCAAGCAAATAGTTCAGGTTTTCACTGTAAACCCTGTTTAGTCTGACCTATGTTTTTAGCTGCACATGAGCCTTTATATCTCCTTTACCTTGTATGCTCACCATTGACAAAATTAACCAATTGTATCAACAGAGCAGAGGTAAAAATATTCTGAAAGCAAAGTCAATATAACACAAATCTGAAACCAAACCAAACTTGTTTGGTTACCCAGTTAGCTTCTTAAAACAAAAGCCACTAAAGTAAGGAGGAGCAGAAGCTGGATGGAGAACACATCCAAAACAAGGCTGAACACAAGTAATCATTAGCCCCTAGACCACTGGGCTAGGCAGGATCCTAATTGTGCTAACCGAGGAACTAACAGAACACATTTTAAGCACACTGTAGACGATTCAAGGCCAGACAAAAAGCTCAGCGAACCATGCATGCCAGCCTGCAAATGTTGGGCTCGCCTGGAAGCCAACAAAGTGAGTTCTCAGATCGGAATAGAACCTGTTACCTCGTGGAACATCAAGCTTGATAGGCCTGAGACATGTTTGCAGAAAGAAAAAAAACAAAAAAACAATTGGAGGACTTTTATCATGGAAGTCAAAGTGGAGCTTGCCCTCCAACTCCCATGTGAACCTTTATTTGTCTTATATTACAGTACATGTTGTGTGTTAATTCACTGGAAGGCAACAAAGGAGCTTCAGAAAAAAAAAGGGTAACTTGCACTATTTGAATGATTTCCAGTGTAACTTTAACATGTTCTACAATAACCTCAAGAAACTATCTGACACGGTTGTCCAATCGCTGGTGTGATACTTGACTACACAGTCTGACTATCTGGAAAATCAAAAAACACTCTCTGTCTACTAGCCTGCTAGGCTAATTTTCAGGTTTTTATTGGTGTTTAATTTGTTTTCTGTTGTTTATTATGCTCTTTTCCCTGTCTTTTAAAGTCTGGTAGTGTTCAATTGTTCCGACACCTGCCAAGAAATGACATGAATCCTTGTTGAAGACAACGTGAAGCATGACTGTATCTGCAGGGCAATCCATGATCAACATCCTTAGTTGATCATTTTCCCCAATTATATTTCAATCAAGCGAAGCATGTGTGGGGTACAACAGGAATTGTTACTGATTAACATAATTCATTTTATTGAGATCCCATTAAGCGGGAACTGAAGTCAAGTCAGTTTACAAAACAACCTGCATTGTTGGAGCGTCACGGTGGGCCTGAGTGGTGTGTGTGTGTGTGTTTGTGTGATAGGGGATAGGTCAAAACTGAAACCACTTCAAGAAGAAGCAGCTTATAGTAAAATGATGAAATTTAAAGGGGCCCGTTCAGCTTATACCACCTGGGCATTGTTATTCTCAGTAGGCCTATCCAGGCAGTAAAAGCTAACGCCTGAACAGTCTTCACCATTTGGTTAAAAGGGGCCAAGAGCATCAAAGGCACAAAAGGAAAAGCATATTTCACATCACTGCACACATTTTCATGGAAAATATATCTTTTGGAGAAAAGAGATACCCCTTTCACCTTTCTCTTTGTTTCTTTTCCAAAGTTTTAAAATTTTAAACAGTCCTGACAATGCCTGAAAAGCTCAATCTAGCATGAAAGGATAAGATGCACAAGAGGAACTCTGGACAAGAAACCCATAGAGAAGGGGAGGAAAAAATAACATTAGATTTGTGTCTACTGTTTTATTGTGAATGCATTAAACATTTACATATGCACATTTGCATGACAGAATTTGGAAATCCTTTGTCATATTGATTTGTATTAACACAAAAACATTAGTTTTCAGTTGAATAAGACCTGATATTGTGAAGATAAACAGAATGTTGAACATCCACTCATCCATTTTTTAAACCGCTTATTCCCAAATAGGTAAACCCTGGATGCCAGTAGAATGTTTAACTATATTTTCATCATTTCAAACATATTTAAGGAAAGTGCTTGACATGTATTCAGGTGGCTTTGATAATACATTTCTACAATAAAACATCTTAATATTGAACATTTATGGATAGCAAAAATAACATTATATTCCGAAAGGGAATCAGTCAATTAAAATGGGTAAAACTTATTATTTAACCAAGAAGTAATTGCTAAAAAAGAAATCGTTCACTTTTTTGGTCTTTGATCAAAACCTTTATGCAAATAAATATCAAGTGTTCCTTTGCTCTCTTAGCTAATCAGATTTAAAAACATTTATCAAGAAGCCACTTAAAAGACAAAGAATATTTTTGAGCACCTGTATGCTTACATCTTGGATGACTTTGTCAGTTCAAATTGTGCCAAACATCAAGTCCAATCATAAAATAAATACATATAATAAATACATATAATACATTTGTATACAGGCAGAATTTTCATTCATACCCTGCTTCAGTTTACTGAACTGATCCCTCTCGATTGTCACCATATAAGTTCAATGTTGCAGCCAACATAAAAAAGATTACTGCTGCAAAGAGCACGTTCTCTCCCCACTATGCTCAGCCCCCGTCCTGGCTGCCTGTCCTTTGACTCCACTGCAGATTCAGTTCACTGCTACAACAGTTCTGTTCTTCATTGTGGTCTGAAGAGTAGTTGCTTTTCTGTAGCTGTATCAATTTTGCTTTAGTACTGACACTCTCTTAGATATTTGCAGATCAATGCTGTCTCTTTATTCCCTTATGCCACTCTTACCATGCTTTACCTTTGGAAATGAGGGTGTTTCTTCTTATGTAGAAGTAAGCCGAACAAGTTCAAGCTCTTTGTCAATCCCTGGAGCCTACATACATTTCCTGATTTGTATGTATGGTCTGACTCTCACTGTGTTCCCTCCAAGTTCTTACATCTGAAGATTACCCTATATTCAAGTTCAAAACATGTACAAAGGAGTTCACGGTTGACTCAGCAACTACTTTCCCAAGTTATATGGCTAAAAAATCTCCCAAAACATCATTCTTTTATCATTGGCCTTACCATTTATCAATCAAACTTAGCACTGTGTAATCTTTTTGATAGTATCACCAGTATTTAAAAAAGTATTTTTTCGTAATTTTCAGAGTCTGATTCTGGAGTAAACTTGCTGAGATGTCCACTGAAGGGAAGGCTTGCATGTCTTATTCCTGTCTTTCATGTTGTCAAATGATGGACTCTAGCTCATTTTGATATGGTTTTCAAACCCCTCTCATATTGATTGCCATCACTATACAGATCATAATTGCTCTTATAGCTTTCTCATTTCACGGTGCTGATGCATGCAGCTGGCATTAACACACATCCGACTTGTGCTTTTAGGAAAGGTGATCACAGTTGCTGATGTTTTGTTAATCAGTTGATTAGCAGCATCTCCCCACAGTGCCTCTGGATTTCGGTGGAAGGATTATGGATAAACTCAGTTTGCCACACACTGCATATGTATTCTGGGAAAGCCTTTGTTTAACGAATAATGATGTGATGAAATATGTGCTGTCATTTATCTGAAGCTTTAAATAATTCTAAGACTGGGCACATATTTATTATGTCCTGATCCGTAAATCCACAGAATTTGAGAAGGGTGCACATTATTTTTCAAATGACTGTATGTGCTGTGATTATTACATCAGCTGGAAATTTCCTAACGGTACAGTAGATTCAGCTTACATTGTCACAAGGACAAGGTCTTGAAAACACTTGGAGCCACAGTCCTGCCAAAAATATGTATCATGTTGGTGTTTTTTTTTTTTTTTTTTTAAGATTTTTTTGGCTCTAGTGGCCTTTAATGACAGTAGCTTGACAGGAAAGGGGGCAGAGATAGAGAGGGGGAGACCTGCGGGAAAGGGCCATGGGCTGGATTCGAACCCAGGCCGCCCACTTGCGAGCAAAGGCTCTGTATATGGGCCGCCCGCTCTAACCATTAGGCTACGGCTGCGGCCCCATGTTGGTGTTTTAAAGTCTTTATTTAAACATCTTTTCATTTGTATAATTCATGTTTGCGAACAAAATGCAAGGTATTTGTGTCATATACAAGGTCAACAACAGACCTACAACAGATCCTCGAAGATGTAAAATGTTTGTCATCTGTATAAAATCAACGTCAAACACAGTGAAAACTCTGCATACAGTAATTCTTCATTTTAAAGACTCCATTTGTGTTAACATGAACATGAATATAAATACCTTAATGTTTGTCAACTCAACTTGCAGTTCATGATCCAGTCAATCGTTGTATTGACCAATTCCTCTCTCACCTCTTGATCAATTAGGGGCAGCTTTTCCATTTTCTTCATGTTGTTGTGAGAATGAGAATGAAATCAGTTCCACAGCATTTAAATGATGACCTGAGTTGGAGACGTTTGAATCAGTTCCAATTCTCAGTTAGGAGAGTAAACTCAAACCTATGAGAAGTTATAACATTATTATTAATGAAGATTTCATTAGTAAGGGTTATACAATGACCAGTGCATACATATAATAGCTTGTAAAAAACTTGGAGATATCAAATGTCCTGAACAAGTAACAAAAAAGTATAACTTGCAATGATGAGAACTTTGTGTATGCTGCCAGGACCTTTACTACGCTCAGAGATATGATTCAAATGAAAATAATTTCTAACCAAAAACTTAATGAAAATCCCAATGACTTTCCTCGCTGCCTCGAGTGCGTTCCATCGACTCTATTCTACTGCATTAAACTGTTTCACTTTTAAACCAAAGTTAGGGATGCTGGGACAGAGAAAAAGTATTTTTACAAGTAATTTGTTAGAATTTTTAGAACTCTCACAAGTTTAACAAAAGGATTCTTAGTCTGCAAATAGCCTGAGGGGATTGCTAGCAACAGCATTCTTCATATTAACAATTTTTTTTTTAACAAAGCTGACAGTAGAAAGTGGTTCAGTGAGAAATAGATTGACTCTGGTTTAATCAATTATGATCTTGCCAGAGAGAACATATGTGAAGGCACCAGGGAGAGTCACCTACCATCAATATTTCCTGACTGCTGTTTAGTACTAAGCTTCTGTAGCAGGGAAGGTGACATGCCGAGCTTGATGGGTTAGTAAACCCCAGCGTCATGCTCGGAGTTTCCAACAGTGCAGTCACCTTGCTGTGTGATCCAAAGAAAAACAGCTGAAGAAAAAGATTTGCTGAGGATTGGAGTGGTGAAGTAGAAACTCTACTGCTGTCCTCTGATTATGAAGGTTTGAGTTCAGAAACGGTCGGTTTACGGTTTAAATCCTTCAAGGTGGTTTGTGAATGCCACACTTTACTTCCTGCAGAATACGTTGAGATGTCCATGAAAACCATGTATGACTTTAAAAATATATAGAAACACAGTGTTAGAAAAGGCAGGTAAAAATTGATTGCCAGGGCAAAAGTTGATGAGCTGCAGAATGGAAGTCCTGGAGCAACAGCCTTGCTCTGATTTGCATCCAAACCTAAGGGACATGAAACATTTAGTCCACATGAAATACTAATTTGGTCTTTCTTTCTGCCTTCCTGGTGAGGGTATATCCATAACTGTGCCTTAGAATATATATTCCTTCTTAGGGACCCCATACTAATCCACTCAAGCATGCTACAAAAGAAACTAGCATAACCAGTGTTCTTTTTTGGTGCAGCCCATTCAACTTTCCAGAGAAGGAAATGGAGGCAAGACTTGAGGTGTGGGCAGTAGCATCTCTGCCTTCAAACTCAACCAACTGCTAGATAGCTTCTTGTTTAAGGCAGAAAACATTCAGTTCAATATTTTTGATAATGTCAGTTAATAAAAAACAAGAATGCATAAACCCAAACTCTATGAGAGAAAATCCCTTTGAATTTGTTCTACAAAATGTCTTACAGTTCAAAATGATCAATATAAGTTTGTAAATTAATCTGACCATTAGGGTAGAAACACTTCCCTTTTCTTCCCAAAATGAATTTGACTTTAAGTTTGATATTTGATGTAGTTTCATTCTTATTAATGTGCTGAACGGATGTTTTACCCATTGTGTGAATTGGAAAATCATGGCTATCAATCATGGCTATCAATTAATATTTTCCCTCTAAACTTCTCAACATATTCCTGCTTGGATCACACTCAGTATTCAGTGCATTACTATTATAGTGTATTATTATAAAAAAAGAGCATTTTTTAAAGGGTCTGTGGGATTGCCTGCCATTTTGAAGTGGACTTTTGGATTGAACTTTAAATCTGACAATGTCTTTTTTGGCTCAACTCCAATACAAACCCTGTAAGGTGGCGGTGGAATACAGCAGCAGAAAAAAGGTCACCATGTTTTCCAACGAGTATGCTCGGGCACTACAGCTTGATATTTTTTTCCGGGTTTGATGTTCATGTTTGTGAAAATACGGCTTCTTAGTCAAGAGGATGCAGAACATAACCTTTCTTGCTGATGTGAAAAGACCCTCACGTGGGAAACACTTGACATAAAAGCACAGTCTCTGATCTGAGCGTTGAGAGCATCATCAACAAAATTTAAGAGGAACTGCCAAACTTTCTCATCCTCTCTATTTGCCAGACAGATCTTTAAATCAGTGATGTTAACCCTAAACTGTGTAGTGGTCTTGAAAATTCAGCAAATGCATGTCAAATATCTATTATTTGTGCTGAATGCAATACAAAAAATCGTAGTGTGTGTTTGCATTGTACATTGTCTATACTTATGTTGTAACAATCAACAAAAATAAATGAAATATCAAATGTGTATTAAATCTATGTGATGCCATTTTTGAGTTAGTTAATACAGTTCTTAGCTCAACAAGACGCATTTCCTCCATCGTTTTGTGATTTAAACCAAAGATATGTTTCTGCCACAGGCATTAATATGAAGCTAATTGAAACCAGGAAAGATTTTTGCTTTTTTTTATTTTTTATTTTCACTTACTGATAGGTTAGCCAGCTTGGCAACCTCACACCGTGGAAAAAGCTGACTACTTAACACTGCATTGCACAGCGTAGGCATTTGATACTGTATGTCAAATTATACATGGTAACATGTATAGGGAGTGCGTAGAAAATGGAAGCTTAGTGAAAGCTTGATTTTTTTTACATCCTTTTAAAACTTACATTCATCACATACTGCAGCTGTGGCTGTGCTCCCAAGCTGGCTAAGCACAACCTACATCAATTTAATTTAATGACCAGTTTTGGGTTTAGAGAGTATACTTTTCCGGAGTGAAACATAACCTTTTAAAAGAACTATAAAACCACATTGGATATACATTTTGAAAATAAAAAAACATAACAAAAGAGAATCCAGAATCAAATTGAAATATGAAATCAGAGTACTTGCATCCATTTATTATGATTGTGTGACTTATACATTTGGAGTTGTTCCAAGTTAACATCTATAAGCATATTGTACAGTTGTTAAATATTTTGTATTGGCTCTCGCTAAATAACGAAAAATTCAGACATACGGTCAATACTAACTGAGTAAGCTTTATGTTTATTTTTAATGAGCTCATGTATGATTCAAAGGATGGAGATGAAGTTGGCAACTTGAGGACAACAGCCTGATATAAAGCAGTTGAGGACATCATGATGTCAAATTAAATGAAAATAAACACATTTTCGACAGAAGAGTTGTAGAATATTAAAAAAATTTTTAGATTGAAAGGACAAACGGCAACCTTCTTTTATCTGTTTCAATTAAGTATCTGCAGCAGATGAGGTCTCAGGCTGTGTGTCACTTTGAAGAAGAATGCATTAGCTGAATGAAAGAATCTGGTTAGCACTGAACTATGGCTGAGGAGCCTTTTGACTGCAGTGTACTGCAGAGCAAATCCAATCATTTTAGATTGTGTGAAAGGATCGTTCTGCTATTAACATTTAAAAATGTTCTGTCTTCACTGTTCTGTCCCATGATTATGAATGCAAAAGCAAACATAGTCAATTTCACAACTGGAATCATATTGTGTAAAACGTACCAGTATTACCATAATCTCCCTAGGGGAGAAAAAAAGTTTTTCTCCTAGAACATTAACCTTGGGCAACTGCTCCCAGGCTGTTGTCTGTTTCTACCTTTCTTTGACAAGGTTGCTTGTCTTGCTTTTCAGTCAGTTTGAACTTTTTAAGCCATTACCTCCTGAGGTTTGGATTTCAAAATGGCTGCTCAAGGCTTTAATCAATCCACTGCCAGCGTTGGGATCCTTGCTGCCGTCGATCTCAAGTGGGGAGATTGTGGCTAATCATTTCTCATGTTGTTTGCACCTATCTGTGCTCTGCAAATGTCTGTATCACAGTGGTGAGTTGAATTATTAATCTTAACACTTGTTCTGTGCCACTTTGTGTACATTCATCAGGACCAAACCCTCCTTCCTGGCAGCCTATTTGAAGGATGTGAAACTGTGTATTTTCTTGTTTAGCTTGGCTCCGAAAGCTCAGGCTGTGCAGGATTATTATACACTTTAATTTACTCCAGCCCATCCAGAGCGAGATGGCTCCTCCAGATGCATCTTAAAATGAGATTATTCACAGGGGAACTCCATGTTGGGATGAGCCGTCCACCTGCCATCGGAAATGTGCCATATCAATCAAAGCCGGCACACTAATGATAGTCTAGCAGAAGCTCCAGCAGAGGGGAATTGTCGTCCCCCTGGCGCAGTCATTTGCGTCGATCTGCGACCACAAGCGCATTTGGCCTCCTCCGCAGCCCTAATGGCACTATTGCTTTGTAGCCTGCAGATTTGCCCTCCTCAACTAAAAATGAGTTCTTCTTTTTCACAGCTCAATTTTAAAAGTCTAATAATGTTTTCCTTAAATTTGTCCTCAGGCAGAAATTGGATTTGTGTGCCAACATTGTCACGGGGAGAGCATGGAGAAGGAGTTCAATTGCAGAAATGGACAGCAGGAAACTTGGGATAAAACTAAGATTGTTTACCCCCCACCCCCACAAAAAAAAAAAGCAATCAGACCAGAAACTAAAACCAGGAACACAAAGTATGAAAAACCAAGGGAAAAGGAGCCAGGAAGAAAATCGGTGAGGCAACGGACATATTGTGGCTACTGATGACAGCTGAAACGATCTGACAAAAGGGTGAAGAAACCAGGGAGCTGCAACACAGAGGAGAGTGATTGGTGAGTGGAGACAGCTGAGAAAACGATCACAGGTGAAGGGAGTGGAGCAGATGACCAAACTGTAGGGAAACTGAAGGGACATGGAGCAAAGACAGAACCCGGAAAGAAGAAAACAAACTCAAGACATGGCCACAACAAAAAACATGGAAAGCAGACAATCACAAAACATTAAAAAATAATCCTTGAAATATCTCATGATTTATCAAGACTATCAGACCTGAAGCAAAGAAAATACAAAAGAGTATGTTTAGAAAGTGTTGGCTGGGAAAGGAAAACCATCAATATCACCATCTTATGTAAACCAACCAGTAATTCCATCTAAACTTTATATGTATTTTTGTCTTTTTTATGTTGTGCCATAATTAAGTTAATATATTAAGTATACAACTTCCTGTCTTCAAAAGCAGTACCTGAGGTCTAATTTCACTAAGTGTTGTAAATTAATCATAGCTCAACCATTACCGAACCAGAATTTCCCTTTAGCGACATCTTATTTTTCCTCTAAGTCCCCAAAAGAGTTAATAATACAAATTATATTCATTTTAAATTTTTTTAACTTCTACTGTCTGTTATCCCTGTCAAGGAATAGAGTTAAGCACTTTCTTGCTATTAATATTCAAATAATTCTTGCTAATATACTCAAATCCTTGATTTTTGAATCCCCCAAAAAACAACTATTTAAATGTCTTTGTTATTATTTGCAGTGACCTAAAGTGTTACATTTTGTTGAGCATAGAATGAATCAGTAGTTGAAGACGACATTACTTTATATTTGGATTTCTTAACTTCTGAATTCGAGGTAATTCAGCCTTTCCTGCTCACACGGTGAATTAAAGTATGACATGTCTGACATGACATGTCTCAGAGCACGTAGTGGAGCAGTGCCTTTGTGGTTCTGTGTGCTTTGTGATGTTCAGTGCTAATCTGCACTTTGCTTCCTTCTCTTTTGTCAATTAATCTGTCAATAAAACTACCCTCCTTCAGTTAAGCAGGTATCTCTAAAGTTACTTACAAGCTCAGCAGTGCCAACAAACTGCCTTATTTTCCAGTAATTGAGTAGTTCCTGAGCAATCAGCCTTGGGCTGTGAAAACATTAGAATCCAATGCTTGGTATTTAGCATTTTGTCTGGCTTAATCAAGATAGAGAAGTGTTTTTATCTTAAAATGCACATCTTGTTATTGGCACGCCTAAGCAATGCAACACGATTATTCAGCATTACTTGAAACTACAAATACAAATACAAAGCTCACTTACTTACTGCCTACAAGTAGCAGGACAGGAATGGAAAAAAATAGTCTCAATTTGAGGTATATCCTGCACTGATATTCCTGAACAACTTTCCTTTTGCACTTTACTGTTTGTTGCAGCATCCTGGGAAAGGAAAACAATGCTATGTTTTAGATGTATGTTACTTGCATTTATGACGCAAAAATAAACAAACAAGGAAGATAATATTTATATCTGTATTTCTGTGCCTTCAATATGAAATGAAAACATTTTACAAAATCCTACTTTGCTATATATATATAACTAAAGCCATACCCATAGGACGTAACATGGAAATGATGTATTTCTGTTTTCTGATCGGTGCAAAGTGCCCAAATTTGAAGAAGATTTAGTTTATTTTTCAACAAACAAAAAGCTAAATATATTTTGACAATGCACACTTGATGGAACCATCCATTCCATCCATCCATTATCAATACCGCTTATTCCATTATGGGGTCGCGGGGGGAACTGGAGCCTATCCCAGTGGTCAACAGGCGAGAGGCAGGGTACACGCTGGACAGTCCATCGCAGGGCCACACACAGGGCATACAAGGACAAACAACCACTCACACATTCACTCCTAAGGGCAATTTCCCCAATCTCCAATCAACCTAACATGCAGGTTTTTTGGACTGTGGGAGGAACCCGGAGAGAACCCACGCAGACACAGGGAGAACATGCAAACTCCACCCAGAAGGGTCCTGGTTCCCCCGGGATTTGAACCCAGAACCCTCTTGCTGGGAGGCGACAGTGCTAACCACCACACCACCGTGCCACCCACTTGATGGAACCTCCAGGATGAATTCCATTGGAGAAAAAAAAAAGAAGTAAAGTGCTGGACAGACCCAGACACATCTGTGGCCCTTCTCACCGATATGTGGCTTTTAACGGATCCTGATCCAGGAAACTGGTAGCTTGAAAAAGTTTTCAGCCCAGACAGGAAAAGCAGTTATAAAAAATGAATTAATTTATGAATGTGCCTCACTCCTGAGCTCAAAGTCCTCATCTGTCACTTCTGGTTCCCAAAAAGACAAAGACGGTAAGATGGTGAAAGCCTTCTGCTAAACCTCAGACTCAATTAAAAAAGAAAATGAATAATGAGTGTTACCCCTGCTATCCCCTTTGCCGCATCATTAGCAACCTTTTTGAGCACAAATGCTGCTTTTAACTGACCTACTTTTAAGCCTGCTTGATGAAGAAACTGATTCAGTTGTGCTCTAAGTCACTATTTAAACCAACAGAGAACAGGAGATGTTGCCATCCATCTCTCTCAAATATAAGCTGTTTCTGTGGTGTTTATTAATGTTAAACATTGTATAAACCAATACTATAAAAAGGATATTCAGTTCATACATCAATCCCACTTTGTTGAAGCTAATTTTGCACAAAACATGAAAGCATGTAAATTCAAGTGTTCTTGAGGGACTGTTACACAATTGGTGAGTGGGGGGGGTTCTCTATAATGGGATGAACTCAATTAGGAACACATGCAGTGAGATTCAACCAAAGGTCATGTGTCATGATGCTCACAAGCAAACGTCAAGATTTAATGGATTCGCTGTTCCTGTGTGTGTGAGAGAGTGCGTGGAGAGAGAAATTTTAACATCTGCCACCAGATGAACCTTAAAATTGTTCTGTTCCAACACACTCGTCTCAAAGTCAAAGCCCGCTGTCAGCGGCACGTCGAAGGAAACAAAGTCTCTGCATAAAACTGAAGGATAAGTGAAAGAAACAAAGAGAAAATTGGACGGCAGGAATAAAGTTGGAAAAAAAACAATTCTGTGCACCACAGACACCTGAGGAAATAGAAGCTGAAACCAATTTATAATAGAATTTAGATAAGCTAGTAGAGGGGAGTTAAGCTGACAGGTGAGGGGGTCAGATGCTTTCCGGAGGAGGGTAATTCCTCCTTCATCATGCAATATTATGCAGTATTTTTTAAGTAGATAATGCCTAAGTGTTGGAACAATACTGAAATTATAAAAAGGTTGAAGGAAGAAAATCATGTACAAGCATCCACACAAAAGGTCTCATTTTGTTTTCTCTTTGCTATTTGCCAGCAATATTTCAACATTATTTTTAGATTAGTAATATAAGATAAAACAATGGACTCCAATCAGACTCTAATCAGAGCAGCATACAATTTATAGAATTGATATATTGATGATGTGTATGCATGTTTATGAGGGAGTAAGGTTAAAGGTTGGTGCAGTACATTTGCAAATAAACTATTTCACACTAATCTACTTTGTATTGATGACTATGAAGACCTTTTTTCAGATGTATTTTTTCTTAAACAGGGAATTGTCAGCAATGCAAATCACGGTCAGAAATGGTTCCAGAATGAAAAAATAAATATAATAAATAAAAACTGTGACACTGCAGTTCCAAGAACAGACACATCTATTTAGACTCATTCAAGGAAACAGAATCTGACCAAAGCCAACAGTCACAATCATGCCAAATAGCTAAAAAATAAAAAACAAATAACTACTGAATAGCAAGCAAAAAGGCACAAACATAGTTAGAAAACACTAATAAAGATGAGTGCGGACATAGAGAGTGTATATGAGTGCACAAATATGGTTTTGTTTTGTGACCTTTTAGAAATTTGGTCTAAAACGTAACAAGTATAGAAGTCTATATACAGTATACAAATAAAAAATTATGATATTCAAATAAGTCTCTGTAACTGTTATCATTGCAATGTTCATTTGATACATTTCAATAATCCAAGGTCTTTGTGGATATCAGAATAACTTGAAGAGACTTTATATTAACGAGTAAGATTTTTGCCATTAACCAGTTCATAAAGAGGATTCATGATCTGTGCAGATTGTCGGCAAAAAAAAGAACAGCTGTAGTGAATACATTATTTATTCAATATTCAATCTGAAAAGTTTCTCTAGATGCAGTTGCTTGAGAACCATAGTGTGCACTGAAATGGGTCTTAAACTAATTTCCATACTCCCTGGGAAAACCAAGACTGAATTAGATGTGCACTTTGACTAATAGGGGTATGTACCAAATGTGTACTGAGTACACAGATTTGTCCTAAAACCGTGTGTGATTCTTTACTTGATAAGAGACACATAAAATGTAAAAAATAGGTAGAGCCTAACAGCAAATGAAATCCTCCAGCAAGGTGACAGTAAAGCTACAGATCAGCAGTTAAAAAAAAGGTTAGTATTTTTAATTAGCAGTTTCATACTACATAGACCTACAAAAAGACCACTAAATAATAGTGGTTTCTGTTTGCTGCTCAACTTTTTTTTGTGTTGTAATAGTGTTATAATACCATAGGCAGAATTTTAAAACATAAAATAAAATTAGAAACCAGTGGTTACACTAAATCAGAGTGTAGCAGAATTCCAGCTGTGAATGCAATTGAAGCTACAATGCACACACTATCGTTTGTCATCGTTCGTAACATAATTACAGAATCATGTCTGACAAAGAATATCCATTTGATGTTTTTTGCAATTTAATTTTGCACAGGGTTTGAATGCTGTCACACATACTGATGGACTTAGCTTCTGTCATTACCAAAGGGGTTCCAACCTCAACATCTTGTATAATTCTCCACACTAGGTGCAAGTATCAGGTTATGGCTCTCAGAGGAAGTAAAAGTTTAAGACTGTATAAGTTTGAATTGTTTATGGTGTTTCTGCACTATCAGTGTTGATCTTGACAACTGAAATGACAGTTCAAAAATATGAATATGTATTTGTTTCTCTGTTTGAGCTCTAAGCAATCAATCCTGTCACTTGAACACGGATGCTTTTTATATGCCCAGAATGGCCATGATGGAGTCTTTAATACTGTTCAGGATGTATTTGTAGCTTTCCACAGTCTGCAAGTGTTTACTCATTCAGTCCTCTGTCTAAACTCCATGTGCTAAGAAGGTAATGACTCCTCTTGATAACTGGCTGCAATTTTAATATTGTGTATATCGTCTGCACAACATTCTCACTTCAGCCAATGTGACGATTTGAAGGTATTATCTAAATTCCTATTATCACACGAAACAAGGGCGGTGTGGTGGTTAGCACTGTCGCCTCCCAGCAAGAGGGTTCTGGGTTCGAATCCCGGGGGAACCAGGACCCTTCTGGGTGGAGTTTGCATGTTCTCCCTGTGTCTGCGTGGGTTCTCTCCGGCTTCCTCCCACAGTCCAAAAACCTGCATGTTAGGTTAATTGGAGATTGGGGAAATTGCCCTTAGGAGTGAATGTGAGTGTGAGTGGTTGTTTGTCCTGTGTGTGGCCCTGCGATGGACTGGCGGACTGTCCAGGGTGTACCCTGCCTTTCGCCCGTTGACCACTGGGATAGGCTCCAGTTCCCCCCGCGACCCCATAAGGGAATAAGCGGTATTGATAATGGATGGATGGATGGACACGAAACAAACTGAAGGCTGGATGTCCCAGTAAAAACGATCATAACATTACCTGATTTTTATGGAACAAGGCATAGGAAGACATGATCCCCTTAGGATAAACTGCAGTAACGTAGATTTAACTTGATATTCATGAAAGCCAGATATCCACAATCCATTTCCTTTTATTTGGAGAAAACAAGACAGTTATTTCAGACCACATTAAGGGCGATGCTCATTTATTGATTTTGACTTTTAATACAATTTTTATCTATATCGTGATGGCTTAGTTTTACAAAGAAAAAGCCCTCAACAGAAGTACCTAGAGAGAAACAATGCAAACACACAGAGAACATGATCAATTTTATGTAATATTTATCAAAATAATAAAAACTGCCAATTAGAATTCAAAGGAAGAAATGCATTAACAATTACCTTTATATTATATTTATTTCTTCTCACATGCATCAACATTTGTTGGACCATTTGTTTCTTGGAGCAGACGATGTGAAGCAATGTGGTTTAAAACCTTCTTTGCGTTCATCTCCATTTTTTGGAATTTTCAGAGAAATCTGCAAAGTTTCAAATCACAATGTGCAGAAAACAGACTTAACAATTTGTATTTGTATTAATAGCCAAATATCAACAGCAATGGGGAGCAAAATGGGACTTGTTGAAACACTAAAAAACACATATTCAGTCATGTAATTCAGAGGATTATGAGGCTATTTTCGAAGGTGGTTCAGAAGATGAAATCACTACTTTTTCTGAACGAATTACTAATTCATTGCAAATAAAGTTAACTTCATCATTTAACCCTTGTGTGGTGTTCTGGTCTGTGGGACCCGTTTTCATTTTTTACTAAAAGAAAAATGATACAATGAATTAATTTTTCAAACTGAGACTCACTGGCTTTGGCTCATTTTCTGTCAAGAACATACACTATATTGCCAAAAGTATTTGCTCACCTGCCTTGACTCACATATGAGCTTAAGTGACATCCCGTTCCTAATCCATAGGGTTCAATATGACGTCGGTCCACCCTTTGCAGCTAGAACAGCTTCAACTCTTCTGGGAAGGCTGTCCACAAGGTTTAGGAGTGTGTTTATGGGAATTTTTGACCATTCTTCCAGAAGCGCATTTGTGAGGTCGCACACTGATGTTGGACGAGAAGGCCTGGCTCTCAGTCTCCGCTCTAATTCATCCCAAAGGTGTTCTATCGGGTTGAGGTCAGGACTCTGTGCAGGCCAGTCAAGTTCATCCACACCAGACTCTGTCATCCATGTCTTTATGGACCTTGCTTTGTGCACTGGTGCACAGTCATGTTGGAAGAGGAAGGGGCCAGCTCCAAACTGTTCCCACAAAGTTGGGAGCATGGAATTGTCCAAAATGTCTTGGTATGCTGAAGCATTCAGAGTTCCTTTCACTGGAACTAAGGGGCCAAGCCCAGCTCCTGAAAAACAACCCCACACCATAATCCCCCCTCCACCAAACTTTACACTTGGCACAATGCAGTCAGACAAGTACCGTTCTCCTGGCAACCGCCAAACCCAGACCCGTCCATCAGATTGCCAGATGGAGAAGCGCGATTCGTCACTCCAGAGAACGCGTCTCCACTGCTCTAGAGTCCAGTGGCGGCGTGCTTTACACCACCGCATCCAACGCTTTGCATTGCACTTGGTGATGTATGGCTTGGATGCAGCTGCTCGACCATGGAAACCCATTCCATGAAGCTCTCTGCGCACTGTTCTTGAGCTAATCTGAAGGCCACATGAAGTTTGGAGGTCTGTAGTGATTGACTCTGCAGAAAGTTGGCGACCTCTTCGCACTATGCGCGTCAGCATCCGCTGACCCCGCTCCGTCAGTTTACGTGGCCTACCACTTCGTGGCTGAGTTGCTGTCGTTCCCAAACACTTCCATTTTCTTATAATACAGCTGACAGTTGACTGTGGAATATTTAGGAGCGAGGAAATTTCACGACTGGATTTGTTGCACAGGTGGCATCCTATCACAGTTCCACGCTGGAATTCACTGAGCTCCTGAGAGCGACCCATTCTTTCACAAATGTTTGTAAAAACAGTCTGCATGCCTAGGTGCTTGAATTTATACACCTGTGGCCATGGAAGTGATTGGAACACCTGATTCCGATAATTGGGATGGGTGAGCAAATACTTTTGGCAATATAGTGTATATCAGAATTCATATTTAATGCCCACACACTGTACACCCCCCTACACATTTCTATTACATACAAGATGTTCGGGTCCACTGGACCCGGGGCTAATAGAAGTGTGGAAATTTATGTTCTGTGAACCACACACAGACACCCAAACTCACTCACAATGTTGCAACCTTGTGTGGGAACCCCAGATGCACAAACACAAAAGAAACGGTTCCCATACATTGTTTGTCTGCTCTAATTTTCTCACACATTTCACCCTCTGTCTATCTGCTAAAATTGGGGGCGGGACCACACTGGCACAGCTTTGCCAGAGTGGTTTCTTATAACCGATCAAGAGGGCCAAAAGGTTCTCTGCCCAGAGGGCCCTGGAATTGATTTTGGATGAGAGAGAGAGAAGTTAAGATGAGGTAAACATCTGTTCAATATTTTAATGTAAAAGTGTTTTAATATAAAAGTGATTTTGAGGCATTAAAAGCCACAAAATGCAACGGGTCCGTCAGACCCACGAACACTGGCTGAGTAACAACAATATGAACACCACACAAGGGTTAAATATCTTACCTTTTTTTTTCCATTTACGCTAACAAAGACAACATGAATGAAAAACTAATGGTAAAATATGACCTCAGACCTTAGATTGACATAATAAAATGTTTTCCAAACTGGAAGGAAACTATATTTGACTGATGGGTTAATTGAGGATCATTTCTGTGTGTGTTAGAGAGACAAGTCAGGATTAAGTCCATTTCTGCAGTGATCATTTATACAATGAAGATAAATGTTTTGACGTAAAGGAATCTTACAGAACGTGCAATCTTTACAGGGTGGACTCCTTCTCTTTCCCCATGACAGCTGGGATAGGCTCCAGGAGCACATCAGAGGGAAATAACTTAATTTAATATTGCACTTCATTCTGCCCTCCAAACCACAGTTGCTTTTTATTTAGGTAAAGTAGTGAGCCGCAAAAAGACACTCACTTTCAGTTTTCCCTGGGTGATCTACATCAAACCAATGTTCAAAAGAGACACAAAGAAAACCTATTTTTTATTATTCTTTTATAGTGGAAATATGAAAATATTTTCTTGGAGAGCAGAAAGCAGAGAGCAGAGAGCATATGTGCACATTATGGCAAGAGATCTCTACTTCCATGCTTTTGTTTTTTGTCTTTTTTGTTTGTTTTTGTTTGACAAATTTCACCTAAATTGCCTGAACAGTTGAAGAGAATGATCTGGAAGACAGTCCATAAGAGACTGAGGACCAAATTGGAGAGTACGTCTTCTCTACACTGCCCAGTCTGGCAAAGGGAAGAGGAATAACAGATCTGAGGCTGCATACTCATATGTAGTGAATGGTAAGGGTGCTGTATGGTTGTGTATAGACTTTTATGTTCTTCCGTGTCCATCTGGCCACTGGTAAACGATGTGAAAGTCAACATCATAGAGGATTAAATCAAAATATGACTGGTTGTAATTTTATTTCTTACCATATGTGACATGTGAAAAACTGGACTTAATTTAAAACTATTGCTGCAGTCAGTCTGTCACACCTGGGGGAAATGTTGGTGTTTTTGGTCTTGTCTCCATGTTGTCTTGTCATTTCCTGTTTTACTTTGAAAGATGAATCCCCTTGTTTCAGGTCACTTGCACTTCCTGTTGTGTTCCCAGTCTGATTGTCTCCTTGATTACCTATTGTCTGCACCTGGGGATCCCTTCCCTCATGTGTTTAAATAGTCCTCGTCTCCCCTTGTCCCGTGCCGGTGTATTGAGTTCCATTGAGTTCCATGACCACAGTTCCTGTCTTGATCACAGTTTCCTAGTGAGTATTTCGTTGTTACTTTGTACCTTGCCCATAGTCTTGTTGTTTTGCTACTTTGTTCACAGCCTTTGTCTTCCTCATAAGAGCGATTATATTTTGATACTTTGTTCATAGTCTTGTTTATTGTTTTGGTACTTTGTCTCCACTCGTTGAGTGCGATTTTTGTTCAATAAACCTTTTGCATCTAACCACCTCTCTGCGCCTGAGTCCTCCCTTAACCCCAGCCCGCCTGACACAGTCTTAATCTCAGTGGTGTCTTTGTTCCATCTTCCACTCAGTCCCTGTAAACCTTTCTTTTAGCATTCACACCTCTCATCCACATACACTATTTTTGTTGAGACTCTTAAGAAAAAAAACTTCCGGATGATAGATTACAGAGAAAGAATGCAACCAAATTGTGACCGTGGCCATGACTGAGAAAACACCACCGCATTTTACAAAAATGGCCTTGTGATGCGACATGTGAAGGGTGTTCCCCACCTGTTGTCAGTGGCCTCTGGGACAGGCTCCACTTGGAATAGGTGGGTACAGAAAATGAATGGATTTCACTAAACGGTGAGGTTGCATTTTCCACTTCGGGGCTTCAGTAACAAATGACTGTTTAGGGGTTCTCGTTATGAGAAGGTACCAGAAACGGTTGTAAAGGCAATTATGTGCCATCGCTTTCCAGGGTTTTTGTCACCTCATGCTGCAATGTCAAGTTAAACAGAAGGAATCATTCATTATCTTATCATTATCGGTAGAATCAACGGCATAATGCAAGTGAAATATCTGAGTAAGACAATTACAAACCTGGAGTCATAGACTTGTGAAATTGCACATTAACACTCCCACAGAATTCAGAGAGACACAAAATGACTAAAAGCGATGCACCAAACCAAAAACAAGTGTCAAAACAGTAAAAAAAAAAAAGAAATAGTCAGGCCTGCCAAGTGAATCTGAGGGGATCTTGTAAACTGACTGACTGAGCAGAAAACAAGAGCAGAACACCTGCGATGTAAGATTTTATTTATTTTTTTATTTTTTGCTCTCAGTGTGGACATTTCCTGAGTCTGTCCTCACCTTTGTCCAGCAGTGTCACTAAGTACGATTTTATCTGCTGTCGTGCTTCCCCAAAAGATGTTGTCACACAGCTGCTGCTCTGTTTACCGATTTTGTTTGATGATATTTTCCTCTCTAACCTCTGAAATGCATCCTGCCTTTCCGATAGACATCTTACTGCTGCTGTTCGACAGTTTTTAAGTCTCATTTTGTTCAGCAGTTTGCGTTAAATAAATGCAACTGCTGTTTTTTAGTGGGCCTGGTAATTTCATTTAATTTAACTTAATACTTTTTTTGCTGCTGGTAACCTTAATTTCCTGAGGGAGTCTTCCCAAGGGATCAATAAAGTACTGTCTAAGTCTCTAAGTCTAAGATATGAGGATTCTCATAAAATGTTAACATGTCAATGTTAACATTTTAAACTAACAAAATGAATCGGTTCCTTAGTATCCGAGCATGGCGGTCTCAGTTGCTCACCAGTCAGTTTATCTTTCCTGCACAATGTTATTAAAATGACTTATCGTGGCCTGTAAGTGATAGATTTGTTTTTCATTGCTTACAGTATGCCTTGATTCTGACATTTTCTGCTCGCTCCTATTATTTCCAAATAAGTTGACATAATTTACACCCAACTGCTGTTTTCCTATAGCTCAGCTCCACCTCCACAATGGCATGTCTGAAACACCAACGGCTTATCTTGGAGAACACTTTATTCCATTTACTGCTCATTTGAGATGGACTTAGCAGCTATCCACATAATCCCGGCTCATCTCAGAGAAGATGTGGCTCTAAACTGAGACCCACTCAAAGAGCATCCAGCTCTCAAAACAGAGGATATGTTGAATGAACCTCCCTGATAAACTACTGAACTGCCACTGAAATGCAGAAGGTATTACTTAAGGGGATCCTTGAGTCAGATTGAATACTAACTGCTGGCTTGCTGTATGTAAAGTGTAGGATCTACATCAGTCAGCTCCATTTAATATCTATGGTTGTTGATTGGGCTTTCAATCATTGGTTTTGAACAATAAGACTCACAGAATAGATGGTTTTCATCCAGTTTTTAAATTAGCATTTAAAATCCAAATATGTTTACTGGTGTTTGAGGCATATATATTCTTTTTAAAAATTGTTCGTACTAATTTTTTTCTTAGTTCATTGTCTATAAATAATCTTTTGGAAATGGGCAAGAAATGAACATAAAGAGTATAATTTGCTCATTGAAAGTTATTCATATGCTTTCTGACTTTTTCCAATCTATTTTTCTGAAGCTGCAATGTTTTTTTCACCATTATGACTATGGCAAACAACACAAAAGTTATTTCCTCCTTCAAGAAATTCACATGATTGCATTGCAGAATACATTATTGACAGTGAAGTCAAATGTATGCAAACTGCAGCCCAAAAAACGTGTGTTATTATCATGTAAATGAGGAACTGAGTAAGAGTGATTGTGCTTTCCTCTGCTACCCCAAACTCCAATCCACATAATACATTTTTGTTTGCAGAAGGTACCGTAGTGGAACTAAAAAAAAGTTACCTTTTTCCAGAGTGGGTGATCACACATCAAAATGAGTACTTCACCACAAATTGTTTGAAATACGCTTTTTTAAGATCACCTTATGGAAATAGAAGGGAAACAAAAAGAACAATAGCTTTTATCACATATCTTAAAATTAGGGTCTTCTTTGGATAAAAATAAAAGAAAGTTTAAAAAAATCCAGAAACATAAACACAAATCTTTTAAAATCTTTTTTTATAAAACATTACAACGAGAAAAAATAGAGTGATCAAATGTTTGTGTTAATAAGCAGACTTATCTGACTCTTTAGTTATCTACCAATCACACATATACATGTGACTGAAACCATGGCCACACAGGTAAAGTCAGATTAGTGATCCATAATGTGCAAGAACTAAAAACCACACAACATTGAAACAAAGGTATAAAAAATGCTAGAATGGAAAGCAGGGTCATGGGGGGGCTGGAGTCCGACCAAACTGTCAGTGTGCCAGAGGCAGGTGCACCCTGGGCAGGTCACCAGTCCATCACAGGGCCACACAGAGACCAAAAACCACACACACTCACAGTCATTCTTAATGGCAATTCAGGAATTACTTTACATGAATGTTTTTGAATGGCGGGAGGAGCTGGAGTACCCAGAGAGAAGCCTTATAGACACATCGAGAGGTCAAAAATGGCCTCAGGGCCCTTGGGATTCGATCCGAGAACCTCGTTGCTGTGAGGCGATGGCGCTAATCGCTACAGCAGCGTGCATCCCCCATGGAAATGATATTCCTGCTTAAATAAACATTACATATAAAACAGTGTCAGCCCATTTACGAGCACGAGGGATTTGATTAATGTGAAAATTCTTCTCGAGTTACAGCTACTTTGGCAGTATCTTATCAAGCAGCTAAGCACAGTTTGTGCTGAAAAAAATAAAAAATAATCGACTGGTGGGAGACACCTGATCCGGTTATTGTGGTAAACTAATGTATATATTACAATCTCTTTCATTTCAATTATCTCAAGGAAGGGATTGAGATTGCACAAAATTAGCCAACATAACTTCAAGTGACTGTTTAGTTGGCTCTGGCATGTGGAGGCCTCAAACTACCACAAGGAATTTTTTACTCTTCATAGAAGTTATCCAGTATGTGGTAACAGTCTGTGTGCACATTTGCTGTCCCTTAAAAATTCTGAATAGAATATCTATTTGTATTTGTCACTCGTTTTAGTAAAATGTGCTTTCCTAAAGTCCAAGTGGACATGCCATTTTCCTGAATTTAAATGATATGCATCCATGCTTAGACTTTTAAGCTGAAGGGAAAAGAAAATAGCCTATATATACATATATATGTGTATATATATTTCATAGAACGTCACTGAGAGAGCAAAATAACTTAGATGACGTTTGTGTTGATAATGACAAACTTCGTGAACTCATGACAGAAGATAGTGGCTGTTTAAAATAAATAAATAATGTCCAATATAAGCAAAGGTAAAATGTTTGAACTCAGTTTTCTGCAGTTGCCTGGCAACACAGGGACCTTGAATGTTGTCCTGAGAACTCAGATCCAGAAGAGATGTTTTCAGAGAGCAACAGATAACCTTTCTTTTATTTTGCAGACGGAAAAAAACAATCTTTTTTGTGTTTTGTTTTCCTTGTTATTTTGCTCTTTCTTTTAGCCAAAAGAAGGACGTCACAGTTGAAACGACTGGATTGCTCTATGAAAGACAGAATGAGACTTACGAGATTCTGATCACAATCCCCCGCATCAGCGAACTCTTTACAACAGAGTTTAACGTTTACAGAGACTGTTCATTCAAAATAAAATTTAAAAAATCCCTTTCAATCGTAAGACTGTGGTTGTTTACAACTGACGTCAGAAAATGCAGCTGTGTGAGGATTATCAGCTAAAATTGAAAGCCTTCAGTTTAGTTTAGGACACATTCACCTGAAGCTAGCATGCATTTTACATGCTGGACTTCATATACTGTACTTTAGATGTTGCAGTAGTAATAATGTCCTGCAGGGCCATTGTTACTTTCCAGCCTCACATGGTTCTCGACATCTTTCTCTCAACATGTCTACAATAATCAGGCCAAATGCCCGCATCTTTTCAGTGAAAGTGAAATTATTCGAACGTGGAGTCGAATACAATCCAGTCTGAGTTCTACAAAGAAATCATTTATGCCACACAAAGCTGTGGGTATGAAGAGGGACGAATTACTGAAATCTGTGAATGCAAATTGCAGTTTCATCAGTGAAATCTGGTAGAAAAAAGAAAATCATGTAGATTGTAAAGAACAGGTGGGATTTGTAAGACATTATGGTAAAAATCTTATATGTATCGACACCTCTCCTCTGAATACAGCAATATACAACCCCGTTGTCAATATAACTGTTCAGCCTTCACCAAATTACCAGCATCAGTTATGAAAATGAAATTGAGAAACCACTTAACTGTATTGCATTAAGCAGAACATGACTTTTACTGAAGCAAAAAAGATGCACAGAAACCAGTTATATTTACACATAAAAATGGCCAAAATAGCTTATTTGTCCTATCTGACCCCTAAAGTAGAAAATATTGCTAAAGCTAACATTTAGGAAAAATATCAATTTTGCCTCTCAGTTATGTAAAGTATTCTAATTTACTGAAAAATAGGAGAACTTTTACAATTCAAGGTATTTGCGGGCTCACAATATTTTTGTCTTGGAGATGATAAAAATGGCCTATTGGATCTAAGAATGTGAGGCCATATGTAAGGCTGTTCTTTTCAGAAAGCATCACATTTATTTTGTAGAAAAGTGACAACTTAAACAGGCTGTGCAGTTGGACCTCAGAGTTCACCACTCATATTCTACTACTAATAATTTAAATCAGTCACATAATTAAAACTCCACAATGACATTGCAGAGATCACTTATGAATACATGCAGGTAATTAACCAAGTTAAAATTGTGATTTGAGATTTGTAGAGAATCAATTTAAGACTAAACCTATTTAAGAGATGTAGTACAAGCAGTGGGAGTCTTTGACAGAGGAAAACACAATACATTTGTATATTCATATGCATCAGTAACTCAGGCAATTGGTTGGCAGAGCTCTGTGATGAACTCATCATCTGAGTAGAAGATTTGGAGACTCAAACTGGAAATCTGGGGGAAGAAAGTAATTTAGATTAAATATAAAAAAGAAGGGAATAGACAAATGACAGACAAAAGTGATGGCAAAGTACTTTAAAAATTTAAATCGCCAAAAAATAAGGAAAATATAAAGGCAGTGAAACAAAAAGAAATGCACATAACCACCTGCCATGTCTGTAGACAAACTGATCAGAAAACATTCAATGCCTTCTGTGGGAAAAAACAGGCGGAAAATCATCAGCAGCACCTGCAGGAAGACAAACGGTGACAAACACAAACAGCAACAACACCCCCAGCTGCAACAATATGAAAACATAACTGTGGAAACCGATGATTAAAACCACAGGACGGCACAGCGTGCGGCGTGAAGGAGCGTGTGTGCAAAACGTATGGCATAGGTCTTTATTGAGGTGTGTTTAATTATTGGTGCAGAGGACTACAAGTAGCCAAGAGCAACCCGGCATTGTTGACAATTTTGAACACTGTCTTTAAAACAGACATAACCCCAGCGAATTGTTTGGTATTAAACCGTTTTACGATTAGTTTGGCCATCAGCTGAAAAAAAGATCGCTGCATGACACTTGAAAGTAAGAAATTAAACTGCAGGAAGATTATTCATTGTTATATTCAAAGAAAATGTCCTTTCTGTCATCTTGAATGGCTCAGATGCTTGATTGCTCTGTCTGTCAACTCCTTAGATTAGATTTTGTTGTCAAAAATGTCTGCTCCTTTCCACTTTGAATTCACTTTTTTTTTAAAACATGCTCAGTATAAGAAAAAAAAAGATGAGAAAAATCAGCCAACATTTTACCGTAAACAGACAACACATGTGAGCATTTAGCATACAACGCTGCACAAAAGAAAGAGCACAATCAATTATCTTCTGGTCGTTCAGCTGGCAAGCTGGGACTTTTTAATGGCTGCTTAACCATCGGCCAAAATCTGGCAAGTGTGTGCCAGGGCTAACAGCTTCTCCACTGTCACTTCCAGGGCTCAAATGGGCTTGAGTGGTGCTTTCTCGGGGTAGGGACCGGGGCTTATGGATCAGCAATTTGGGATTGAGAGGGATAACGGTGGAATGGCACAGTGCCACGGTCAAAAGGTGGGCTTTACCTGTAAGCTGAGATGTGGGAACAGGATGCAGGAGAACA
Organism: Menidia beryllina; assembly: GCA_013363375.1. Taxonomy (NCBI): domain Eukaryota; kingdom Metazoa; phylum Chordata; class Actinopteri; order Atheriniformes; family Atherinopsidae; genus Menidia; species Menidia beryllina. Next base: position 6,410,768 of record JABUIW010000031.1, on the reverse strand, counting down.
ATGCGGCTCCACAAGTTGCTGGAGCAAGTATTTGTCATCTGAGGATTGATTTTGGTTTGCTAATGTCCTCATAATGAGTGAGAAGAGAATCCAGACAATGCTCTGCCTAGGAATCCATATTCAGCTAATGACTTCATTTTGCAACAAAACCAGAAGTTGAAACCAAAGCATTATGCAGTAATTGTATACACACGACATGAATTTCCATTATTACGTGTGAGAGAGGCTTTTCATGGAAACCTAAACAACAAAATTGTAACACTATCCTCTTATATCTTTTATATAGGGCACCGATTGCAGGACTAAGCACCAGATGGTTTACCAATAATCTAAAATAGAATAAAAACTTGAAATGAAAAGGTTCGTTGTAGGTATTGTCTTATTCCCAACTGAGAGATGAGTCACCAGGAGTAATTGTGTGAATAGGGATCCCGACAGTGTGATTACGCACAAAAAAAACAAAATGTTTGCCTCACTTGTTCTCACTTTCTGCTTTTGTACTGCGAGGAAAGATTTGCTCTGCTTCATCACCACGCTGAATAATACATATCAGTGAGGCTCAGTGCCATGGTGTTCACATTTTAGCGTGAAGGTCATGTCTCTTTTTAAAATGAAGGGCCAGAGGGCACAAAGTCTTGGACAGCAGAACACATCCAAAGGGAGTTTCCTCACATTATATGCTCTAACAGCCATTGAGGAGAGAACTAGGGATGTTTACTTTGTTGCCTGACCTTGCACCCCCTTACTCCCTGCAGCACACACATTTGTTGTATTTGATCTGGCATCTAGCTGTCTTAAGCAGGGTTAAAAAAAGACATTCAACTGTTCAGACAAATCTAATCCTCTCTCCTAAGCACTATTTTTCACCAAATGAAACAGTCAGTAATAATGCAGTTATGCGTGCAAAATGACTTTCCACTGGACTTGACCTGCCATTGTAGCATTAAAATGTAATCAGTGTGAATGGCACTTGCATTTTTGATTATAGTAGGTTACTGAGATTCACTACCAACATGACACCAATCTGAAAAAAGGTAGAATCTACAGAAACAAATTTGTTTGTCTGTGAAGATGCGTAGTTTAGTTGCCTTAGGTGTCGAATGAAGGCATTGCTCTCCACAGTGCAGAATAAAAAGTTACAGAGTTATTAACCATCTATTAACTATCAGTCTTCACCCAAACAATTCTTTGACGTAGCTAGCGAAATAAAACTAAAAGGTGCACATGTTTTTTTTCAGTGACACAAATTCCATTACATGGAAGCTCTTAAACTGATAAAGACTTTGCAAAAAATATGCTAAATGAATAAAAACGGTTGTTGTGGCTTTGAGCGTACATTTTTATGATGACTGCAATTCACTAGAAAACCATGCATGTAAAAGTTTTTAGCAATTTTCTAAACACAGTATATATGCAAAGAGAGTTTTATGTATTCATGTGTATGTTACCTTCCAGTTATCACCCTCTTGCAGACTGAGTGCACCAAGAAAAGAATATTCAGTCATTGGTGTTAGAATACAGCAAGGGCCGGTACATAATGTTTCGAATTCGAAACAACAATATTCATTAAGCAGCACTGCAGAGAATTATGAAATTATCATGAACAGATTCTTTTCTTTAAAATTTTCACACATTTGCTGATGTTTATTTACAGTGATGGATTTCTATGAGCCATTGTTGTGTCAGTTTTACAACAAGAATCCAACAATTCTGATTTGGGAAATGCAAAAAATATGAGAATAAGGAAGCAGGCAGGGATTAAACATGACCTCTGGTGCTTTCAGATTGCATGAAAAAAGTAATGATTGGTTAGCTTTGAATTATAATGAAAACCCCTAACATTTGACTACATTTTCAATACAACTTCCAAACATGTGGAGATCTAGGATTACTGACATGTATATGCATAAAGAAAAGAAAAGAAAAGAAAAAAAAGGAAAAGAAAAGAAAAGAAGAGAAAAAAAATGCTCCATCCAGTAAGCTTCATCTAAAAAACCTAAATATGCACCTACATGTACCTATCTATGTTTCAATTATAAAAATGGGTAGACATGATACATTGCAAGAAATGTTATTGGGTTTCTTAAAGAAAATAATTAAACTTGCCATTCCATTATTCTAGAAACTTGGGATTTCTAGTAATTTCTAGTGTAACATTAACACAATTTTACCTTTTTCAGGTGTTTTATTATAGTGGGAGTATTAAACTTGTGTTGGTATCTCAATAAATATGTGGATTCCCTGAGGAGGTTCAAGAAACTTAGAGTAAGAAATTGAGAAATGTTAAAAGGATGCATGTTGGTGTTCATTGGAAAGTTGAAAAGACTGCTAAAAGGATAACTGAAAGGTCACATAATGTGTCTGGGACAGTTTACTCTCTTATTCACAGTATTGATACGTTTTCCCATTTTGATTTGTAATCATTTCCATTTTGGGAGTTAAAAAAAAAAATAGTCAGGAGTGCTTTTATTCTCTCACAAGTGCTGTGAAGGCAAATGGCAAAAAAATGGATTCAAACAATGGAATTACTGACCCATCTGGCTTTAAGTAAATCAGTAAATAACAGTGTAAATAAAAAGATAAATAAATAAAAAGAGTTTCAACATAAATAGAAAAAATATTAAAAAGGCACCTGCTTGAGCTTCTGTGCATGTCATCCATTTTGATGTGGTACAGCAGAGAAGCACAGGTGGTGCTGATAAAATTAATGATGGGTTCAAGCCATATCTGCGCCTCACTGAAATAAGTCTGGGAAACCAAGACAGCTATAGCTAAAAACAGCTATGTTTCATTAATAATTATACCAGCACTTCTCCTGTTACTAACATCAAAATGCCTATTATAAGAAAGGCATATTGTTTCAAAACTGCCATCAGAATTGCCTCAAATGAGCCTAGAATCCCCTATGTCCAGAAAATGTGATGTTAACTTTAAAGGGCCCTTTTTTTGCAATGTTAGAAATGGCTTTACAAATAAAATAAAAGAGAAAAATCTTTCGAGGTGGATATTTCCTAATGTGAGCCCATGCTATTCAAAAGAAAGCACACCCCTGACAACCCTTTAACTGATAGTATTCTGTGAATAACCTTGCAAGGACAGAATAATGATATATTTTGCAAATTGGGTTATGTTAAGTCTAGAGATACTGGAAGCACAAAGATGAAAAAACAGAAAAACTGGAGTTCTCTGGCAGTATTTCCAAAGCTACAGTTCATCAGAAACTAGATAGTGCTGTCTGGGAATGCAGCCACCGGTTAAAGTCCACATGGAAAATAACTCAAACAAATCTGAAGACATAGGCTAGTAGAGTTTTTTGGTTTTGGGTCAGTCTCCATAATAAAAGGAGAGATGCCGAATATTTTAAAAGAAAACTGTGTTGTATAAAGTAAAAAAAATGGTTTTAAGGCTAATCTCTTGGCTATTTTGGAGGCACAAAAACTCAGAGCAAACATCCACCAACACAAATTAGCTGAATAGTTGATATATGATAGAACTTTTCTGTCATGACAGGGCTGAAGATGGCATTGAGGAAAGCGATTTTTATAAGAAACTTGGAGACCGCTGCTGATAGTTCTGAGGGTTAGATATTTTGTACAGTTTTGTCTGAATGATGCTTGTCTCTTCGGGGAACTTGGACGAACCCTTAATGACCATTCCCAATTATTCAATTTGCTGTATTGATTCAGATGAATTTATTTCTCAGGTTTTTTTCCTTAAAGATCACTGATTTTGACAATGACTTACTACTACTGTCTAACTAATTTACCTGTCATGTACTGTTACATTTTTTCTTTTTAATTACTTTACTAGGCAACAGAAGAAAAGTCTCATGCATCTGCTATCCACAGTAACAGAAAATCTGGTGAAGAAGTGAGTGGTCATGAAACTCGATTAAGCAGAACCACAGCAACAGTCTAATTCAGCCTAATCAGAAAAATAAGAGATGAGCAGAAGGAGACTTATTAACTTTGCCGGTGGAAAGATATAACTTTGCCTCCTCTTCAGCTTTTACCTCAGTGCTTTTATCTCCCCCTCATCTCTCTGCCGTGTTATTTAACAATTTACAGTGATAGCAGATGATATGAGACCTTACTGAGGACAGGACCTGCTTTAGCTAACAATTGTAGACCAGCAATTCACCATCTCTGTTCCCTATATCTAATCTTTGTGTCACCAACTGCTGAACAGCCGTCCCCACTCTGTACGATGGTTAGTGCAGGCAACTTGCTCTTTGTCAATACATTTTATCATTTACGAGGAGACAAGACACAAATTTGGCAAGTTTAATGTGGTATTTTGCTCTCATTAATATCAATCCATATTAAGCTGTTGTTGTATCGATGTAATTATTTCTCACAAATAACCTCATTTATCATGAGCATTGTTGTTTTTGAGGTTATCACTCCAAGCGGCTCATTTCAAGCCACATGGAAAACATCTGTTTCCAGTTTCCATAGAAGTTCCCATGCAATGCAAAATGCTAATAGAAGCAGTGTTTGGAATTCTGAAAATCTCTACTTTTCAACAGCAGCATCACTATTGATTTTTTTTTCATTCTATAAAGACATGCTTGTTATGTTTGTTCGAAACTAATAAAATATGTGAGCTCTGCGGGGAGAACAAGACCGGATCAACAGAAAGGAGCTGTACATCAACAATGTTATCTCTAAAACTGAGTAAGATGGGCTAGGATTTGTTATCACAACACAAAACTAACACATATGCAGCCGTGACCTACATGCTGCCAAGCTGCCCACTGGCCCTGGAAGCAGGGCTACTCCTGGCTCTGCCTGATGAGCAAAATGAAGACACTCGTGCCAAATTACTTCCAGCAGGAGAATAGAGAAAACAATACCTGCAGAACACAGAAATAAGAAATTGAAACACAACAGGATTGCACATAAAAACAGAAAAGTCTTTGAACAACCAAATCGACCCATTTGTCTTTCATCAAGATATCTTAGTGTTTGTGATTAAATTAAGGTTTGATCTGCCAAACAATCAGACAGATTTTAACTTTTGCCCTGTACATCTTCAGGTTTTTTGAGTGTCTTTGCATTTTTTATTCATTTCTTTATTTTTGTTATTTATTGGTAGAGGTTGAATTTCAATTTCTGGATTTTTAACTGTGCATCCCAGTTGTTTGAAAACAGAACCAACTGAATCCTTATTTTCTCCACCTTTAATTATGATGCTAGTGAATCCTTTACCTAAGTGTTCTAGAGGTATAATTGAGAGTGCCTGTCAGCTCTTCTGTCAGGTGAATAATTATCATAGAGAAACACCGTTCTGCAGATTTCAGTTTGAGACCTGAGTCTGTAATATAACTTCAGAGTATTGATGGTGGATTTATAAAATGAACCAACATTTTATGCCTATATTCTTCTAAATAAAGTAATCGCTATAAGCTCAAACCATCACATTTCGACATTTCCCGTTGTGACAACGTTCAATGCAAGCAGCCCTTGAGTCTGCCTACAGGTATTGTAAACTTGCTTGGTATTGTTTAGTACATTTTAAAACAGCACTTGACAGAACTCAGCAGTGCATTTTCTTACGACAAATCTACATAGATGATGAACAACGCATTGAAAGGGGCTTGACATGTTTAATTCTTAAGCTCAGATTGGAAAAAATATCCCACTCTCAGAGAAAATGTCAGTGTTTTTAACTATCCACAGACAGTTTCTGGTTCTTTGATTTTCACTTAGTAGTCAGAATGTAGCACACAGTGTATTGGTTATTCACTTAAAATGGCTGCCTGTTGTGGCCAGAGAAGACACAATGCACTGAAAGGCTCTGACATGGTTGATGGAAACTGTAGAGATGGGTAATAAATCTCAGAGGATTTGTCACTGAGAGTGACGCCTTTCACACACAGTCTTTTAATATAATGTTTTTCAAATAAGCTTCCAGGAGACTAAGAAACTTTCTAAAATTCAACCCAACACAGTTTCAGGAAAGTTAGAATATATAGAAAAGTGAATTTACTTAGTATTGGTATGTCTTAACTTGTCATGAAACTTAGTGTACTTAATATAATAAGGAATTTGAAAGGATGACGCAAAGAAAGTGAGAGTGTCCCCTTACTCATGTGGATGAAAAAATCAATTGTTGCATTGAGTAAGATTTCATTGCTTTAACGTAATCATATGAACCGTATGAGTAAGTGGCTGTGGGGCCTGAAACTGAATGAGGTTGTACAACTCGGTTCATTTTCCATGTCTTCCTATTGCATATTTGATCCTAACTCACCTTTTAGTCATTATTAACATTCCAAATGTCACAGATTTCTATCACCAACCCACCCCCTCCCCCAAAAGCCCTCTTATGGACATTACAGAAGGAAAAAAAAATATCCTCCTTGGAGATACAGAACTTCACAAAACACACCCAAGGGTGCACTGCACACCGTTTGTGATCTCTATCACAATTAGAAATCAAAGGTCTCGCTCTGTGAAAAATGTCAGCCTAGTTTGAAAGAGATCAAGTGTTGGTCTGGGAATAGATGTAGAAAGGTTAAATGGTAAATATTCTTCTCTTTTTAGATCTCCGATTAGTCATGGACAGGTATATTATATAGAACCAAAATCCTACAGTTTTACTGTGAAATTGAGAATCTATTATGTCAATTCCTGGAATAAAACCATGACATTTTTAAATATTTTTTTCTTTAATAAAATTAAATTCAACCTTTAATGTCCATGCACTGTTACACCGTGAGGATAATCATAAGAAAATTTCAGGACGAATATGAAAAAGCAAATGTGCTTTATATAACATTATTATACAAATTTATCAGCTTTAACCTTAAAGATGTGATGATCTATAAACACATGGGATTATCTGCTTTTAAGTGAATGTTGGCCTCAAACAAGCCTCTGGTTAGCATTTACATTCAGGCTCGTTATAAAACCTGATTATGATGTGATACATTTACATTAAATTAAATCCAGGCACTTTGATTATATCTTGGTGATATATTTAGTGACCACAGAGGAAGGCGTGCTTTTCCTGCCTGACAATCATTTTTCTGCTTAGGTCATTATCAAACAGCCCCATAGTTTACTTCTCTGCTGTTCTATAGTAACAATGGTTGTCCCAACTAACAGAATTTTTTTTTTCCTGGTCATCTTTAAAGCCCTTAGCCGACAAATGTAGGAGTGACAAGTTTGTCCAATCCCAACGCTTGGGGAAGGTCTGTCCATCAAGATTGTTTTTCAACATAAGGAAGCAGAATAGGAGAAATGAGCCCTCCAGTAAAATGAGAAAAGACAGTTATATAAACCCATGTGTGTTAAGAAAAGAGAGGGCACTGCTCCACTTTTATACAACAAATATTTTATTATTCTTCATTCATGATAATAATCTAAGGATGAAATTAGACTTCCGCTTGGCTTCAAAGTGCTGTTATGTTAATTAAATAACCCAATGTAGCATAGAAATAATAATATATCATTGGTACTTGGCAAAGTATTCAACACGGCACCTGAGCTATTTTGCCGTATTGCCAGATTTTCAATAATTTAGTTGTGAAAGCCTCTCACAGGCAGAACTTTATAAGCAGGCAGGTAAAAACACATGGCCCAAAGAAAAAGCAATATTTCAAATCAGGAAATGGGGGTAAAAGAGCAGCGTCTTGACAGATGATTTGAAAGATACCATTGGTTGTGTGAGTATGATACAGCCAGCATCAATAGAGCGTAGCTGGGGGCTCTGGGACTGAACAATGGTTCATAGATGGTTAAAGGTTCAAAATATGGCCGGAGGCAAAGTCCTGATAAGCACAAAAAGTTATCAATCAAGTTCTAAAATCAATCACTGAACTGACAAGCAACGAATGTAAGGATGCCAGAGTAAGACTAATGTGCTCCTGTCTTTGAGCTGATTAAAAGGGCTGCTACAGCAGGGCTTGTTGGTAAATAAAGTGTCACAGTCAGGCCAGAAAAATATGAAAGTATGCATGACTCTTGTCTCATTTTTATGGGACACCACTGATTTAATTATGGGAGTGTTTGAATATCTGCAACGGATGCTCTATATCATCACTCTGGGCCATAGTTTGCTTAACCATGCCGTCTTTGAGTGAAGCCTTTGTGATGCAAATTCATCAGATAGCTGGGTTTGTCAAGTTGTAACGCATCTTTGGTCCTCAGACAAAGGCAGAGGGAAAAGCTTTAATAGCTGCCACAATTATAATACGTCCTCTAAAAGATTTGTATCGTCTTGATGTTTCACTGAGTTCAGACAGAGTTTTCAGGGCTGAGAGCTTTGCTGTTTCCAGCATCATAAGTACCTTTTACTGGATGGCTTCCTCGCTCAAGGGTGTTCTTGGGTCACTGATACAAACTAACATAAATCTTGTAGAAAAATGACGAAGGCCTTTTTTTGGTTTCCTAAGAAAAAACCTTTCAAGGGATTCTGTGTTCACCTTTGAATAACCTAATTGCACTGACCTTTAACAGGCTTTTGTGCGTGCATGATTAGGTCTTGAATTCAGAAGTTCTTTAAATTGACTTCCCATAGCATAATGACACTTAATAAAATTGACCAATTTGACAGCTTTCACATAATGGAAAAATAAAAACCTTAGGATTACTCTCAACATAATGTGTCTTTCCGCTCTCTGTTCCATTCAGGACTGGTTCAACATTCAATTAAAAGTGAGGAAGACGCCCGTTTTTCATTTGATGGAGTCTTTTATGTAATTCTGTGCTTTTAAAAAAAAAACCTAGGAACACTTATAGAGGTGTTTATCGCAATAAGGATCAGATATTGGGATTTATAGATATTTAAATGTTTCATGTCATTGAAGTATATTCTGAGCATTGCAGTTTGCAGAAATCTTCACCTAAAACCTGTATGTACTCTAATGAAAGACATTTAAAATGTGAAAATATAAACTCAAATGAAATATATAAGGCAAAAACAGAAGAAACAAAGCTCTCCTTTGGATGTTGGCTGTCCTGACCTGTTGACATAGATTTTTATTCCACTTCTTTTACCGTTTACCATGCCATAGCCTTTTGACTCTGTTTAACTTTCTAAAGAGTCACCTCTTGACAACCCTTCCTTGGAGACCATTTCTTATGAAGCTTCAATGAACTGTACATGGATCTACTGAGGTCCAGACTAGAGGATGACACGGGAGTGGATTTTCACTCCTGTCCCGTCCCACTCCCATAGAAAGAAATCTTGTCCCGTCCCACTCCCAGACCAAAGTTTAAAAAATAATCCCATCCCATCCCGCTCCTGGTAAATTGACTCCCGCTCCCATCCCACTCCTGTTTAAACTGAGTTCCGCTCCTGTACCGCTCCCATATTTTTTTTTCTTCAATTAGTGTTTAGTTAATACATAGAATTTGATTTAATCTGTTCTCCAGTCTCCATCCTGTTTTAGACCAGTTGCTTAGCCTGTTTCTAGATTTTCTCCAGAAAATGGAATACAGCAAATAAAAGAAAAACTGTAGCCTACAGTTCACACCATGTCGACAATAGTTTAATGAACCCAAACAGCACATAAAGCTGCATTTTACTCATTTATTGTTGAGTAAACAAAACATTTATTTGTATAATTTTCGCTTGATGAACGAAGCGACGCTTGGCTGATTTTTTCCCGAATTCGCCTTGCAAGTGTGCTTCTCGACTAAGACTAAACAAGTCTTACGAGCAGCGTACATCGTGCTAGCACCGTCACATTCTACTCACATAAACTTATATAATATTTCAGACTTTCCGACCAGTTCTGTGAACTTAATAGACATGTCATTACTTCAGACTTTGCACTGTTAGCTCCCTCCATCACTGCTTTGAATTCCGGCGGTAAGCCGTGACAAAAAGCACTGATGGCTTCTGGGACGGCTGGGTCATGTAGTTATTTTTTAATTGCGTTACATTGTAGGCATATTAGAAGGAAACTACAAAATGGTGCATTTACTTTTTTTTTTTTCGTCTTTGCTATTGGTTGATTCCCGCTCCCGTCTGCTCCCGTTAACCATTTATCCTGTACCGTCCCAATCCCGTGATTAATAGCGAAGATGACTCCCATCCCGCAGGAATCCCACGGGAATCCCGTGACCCGTGGGATTCCCGAAAAAATGTCAGCCTCTAGTCCAGACACATCTTTCCGGGCCTGTGTCCGTTCTTTGTTTGATTTTAAATTGCGGTTCCTCAAGGGCTTTACTTTTGGGTACTGCTGATCTTCTGTTGTTATTTTTAAAGACTGACACTTCTTTTGTACTTCACCTGTGCAGCCTGAAATGTTTTTAGACAAACAGTACACCATGCTGAGACTAGACAAATAGAACTGAAGCACTTGGTGCACAGATTTAATTATTATTTTTGTATATGCAACAAGGAAATAAATAGGTACAAATTATTTGTATTTGAGTACGCAGCTTCTGGCAACAAAGCGCCTTAAGAAAGAATTAAAAATTGATTCTCTGCAAGTTATCTGTTGACAAACACTCATCCCTTACGGTGAGTGCCTCATGTGATGCTTGAATGATTCACAGGTCAGTGTTAAGTGGCTTAAAAAACAACCAAAGAATTAACATTACTCTATAAAAGCCAATGTCCAAGGAAAAAAAAGCTTAAAGTCTACCTTTGGTGATTCATATATTCACATTATTTATTGTAAAGAGTATGAACATTTTGTGTGTAGTACAAATTCTATGATAGGAACCAAAGCAATTAATCCTTTTCAAGTCAGGTACACTTGGACTATACATTTGAATTACTAAGGCAGCCTAAAATGCTTCATAATGCATACAAACAACGCATCTTGAATTTTGATAAGAAACTGTTTAATATTTACAACATGAAACATTTAAAGAGCCTAAAATATAACACAAAGGAATAGACAAAATGTCATACGATCTCACATTTTATTGATGATAAAAATTAAAACTGATAAGAGCAAGAGCATTTGTCCGAATTGAGGTTTTAGTTAGAGTCCCCTTATCTCTAATGTTATGAAAAACGCAAACAGGTGCACTTTAAACCCATGAGTGGAAAGGTTGACCTCCAGTTATACAACCAAAACTCATCAAAAGCTCTGATCCCGAGAATGGGGAAACCTGCCCCAAGGGACCTGAGGGTCTGAATGCTTTGTGGGGTGAAAGTAGTTTATAGATCAATAGACACAACTTCCTGAAATGCTTTAAAGACAAAGAAGCAAGATTTTAAAATATCTACTTAAAAAAGAAGACCTAAAAACATCAACAATTTAAGAAATGGTGCAACTGTCTAAAATGTATTGGTGCTATGAAACACTTTTCCTGTAGCACTTTGGACAAACTGCAGTTCTCTGTATGCACATGAACCTTCCCCCACCGTGCTGTGGCACTGCAAGTGTTTAACTCATTCGCTGCCAAAGACGTCTATAGACGTCTTTTCAAATCCAACCGCTGACTGCCAAAGACGTCTATAGACGTCTTTTATGTTTTTCAATGCGAGTGGCTTGGGTAACGATCGGCGAAGGTTTTTCCGTAAATATCGGCTTCTAGACAGAGTATGTACTAACAAATTTACCCTCTAGGTAGCTGTGCCACTTTTGATGGGAGATTAGCATAGATTGTAAGCTAATAAAAACAAACGCAATGGTTCGCTATGAGAGAAATGGCGCCGGTGAGACGCACGTCGAAGAAGAACGGAATAAGGTAGAAACAAAATCTTTTTTCCTGATGATAGAAGAGAGTCTACTCTTTCTTTTGGTGTGTTCGGTGTTTACATAGTCAAAGCACAAACTATTCTGTGGCTCTTGAAAAATCAGTCAAAATTCTCAAAAAACTCTGGCAGTGAGCGACTCTGTTCTGAAAATGGCTGGCAGTCAATGAGTTAATATATCTGTTGCACAGAATGACAACATCTTTGAAGACAATGCACTTTTCCGGTGCGTCATTTTGCTTCACATTCTTGTTTTCATAATTATTATAGTTATATCAATAGATTCCATGCACAGTAATAATAACAAATGCAGTTACAGACAAATATTGTTTCTGAGTTTCTGATATGACATGAAAATGTGAACCTCAGCTCCCAAACAGTGTAACTCTTGACAAAATCAGTCAATAGAGCATAACTTCACTCACCCCATTATCTTTCATTTACGCTTGAGCACCTCAGGGCCCTAAACTGGGCTTAAAACTCATCGTTATCCCACAGCTCTTTAGAAATTGAAATGAAGCTGCTGCATAAATTGTAAAATCTGGGAGATACCAGTACACAGATGAGGTGATGTTTTTAGATCGAGCCATAATTACATGTTATAATATGGAATATCTTTTTTGGCTTTTTCATTAGCAGTTTTTGTTTTTTCCTTAACTGTCACGAGTCATTATTCATGACTTGCCCAAATCTGATTATCAGAAATCAGAAAATAGAGGAAAATCTGCCTCACACAAACACACACGCACACAAAAAAATTATTTCACTTCATGTTTTTCCCAATTTTGTCTTACAGGTTTTGTGTTTTGGCTTTGGTTGGCTGCATGTCCCTGTGCAGAACAAGATAGATAGGCTTTAATATTCAGAAAAAATTACTTTAATTTGGTCTCATTCGCGTCTTTACACTGTAGAGGTTGTATGTACTGAAAGCATTTAGGATTAGACAGAATTTCCTCTGCGTCAACATACGTGGCATGTTGTAGTGGATTAAGTTAACATCTGCACTCTTGCAACGTGTGAAACTGAAGCCTAATCAGTAAATGCCTCTTAACACCGCAAGCTAAATCAGCATTTGAGAAACTTACTTGGTCATTCTGGAGAAGGAAGCACAAGAGAAAAAGCATGAATTAAATTGACATAAACTGACTACAGCTAACTGACCAAAACTTGCAGCTTATGCAGAATGTGAAGACATTGCTATTAGACAAAAAATAATAGTTTTCAAAGGGCCCATGAAGGAAATTGATAAATAAGGCACTCAATTTTTCAGGAACTCTTTACAAAGCTATCCCATGTCTTCTTCTTTTGAAGGTTCTGTTTCTGTTGCATGAGGTTTCTGCTGTGTTGCATCTGTCAGCAGAGGATGTGTTCAACACGCTCCAGGTTCTGTCTCGTTCTTCCAAAAGTGACCTTGACGGGGAGATGGAGGCTGGCTGCTTTAGTCTCACGCTGGTTGAGAGTTTTTGTGCTCTGTCTCATATTGTCACATGTTCCCAGGCCCTGTGATAATCCTTGACTGTCAACCTAACCGTCCCACAGGCCAATGTCACATAAATAAGGCACTTATACATTTTCGGGGAACTCTTTAGAAAGCTATCACAAGTCTGTTTCTCTGTAATGGTTCTGTTTCTGTTGCATGAGGCAGGAATTGCATTGCATCTGTCAGCAGAGGATGTGTTCAACCCGCTCCAGGTTCTGTCTCGTTCTGCCGAAAGTGACCTTGATGGGGAGATGGAGACTGGCTGCTTAAGTCTCACGCTGGTTGAGAGTTTTTGTGCTCTGTCTCATGGAGCGCCAGCCATCTGGGATAGGGGTATTCATCACACCGCAATAGTACATATACAGCCACTGGCACAGACGCTATCATCCCCATCATCGTCAGCACTCGCCAATATTGTCGCATGTTCCCGGGCCCTGTGAAAATCCTGGACTGTCAGCCTAACTGTGTCACAAGCCGATGTCACACAAAGTTGTCTAATCACCCAAGTGACAGTGTTGACTAAGAGCAAGAATCACACACACCGTTTACCTTGAATCCAGATGTTACTCACAGCCCCCTGTCGCAAATGCATTGAATCGCATTGAATTCTTTTGTAAAAGAAAGTCAAAATATCAAACTAATGTGCACTTTTTTTTAGATCTTTATCTCTACAGTATGTCCTGGAACTTAAGTGTGTTGTTGTTCTAATAACATGTGGAGATATGTTATCTCCATTCTGAGAACTGACAATAACTTTTTGTATAGCGCCTTTAAAAACTGGCCTTAGAGACAACAAAATCTACAGAGGACGAATCAGGAAGCATAAAAAGTCACATAAAAGGAAGTCTATACAAATGGGTTTTAGGAAGGACATAAAATATGTTTCTGAATCTGCAAGCTTTATCTCTGCAGGCGGGTTGTTCCAAGGTCGGGGAGTGCTGATGGAGAAGGCGTGATCATCTTTAATTTCAAGCCTGGACCTTGTAACGGCCAGGGGTCCCCCTGCCCTGAGGATCTAAGGCCACACACTGGCTCTGAGGTGGTTGGCATGTCCACTGTGTAGTTTGGGAGCAGAACCCAGCCGGGCTTTAAAGTGATCAGTTAAATCTTCAAATCAATGCTAAACGACAGTGGAGTGAGGCTGGTTTTGGGGCGATGTGATATCATAAGACGTCTAGAAAAAGAACGCTATTGCAAGCTTGGATAGGTCTTCTTTAAAATCTACAAAAGTGAAACCCAGAAAGTGGTACACTGCAGTGGTCATGATGATTAACTGTCCATTAGTGATCTAGATCTGGGTTAATTTGCCATGGAGTCAGTCATGCTACATTCATCAAAAAAAGAAATAAATAAATAAAGCACAATTATTATTTTCTGTTTTTGTAGCAGGGTGGAACAGATGTCTGAAGTGACACACTATGTATCTTTTAACTCATCATCAAAACTGTCTAAATTCTGTTTCTATACTCTTGATATTCATCTACATGTCTCCGAAGGAATCAAATTCTGTATGTGCCATCTGTGTTTTTCAGGTCAATCATTTCTGGTGATCAGCTGTCTTTTCCTTTGTTATTGTTATAAAGACCAGTAATTATAGACTGAGCAAGACTATGAGTCCCTGATTTATTTGGGTGACAGTTTGCAAATGATCTATTTGCCAAAGGCATTTGAATTCGATTTGTTGTCAACAGGACATTCAGCTGCATACAGAGCCAAGCTGATTTATGATAAGCTTGTTCTTGACCTCTGTTTACATTAACTGAATGCAGCGTAATGGTCTGCATTTAAACAACCAGTCTTGCTTTAAATCTGTTTGGCATATTTAACACAAACAGTTGCTTTAAGGCCCAATGCCATCACACTCAGCAAGAGCTGCCCTATTTTGATCTAAGTTCTCCTAGCAGCACAACTGTCCTGTGGATAGTTAAAACCTCTGTTTACACTTGTACTTCCTGCAGAACAGGTTAGAAGTTTAGAAGTTGCCGTTTGCTTTAGTGAAGGTGATTTTAAAAGAATGTAACAATGTGGAATTGGATGGCTCAGACCAACAGCCAGGATCCAGTGAACCCTACTAGCTTAAAAAGTAGCCTTGCAGACATGTGTCTGGAGTAAGATGAGACCGGTCTCATTACATCAACCAGTCATGTGAAAAACTGTGCATATTAAAGGGTATTTTGGACTTAACATCTCAGGACAAGTCAATTTTAATCCTTGTACAAACACTGCCAGCAGGTAAAAGTGACATACCAAAGCAATACCATCCCTTAGAGGATTTACTTACACCTATAAATCCTTCAATATTTTGAATATCATTCAAATTTGGGCCTTAACTCAGTCACTGAATAATCCTACTACACTTTTGCCTTACTTTCCTCTTTGGATTTTTTTCTGAGCTTATGCTCATTATTTATTACGCTTTTAGGCAGTTGACCTTATGTTTTCTTTACACATTATCTTTATCTCCAACAGATTTGACACAGACTATCTGAATGTGGGATGAAAGGTGAGCTGTTCAATCCCAGGCAACAATAACACCAAATTAGATCATTTGATTACTGTTCTCCATGATTAGAAGCTACTGTGAGGTACCTGCGAAGAGAATTTGACAATTTATTACAAATATTTTACTGCTCCTGTGGTTGACGGTGCTATTTTTCTTATGCCAGTACAAAGAAAAGTATTATTCCAGGTCAAATCTTGGTCTGTGTAATCTGTAGAAAACTGTAACAGTGCTTTACAAGGACTGGTGTGTCTTTCCCAAAGAACAATTTTGCAATGTTTATGGATGTGTTTCTGCATCATTTTCTGGAAAGTCTTGTGGAGAAATGTTGCCATATTTGGATCATTTTCCTTATCTGAGAGTCTGCTGAATACACAGCACATTTTACTGGAATGGTTAGTTTTTATTATTTAAAGAGTCTTACATTCCTAAGAAATTAAGGTTAAATAGCAATGGGGAATAATAGTGTGTGATATGAGGAAGGTCTTACATAGACTGTAATACTGGTAAGTAATTGTCTGATTCTGTATTGATGGACGTGGCTCAAGCATAAAAACACATTAAGAGGTCAATTAGACATGAAAAGCCCAATATAAGAACAGTCCATTTAACATTACAAAGTACCGAGACACTTCTGAGTCTAGTTAAGCTCAAACATGCAAATTGATTTGATCCCCAATGATTTTAGGCAGACAAACATTTCAGGGGATTTTAGAAGGCTGGTTAGGTTGAGAATTACACAATTATTTTTCTAGTGTTGGGTAAATGCTGACATTTAATAATTTTGATCTCTGCTGAGTGTATTTTTTTCTCACAAGTTCCAATGAAATCATAACATTAAACAGAATATGCAACCCTCCACACAGCCATCCATAGACATTGTTGAAAACTACACAATGGTTGAATTCATTATAAACACTTGGGAGCATACTTTTACCCCGGGTGATCTCTTTTGATCTATAATTGCATATCATGCATGGTCCAGAATGCATATAAGTACGTCATGCAGTGTTGTGTCTTCTTTTCAGGTGTAATTTGTCAGATGCACTGATGATATGTGCTTGCATTCTAAATATGTCACATTTAAAAGGAAGTTTGCCTAAGCTGCATGCATTTTTTTTTGTCTCCAAAGACTAAAGTGAAGTCTATCCAGATATGAAATCACTCAGAGTTCATGGAGATGATTGCTGTTGGGCTCTTCTTAATTAGTCTCTCTTGCTAGTTTGTTGCATCATTGTCGCAGATGTGGTTTGTTGAAAAATCCTGTAATTAGTGAATTTTTAGTTTTATCTTATGCAGCATGGTATTGTCTCGGTTTCAGAGGAGCTGTGAAAGCTTTGGTACAAACAACTAAACTGAAGTTGTTACTTTTTATGAACAAATCAGTGCAATCACACATTGTTAATATTTTACATTCCATTAAAACATAATATCTTTCTTTTCCTGTTGCTTCATCTGAGAGTTATGCCTTCCTCTGTTTCTTCACTGAGCCAGAAGTTTTTGCAGTAACTTAATAAACTCATAAACTTATGACCCTGTAGCTGGGGACTGCAGTACAATTAAAGACATAAATGAAATATTGTGTTAATTAGCTTACAGTGATAAAGAGTTTATATCTCCTTACTATCTGTGACGTAGTTGTCATTATTACTAAGCAATGTTGACTGTCTTGATGCTATTTTTGTGACCAAAGGATCGATAGGATTTTGTACAAGGTATGCTAAATAGCTAATAATCAAGCTTTAATAGATGGTAGGTCAGAGTGCAAGGCGCATGCTAAAATAATTACTGATCACGGTCAATAAGAGATTTATTCCTAATTTAGTTACGGCAAAACATGCAATACATGCAAAAATAACCTGGCTAACAATAGCCAGAATTCATTATTTGGGCGACAAACCATAATTAACTAGTAATAAAGGGGTGCCCTGGACGGGCCACACCCGTACATAGAAACAAATGAGACACACAAGCTTTTAGGCTCCTTACTGAGATCACTAACAGGCATGTTTTTGGATGCCGGGATGAACCTGCAGTACCCAGAGAGAACCCATGCACACCCCACATCAGGAACCCTTATGCAAGGGGATGGTATTAGCCACCGTGACACTGTGCAGACCTGAAGTCAGTCATGGGGAAAGAAAAGGGGACTTATTTTTATTTTCCACCATGTCCGTACATCCCCTATGAAGAGGAGTGCAGGACCACATGCCATTTGGTTCTTTTAGCAAAGATGAGGCTCAGCTACACAAACACACCTAATAACAGGGGCACTCAAAGGCTCTCCAGCCATGATGTCGGAAAAATATCCTTCTTGAGTGCCCACAATGCTGTTGCTCTCATAGCTACCTGAGCAGATCCTCTCTACCCTCCTACCCTCCTACACACACACACGTATATGCCCACACACACACACACACA
>JABUIW010000031.1:6363281-6376754 GCA_013363375.1 Menidia beryllina | reverse complement strand
TAGATAGATAGATAGATAGATAGATAGATAGATAGATAGATAGATAGGATCAAATTTAGGCTGCACGAATGCCACCGTTGAACGTCCACATCCTTTACAATGGATTTCTACTCCCTTACTTAAATATGATTAAACTAGTACTCAATCAAACAATTAAAACAAAATTACAGATAATTGTCCAATGAACAATTCAATTTGATGGTTTTCATTAAAACCATGATTTTGCCCCTCTGCTCAGGGCTGCACTTGGCAAATAGTCATTAGATGGGCATCATTAATTGTCTCACTGCCAGCCTGAAAACTATTTGCAGCTGTTGGATTCCGGGTCAATGCTCCATAGTTTTAAGAGCTTTTTGAGTCCTCCCCCTGTCTGATTAATTATTTGACAACAAAAAAAAGGGTTCACAAGAGCTCAAAGTCCAAATTTGGCCGAAAGAAATAACAGTTTGTTCTCTTTTTCCTCTTAATATTTTTACTACTCTCCATACACAATCTGAAATGACCACAGGATTTTTTGGGAGTGTCAGGAGACGAATATCCTAAAAATAATTACAGTTTACGTTTCACCTCTTAAAATCTCGCAAAACTCATGTAAATCAGTCTGGAGTATGATCCTCTTCAAGTGAGTTACAAAGTGATAGAAAGTGGCCTGCCAAAGAGAACAAGAACTAATCTGCATACATGCGCACTTCGAGTATAAAATAAATGGTGATAAGTTACTGTAATTTAATTTCATGTACACAACATTGTCTTGAGCAAGCAGCTGTTAAGCAGAGCAATCTCCTCTCTTGTAAAATGAATACAATTAATTCAGCAGCCACTAATCATAAGCTGGATGAAAATGACTTTCTCCTCTATCGGTGAGGAAATTAAAAAATGTACGTCGCCTGAGCAAAAAGGCTCCATCAGTGTGTTCACTGTTGATGTAGGTTGGTTTAATGTAGCCCATTAAGAATTCAAAATGGATTTATGACAAGGTGTAAGGTGTTGATAACTGGCTTCATCACCAGCTGCCGCTGACATGAAGTTTCACACTATATGCAGCTGAACAACACTTCTGATTCCTGTGTTATCACCAGTGGAGTATGAGGTATTAGGAGGATGCCGACTTTATTTAGAGATGGCAACGCAACCTCTGTTGTAACATGTTATTGTAAAAATTAAGAGAGAGCACATTTGCAAAAGAATCACACACAAAAAAACTACTACGAGTATATAGATGAGTGGGCAGTGACCTAATTAAACAGAATACAAAAGAACAGCAATTGTAATTGAACATCCATAACTCAATAGCTAAAACCTGGCCATAAACAGACAAGAGAGGATCTAATTTCTTCTTTTATATCTTGGATGGATGGACATGTTTGCTGATCTGGGCACAATTCAACTCATGAATTATGACATAGACTATGACTAATTGATGAAGTTTTTAATTTAAAGAAGAGTTGTTGCCATTTCTATCTTTTATTCAATTTGTTTCACTCTCAAGGTTCAGATGTAGAGAATTTATTCTGGATATGGAGCACTTCACACCCTGCTGTTGCTGTCAACATCATTGCTCAGCATTGCCAGTGCATTTGTCAGATTTGGTAAATATTAAATGGCAATTGTTAGTAGCAAAAAAAACACATTCAAATTGAAATATAAATGAAAGAGCTTTTCTTTTTTTCTCTTTTCTTTTATTGAAATTCTGAAATGTTGACAACTTGGCTCTTCAGGAGGCAAAGAGAGATGAGAGGAAGAAGAGATTAATAAAACAATGCACTTTGATTATGTAGGAACTGATTACATTTTATCAAGCTAAAATGTCAAATAAGGTCATCGTTGCATTGCTTCTGAGTGAGGCAGTTTTTTAATTATTTACCACTCAAGTGTCTTTGAATGTGAATATTAAAATTCAACCAAGAAAACACAACAACAAAGATTGTTCCTATACAGAAAAATTCCCAGAAATCTTTTAGACAGTATTCAACCACAGGACAGCTCTGGATATATTATCTACATTATCTATATTATTCATGCTAATGAATCTTGTTATTATTATTATTATTATTTTTTATTAGTATTATTATTATTATTATCATTATTATTAAAATTCAACCCAAATGAGTGAAACACTGTTCGGTAAGCTTCAGGTAGTTAAAAGCTTTTGTTTTCATGCTGCTATTCTACACAACTACCCGTTGTTGGTTTTTTTGTGACTGACAGCAAAACTTTCGCCATGTGCTTGAGTTAATTAGTCTCTCATAAATGGCAAATATCCTGCAGGCATGTGGGTTTTGAATAAAAAATGTGACAAACGTTATTGCAAACGTGACCAACACTTTGAAAACCAAATGCAAACCCCTTCACAGACATTTCATCAATGTGTGACATGTCTGATGCTCACTCACTGTTGACGTAGTTGATTTGGGTTCCTTTTTTTCTTAGCTCATACTGTTTCTAGTTTTATAATGTGCACTTTTATGAACGACTAACCACAATTTTTCAAATTCATATGGGAAAAGTCTGTTTTGGTCTTTATACAGAAAAAATGTATGTGTTTTGGTTTTTATTCATCATACTGTAAGAAATGCACAGCTTTTTTATTTGATTGAGAGACTGAAAAATCTTCATAAATGGAGGATTAGGAGACTTGCTTTATCTCTCTTGGAAGCTACTTGATCAAATACCTTCACCATGTTCTATTTCACAGGAAGTAAAGCAAGCAGGCTCCACAACAATGATGCTCAGTATTGCTTTGCATTGTGTGTTTAATTACATTCTTACAAAAATTGTCAAATACAACAGATGAAAATGAGCATGCATACATTTGCACGTCCATCAATAAATGGAGTAAAGCTGGAATACTTTTAAATAGAATGGCACAATAAAGAAAATGAAGGGACTTGATGTATTCTGGCGTAAAGAAATATCTTTAGAGATATCAATTTCAGAAACACACAGAAGTATCACATATCCAAATGTATTCAATTGTAAAGCATTCTAGATATATATATATATAATTTTTATTTTTTTATTTTTTTATTTTTTTATTTTTTATTTTTATTTTTATGTTGAAGTTTATGTTTATGTTGAATTTTTTACTGTCAGAGCCATACTCACAGATAATATTAAGTTGTCACATGATCATATTAAAGATCACACTTGCTCATCTAGCGGATAAATCTAAAGGCACTGAATTTGGTCATTCTAATTTGTCACCTACACTTTGAAAAACGTCTTTCCAAAACAAGCCAAGCGACATGATGGCTATTTTTGAAACTGGTGTGAAACTCGAGGAGTGAGTCAGAATAATTGGATGCTCGTCTCATGAAAACTTTGATTCAAGTTTCCTTTTTACTGAACACAGTGGAAGCAGCCCTGTGGCCTACATTTTTTGTTCATGTCCGCTTTATCGAAGTTTTATATTTGCCAATGAGTTTAGCTTTTCCAAGCTGTCGGACTTGGAAATTCCTACAATCAGTGACGAGGTGGTGGAAAGTGTTTTTGAGTGGATTTATTTCATCACCCATTTCCTCAACCTTATTTTTTGGACTATACAGAGCCTTCACCCGTATGGCTGACTTTGACGTACATCCCCCTTTCTATTTCTGCCAGACTAAGAGGACGCAACACCACGTCACACTTTCAAAAAACTTTGCTCTTCAGGACGTCAAATCCCAGTGAGCAAACAGCTAGTCATAAAATCGCCTAACAAAACCTTCCCTGGAGCAATCTTCTCGGAAGCCATCTCCTAGGGAAGCATGGATCTCTGATCCCATGAATTTCTTTGTATGCTTATCAGTTTACTTTAATCAAGATATCATACTCATTCCTTTTTAGGTTTAGCTGTCTCAAGCCAGCTATCATCCCTTCTGTTTTGGCAACAAATTTTTGTCCATCCCTAGTTTAATTATTTCTATCCAACTCTCCACATTCAGAACCTGCGTCAGAGCAGGCCCTAAATCCTGCAGACTCAGGTGTCACCTGACCCAGCACTTTTCAGGGTATCTCTGCGCCCCATCTGCTGGTACAGGGAGTGTGGCTCTTTTCTGCTTGCTTAGCCTATAGATTGCCCTCCAGAGTGTGTCATCTCCTTGAACTACTTTCCCCTTTTTGGCCTCCCGGAGCTGCTCCACTGAGCTATCCTCGGCCAACTGGCCTCACGCTTCCTTGCTATTGTCGTGAACATGATCCTTGGAGGGAAATCACTTTAATGAAGATATCATAACATTCAACTGAATTCTGTTGCGCGAAACCACATGATTAAAATCAAAGGAACATCTTTCGCTGATGAATAATTGATGAGTTTGATGAGACTTGATGAACTATCAGTTCAACAACTTGACCAGTATTCTTTGGAGAGTGAAGATCAACATTTGACATCTTGAGTAGTTTTAATCCCCCAATTTCAGCTTTTGAACTGATGCTTCCATTAACATAGGTCTTTTAACAGAATTAATGATTCCCTTTATTTATCTTTTAAAAGGAAACAAAGATCGCTATTTTAGATGAGTTCCATACTCTTTTCCTCTTTTCTTGTTTCGGTTACCATATTGGTAGGAGGTTGATAAGCCAGGATTTCACTACCTTCTGTCAAATCTAGCAGTTGTCAGGATTGCACATGTGGAGATTCGTCAGTCATGCATGGAAAGTGACATTTCACAAAGGCTTATTTAAAGCCATTTGCACTCAGTCACCTGCTGCCTGCTGTGGCATGAGGGATTTGATAGCTTGTCAGCAGGTTTTTCTGGTCATAATGACGCAATGATTTACTGTGAAAGAGGTATAGGATGACATGATCGTGAAATTATGGCTGATAATAAAAAGAGATTTTTTTTTTTTTTCACTTGAGAGATTAATCGAATTAATAACCTGGTGGAGATTGCAGCACATGGAATAACACTGAATCATTGGTAAGGCGGAATATCTACTGCTCAACATAACTAAACAGCCAATAGGTAGTAACAAATACAAGAAAGTTCTGCAGAGTCAACACAAAGGATTTCCCTCCCCAGTTAACACAATATATTATATTTTCAACATTAAATATATATTATAATTTTCACAGGAAGACACAACCATAGTATATGAAGAGTTTTAAAGCCGAAATTACATTTATAAAAACATTTAAATGGTTCAATTTCAGGCTTTTGATATAAATCGTTTCAATCATTGACTTTTTCCCTAAAGACACATCTGAAGTCAGTTCTTTCAGAATTACCACAATCTTTACAATAGCCAGGAAGAAAAGCATATTATTAGGAATATTTCAGAATGATACCCTTTGACTGTATAATTTATCTGACTATTTAGTTAGGATGAGTCCATCTGTAGACTGAGATAAGAACATTTGCAGTCAAAGTCTCTGGAACTCCAGTGAGAGACTCGAGAAGAGAACAGGTCATCAATCAGTGTCTTCTTAAAATAAATATTACTCTAATGGACTTCAATTTACAGGAGCTTTTTCCCTATTTTGATTTGATTAGTAAAGTGGAAAATTATCGTATAATTCACCTCATTTTAATGACTACATTTGAATTGGAGGAACCAATTGGAAAACAGCTGTATAAATGTATTTTTAAAATAGTATTTGCATTATATAGTATTATTAGATCAATCATGAGCCTATAAGGATTCAAACTGAAGAAGATACCAATCATTAATATTCTGAATTCATGACTATTTAAGTTACATTTGTTGAAGCAAATATGAAGGATGGGAAGGCAATAAATAAGACAAAAAGAAATCGCCAACTGAAATCCAAAATTTGATTATGCTTAGATATGAATGTTCAAAAGGACAAGCAAGAGAGCGCTAAAAGCCAATAGACCTGCCTCCATTATAAACAAACACAGTCCACAATGTCATAGCGGATCAATATTGACAAAAATACGTTTTCCCAAAGTGTTATGCGGGGGAGAAAATATTTAGATTTTAACTTGTGGCATTTCTCATAGACGGTGCTCAACGGGGGTGAAGTGAGGACGGCTGCAGTATGTGGAACAGCTGAAGGACAAGTTAAAATGTTTCCTTTATGACCACCTGTTACAGGCTGTGCTTTGATTAAATATTTACATTCAATTCCATGCAGATGTTAAATTACTATTAGTCAATTTAAGAATAATCTGAATAGTTTTGGAAGTAAATTCTTCTTTTCTAATGTGTCATGAATCAGGATTACATTTAAATTCTGGTGATCTAACATGTTTGATCTGTGGCTATTGCAACACAGACGTAATTCTGGTTTACATTTCCCGTAAAAGGTCTGAATGGCTTGCTCACCAATATATAAGTCTTAAGCAACTTCTCATCTTGTATAACAAGAACCTTGAAGGATGAACAAAAATAAATTTCCCTTAACAGATTCTACTTTGCGTCAGAGCCAATATATACAATAACTCACATACCTTCTGGTAAAAAGGCAGGTGAAAAAACATTTTGTGTATCTCTTTTAATTCAGGATTTGTACACAAGGAACAGCCAATTCCAACCCCCTCTGAGTATTTCATCCATTGTGCAGCGCTACAAATCTCTGCCCCACTTCTCTCAAAGTGATTCAGCTTACAAAGACTTTTCAGAGAGGGTGTTTTTTTTCCAGTGGGTAGTTACATGTGGATTTGAATGAAAAGGAGACTATATTATTGGATTCCCATTTCAAATATTTATTTTCTTTCCCTCCCCTAATTTTTTTTTGTGTCTATGAGAGATTTCCATGTTTGGATGATGTTTTTTTATGTTCTGTGATCATTTGTAAATACACAATATAATAACATAAAAGACTAAATCCCTTTTCAGTACAACACCTGGAAAAATCCCTTTGTCAGCCACTCATTCCAAAAAATATATTGCTTTGACATGATGTTTGGTCACAGCAGGGAAGCAAAATCCATATTTATATTCAGAAAGCATGTGTAATACACTGTAATATAGGATCAGAGAAAAGGTTGACTACACCTACTCACATAAGACATTTGAGGGACAAACTGTAAATAAATACTTTGAATATAAATAATGTATAATCGTGTAGTAAACGTGCAACATGTTTACATGTAGTAAACATCATGTCATGGGGTAGAATCATCTGGAATGTATTGACTTAACGAATGTGGCTTTGCAAATGTAAATTATAGCTTTTTTTATATATTTAGTAAAGGTAGTCTTAATTTAACATCTTCCCAGTTGCAGCCAGCCACAGATTTGTGATTAACATTGGGATCCTGTAACGTGTTATATCCTGAGATCAGTCCACCTCTTTAGAATGTTTTCTGTCCAGTAAGGTCTTTCTTTCACACACTGTTTAATGTGAGAAGTTGTACAACACATTGTGAGTACTTGTTTCGACATCCGCATTTTCTCTTGAATTTACACACATCTACTAAATTTAGAGTCACACAGAAAGATGGACAATGTGAGAATCTTTGCAGAAAAATGTTTGTCACCATTTTTTTTTCTCACAAACTTGACCTCAATTGGAAGTCACACTCAAAAAGGCTAAAATAGGATTAGATATATTCACTATATACAAATATGTTTCTATTGGGAGAAAAATAAAAAACATGGTTTGTCAAGTCCAATAAATCTTTTGAAAACCAAATCAATGAGCTGACATCCATGAACACCAGGGCCTATTGGTCTTTAAAAAAAACAATAAAACAACTAAAAGTAGATTATTTTATTGGCTAACTACAGGGGTACAAATCCATTTCCCCTATTGCACATGTGTTGCTTGTGACGCGCAATGTTGGAATGGGCTACATGGGATTTTTGTTTTCAAAGCACAAATCTTTGACAAATAATGGTAATAAAAAGTATGCCTGTACTGGTGTCACATGCATGAGTAACACAAGCAGGCATCAGGAAGTTTTTTTTTTTTCAGACAGCAGCATGGTCATCATCCATCACCGGTAATCTGCCTTTTTTATACACTGATGACCCTAAATGTATCATCTGCATCTTATTTGTGGCTGACAAATGACCATTGGATGCATTACCACCACCTATGGGGCTTTTATTAAGTTTTTTTCATCTGTTGTTCAGTGCAAGGACATGAAATATCTCAAGCATATGTGGCAACTTGTGAGTAGTTTCTAAATCTATCTGCCTCAGCTCATTCTTATTCAAAACAAATGCTGCTTACTATGAGTGGGTGTTTCCTCTTGAATAAGGTTAATGTGAAGCTTACATTTACATCTTTACTACATAGCAAATGTCACTGAAAATGTTTGGTTAAAAGAAGAAAGAACAAAGATTTTTTATAATTTAAGTTATTCAATAAAGTTATTCAATAAAGTTATTCAATCAAGCATATGTTTAGACTTATAAATGTAATTGAAATGGCATGCTGGTATATTTTTTAATAAAGATATGTCAGGGTGAAAAAATAAAATAAAACATTTATGCTACATTATGCAAATGACAGGTGTCAGTCTCCATTATCGTAACCGAGCCGATATCATTATTTTATGTATAGCTGTGTAGGTAGAAAAACAACACATACATATTAAATGGAGGTAAATTTCAAGGCGGGACATTCTGCATTGAACTGTCAACAATGTGTAGTGCCTTTTTCCATAATGTCAAAAAGAAGATGACCTTTCAGCAACCAGATACTGATGGACAGCCAACAAATGAAGATGCCCCACACAAAGGTCATGCTCTTATTTAAAAAGAACACCAGAGAAAGACCGCATCGCACTGCAGTCATGGAGAAAGTGGTGGGGGAATGATTCTTTTTCTTTTCTCTGTAAGCACAAGGGTTATACCTATTATTAAGGGCTAAATGCCAGACAGATGCTGACAAAAAAAAATCATTGAGTGTGTCTTGCAGATGGAAGAATTGTGTGTTTGTGTTGGCATGTGTGTATGACTGAACAATTTTGATGTTGTCTGAAGGGGACGGTTCCTGAATGTTTTCAGATTGGATGCTCCACACTTGTTTCCTGAACAATTGATTCTACAATATGACTATAAAGACGAGGTACATCTGGAAATGGGAAAACATTATTGCTTTGTGTTAGTGAGTGAATCTCTATGGTTACCCAATGTGGTAAGTTCATAAGGACATGGATGAGCCTTTGTATCAATTTAGAAATCTGATAGATTGTGAGTGACAAGGTGAATCTCTTCAGTATTGGTAAGATGAAAGGGTCTTCACACAGAACTTAACTTTGGATGTTAGAGGCCATGAAAGGCATAGTCTGCCGTATTTGATATAGCTTTGCTTGGCTTTGGTTGTTTGCTTTTGACATACTGCAGAAATACCAAAGAGGTGGCCCATAAGTAGAGAGGTATATGTAATCCCTCCATACCAATATATGGTGAATTAAGACAAATCAGTCTATGCAGAGGCATTTCTTCAACCCACACATAACCTTGCTCATGTATATTTAGCATGCGTTAGTTGTATAATATTTATGAATATATATATAAGTCTATTTGTGTATACATGTTCATGAACTTATTAATATAAAGATTGTCAGCATGTCATGAATAAACCATCAGTTCAGTCAACTGTAAAATGCTTCAAAGGGCAGTCTAACTATCGTCAATGTTTCTGTTGATATTTGAATATGATATACAACAGTATCTTGTGTGGGTCAAAATTTCTAAAGACACAGAATCCGTTTTGATATTTTTAAAGTAAACTGAATGTAATACAGTGTGAAAATAAAAATCCCTGCAATTGTTCAAGAAACACCTCACAATATGATTTTCTTGTAGAGAAAACTGTTTCTGTTATAAATCAGCTTTGACTGAGGCTGTGCCTGACTGTGCTGTGAGTTCAAGCCGGGATCAGCCTGAGCGGGTCTGTCTTCTGACATGTTTGTAAGTGCCGTGTGCTTAGCATCTGGAGTAAGTGTTGAGGTTCTCTGCTGACCTTGGCCTCGTTTTGCATTAAAGCTGTGGTCTCTCCTTGCACCTCACACAACATCCGACTGACCTCTTTCAGACTGTCAGTCCAATGAGGCCTCATTAAAATGGGTTATGTGGAGAGGTTAGATTCAAAACTCGCCACCTTTCCTTCAAGTGTTCTACTATCACAGCCCTTCATCGGACGTAAACTAGGCTGTCAACCATAACATTTTATAGATACGGGTGCCTTAATCCAAAATATTTGTTTAAAAATGTTATTTTGTACATAGTTTAATTATCTTGGACTGAAACAACTTTGAATGAGGGATTCAGTAAGGACTTAATCATAATATTGATGATAATTTATGTTTTCTGTTGGTAAATCTAGAAAAGAAAATCTAAAATGATAAATCCAGCACAAAGATGAAGTTTCAGGCAGACACTAAAGAACATGAGATATTTATGAATCTTGTAGCTTGTGGTAGTTTGGTCTGAGCCATTTAGATATTTTTTTTATTTCCTATATTTCTTCTGTTCTGTTCCCTACCGCCTGCAGAGATCTT
This sequence comes from Menidia beryllina, assembly GCA_013363375.1. Taxonomy (NCBI): domain Eukaryota; kingdom Metazoa; phylum Chordata; class Actinopteri; order Atheriniformes; family Atherinopsidae; genus Menidia; species Menidia beryllina. The sequence goes on along the minus strand of JABUIW010000031.1, from coordinate 6,366,354 downwards.
CAGTTGCTTCTTTCCCCTGGTTTCTCCAGTGTTTTTCAATATTTACTTGTCCTTTTTTTCATTCATTCATTTGCTGTGTTTTCAATTTAAGCTTTCACAGCAGCAGAGCCCCCAATTGAGTTGAGTTTTCATAATTTAATAAACCTGTTTTGGACTTTGATTCCCCCTGAGTTATGTCCCCTGCATTTAGCCCCAGCCACTAGAGAACTGTCACAATAACACCAGTGTGCTGCCCTTATTCCTCATAATGACAAGCAATGACACATTTTTTAATTCTAAAACACCAGACAAAAACAACAATAAAAACAACAAATGAATAAATATGTTTGGAATATGTTTTAATGATTTCGAGAGCACAGAAAAAATGACAAAAAGTCAGCCTCCATTTTAAATGTGTATAACGTAAATGGTTAAGTTTAATTATTCCAAATGATGAAAAAGAGACATAACATATAGACTAAGTGTTGTCCTCTGAACTTGCTGTCCTTTGCCAAGGTCTGTGATTTCTCCGCTTCAAAGACATCAATATGACTCCTTCTGCAACCATGTCCGCATGTAGTGTTTGGATGGTTTGATCTAAAGTGTCTGATGAATACAACAGACCCCAAGATATTATTATGAACACAGGGATGTGATTAACATTCATGTGCACAGCAGGGAAGACAACAAACTTGGTGTCAATATCAAAACTTTGTATTGTCAAAGGTGTGAAGTGTAATCCCCACTTTCATGCCCCACTACTAAACTCTGTTCCAATCCGGCTCCCAAGTCTAGAAATAAGCTCATCTCCTTGGAGCAAGTGATTGTCTGCATCATATATTTGTTTGTTTGCTTTGACCAACGAGACAGCCTTTGACTACCTTTGATGTGAAGAATATCTATGATTTGAAATGGGAGCAGAGGCACGGGTGAGTGTCCCAGTTGACATATCTCTACGCAGTATTATTGGAGGCTCATCCTATCAAACAGTTGGAAACATATTCATAATTAAGGACATTTGTTGTGGGGATACAACTTTCATTATAGCAGAAGGCCATAAAAAGCCCCCAAGCTTTGTACATGTTCAGCCAACAATGTCGTAAAGGACAATATGGCTGCTGTAAGGTCCACTGTGAAAAGGCTAAATGACTCTCTTGCCAGAAATAATCAGCTTTGTATGTCATGTTGACATGAACAGAGTGTTAAGGCATATTGCACTTTGATGCTGGAAGCACTTGGCACAAAGCTGACTTTGAAAAACGCACCAGAAGAACTCAAAGGGAGACATTCCTACAGTGTCTAAGTGGCATCCGCATAAAACATAATCAGATAGCCGGCACCGTTTAAAAGCAGCCTAGTGCATTAAGGCTGAAGCTGGTGAGGTACTTTAAGTCCATCTCACAAAGTACCAGAACAATGCTGAAGACCTTCAAAGTATTCTTTCTTTTGGCTCGAGACAGCATAAAAAAAAAACAGACAAAAGTGTCTGTGCATCATTCCATAATGCTCACCAAAGTAGCTTTAACTGGCATTGTGAATAGCCTGAGCACAAGAGTCATTCTTTCCGTGTGTCGGCTACATTGTCATGGGAGACATTTAGTACATTTAGTAGTCATGTTTTATGGAGTTCATGCAAGTGAAAAGTGAAAAGATTCCAGTTGATTTTTATGCTATCTACTTTGTCATAAACACATGATGTTGCCCACTCACACACCTGCTGCTCCACAGAGGCCCTGGCAGGGTTTGCAAATTGTTTTGTTGGTAACGACAATGGCATAGTATCATTACCATCTTCTACGATTTTTTTTATAAAAGAATGACAAACCTACCTTGATTGCCTGATCTATTCCACCCACAGAACAATGAAGAATGTGTTATACAACCTGTTATTGACTCCTTATTGTGGCTTAAAAACTGTGTTGGCTACAGTCTACATTTCAGAAAACCCAAACTCTGTTGTCGGGTTGCAGAGTCAACGGGTTCAGGAAGGAAACCCAGAAATTCGTCTTCCAACTGCCCCTCTCTATCTCCTACAGTGGGGAACCCAGTGATGTACTCTGAGCTTCCTCCAGATGGCAGAGCTCATCAACCTGGAGCTTGGCCACCCTCCAAAGGAAACCTTTTCAGTCGTTTGTATCCATAAGCCTGCTTTTTCGGTCATCACCCAGCTCTCGTGGCCATAGGTTGGGGTTAGAGCAAAGATGGAACAGTAATTGAGAGATTTGCCTCTGCTCCTTCTTCACCACAATGGACCTGGGCAACGTACTTATTACACATTATGAGCTTGTCTGTCCATCTGTCCCAAAATCTGCCATCCCTTTTGAACAAACCATCAGAATATTTTGAGGTCCTCTGCTAGGGGTCTCACCTCCAATAAGAAGAGACCACTTTTTTTTTGTTTGTTTAAGAAGCATGGCCTAAGACTTGGAAATGCTGACCATTATTCCAAAGAGTCAAACTCCCATGACACACAAGCTGTCAAATAGTGTGATTTACAATATCCAGTTTATTCATTTCTAATATCCATCAAAATTAAGAAATTGGGATCAGATAAGAGAATACAAGATAAGAAATGTCATGGTGTGGTCAATTCTCTGAACCCACATGTGCAGAACACACTCCGGAGGCAGATCAGGTTAGGGAAATTTATTAGAAAAACAACGTGCAGGGATGGACAGGAGATGGTGAGAGGTCTCTTATCTATCCTTCTCTGGGGCAACGGCTGGATCTCTGGATCTTTGAGGATTCACAGGGGAAGGCTCGGCTGGAGGTCTGGGACGGGAGGGTCCACGAGGCCGGGGCTCAGGGAAGGAGCGGAGCAGGCTGGTCAGCGGAGGAACAGGAATCCAGGGGTGAAAAAACCTTCCGGCTAGTCACTCGGGTCAGGCGGCCAAGGCGTCACGGAGGAGCAACCAAATCTGGCAAACACTCTGGCACTGGCGTGCCGGCAGCTCCACCCAGATATACTCCTCCAAATGAGACAGATATGCCTCAGGTGTGCAGCCGTGAAACCACGCCCTCCAGGGACCTCCAGGAAGCCCCCCGGTGGAAGAAGTGGGAAAGAACCCCAGCCAGCCTTCCCCAGATCCCAACA
>JABUIW010000031.1:6287925-6360109 GCA_013363375.1 Menidia beryllina | reverse complement strand
AGATAGATAGATAGATAGATAGATAGATAGATAGATAGATAGATAGAATGCATGTGTGTACATCAAATCAATACATAAAGAATTTCTAAAGTCTTAAAAAGGTATAAAATTGAAATGGCTGTGTGATTTCCAGCCTGTGCCAGGTGGTTAATTCTGAAGTCGTCATGGGGTCATGTTGACTGACAGCCAAAGGAATGTAAGTGGGATGACTTTTAAAAAGTCAACCATATGAATATTAAATCATTGTTATAACCAATGCCCAAGGACATTGCATGCTCTTTGGGGTGAGGCTCAATGATCTCATGTAACAGTTGTGATATTATGTATAGACTGTATGTACAGTATATGGCCTGTATAAATACCTTTGTGTACCAGCAAAATGTATTGTTGACAATGGCACAAATTGTTTTAATTTTAAGCAGTATCTTTTTATACATACCAGTTCCAAGAGAGCTCAACAAAGTCAAGCTTTTGGAATAATATACAAAACGTACAAATATAATATATTATTTCAGAAGACAGACATGTTGTCAAGAGAAAAGTAGTGCCTATAAAAAAGTAGATGTAAAATGATTTACGTGCTGCATAGCAAATATTGTAATATTTTCCAGGGGTCACAGAAAAAGAAAACCTCTATTTTAAGCTCAGTTGAAAAGCTGGAAGCTGGTGAAGCAGTGAAAGCCAACCTCAGTCCTCAAAGTATGCATTAATTCTGAGTGTCAATGCTTAATGGTGCATATTTTGGTATCTGGATGAATTTTTTGTTTTGTTCAAAATGTGAGGGCGGTTTGTTGGAAAAGGTGGGAAAATGTCCATTTTCAATTCCGCTCCTGGAACCGGATCACCACAGGGGCCTTTTTTGTCTTGACTTTACATTTTCTCCCATGTCTGTGTGGGTTTTATCCAGTTCCTCAGTCCAACTTCATTTATGTTAGGTTATCTAGTGACTCCACACAGCCTGCAGGAATAATTGTGAGTTTGCGTGGTTGTTTTTGTCCGTGAGGCCTTGTTCTTGATCTTATAAGTGGTCCAGGGTGTACCCCATCTCTCACACTATGACAGTTGGGACAGGCTCCAGCCCCCCTGCAACCTTACGAGGAATAAGCATAGAGAAAATGAATGAATGGATGTTTTTAATTAATCTTTTAATTTCATGCTTCAATTACACATTTCATAAAATGACACATTTTTACATAACTTGTACTCATATTTTGGTCCCTGTACAAGTATCCTGACCTATATACAGTTCTTCCAAAGATTTTAATTCGCCTCTTTATTGTATTTAGTAACATATCAAATATAATTACACAGATGTCTTTTAATTTTCTCCTTCCTTCTCCTATACAAAATATCTGCCAAGAACATTTTTTTCAGCATTACAGAACTGTTTATCAAAGACTTCCAAATGAAGAATTGAATTTAAAAAAAGCACATTGTTTCAAACAATTTAATTTTTTTCATTTATTAGATGAATCATTAGCAGTCAATTTCAGGGCTCTCTGTGTGAACTAACAAAATTATTTTTGAAGCATGTACAACCACAACCAAAGAACATTTGTTAAGGCAGGTGGGATATAGTATCTCACTCTTGCTGCATATATATGTATATGCAGTATATACATATATTTCTGTTGCCAAGTCAAGCCTACAAGCTCTGAGTGATGACAAAAAGGTTTTAATTGCTTATGAAGATCATGGTGAGTCAGAGCAGGAAGCCGTCATTGTGGAAATATTTTCTCATGCCTTGGCTAACACTGAGATAGTGCTGAGACTCCCAGATGAGAGGCCTCATATCCTAACGAGAGCAGCTATAGTACATGAGAATGATCAGTTACCTTAGCTGGCGCCAAAGTCTCCTCAAACTTTGCTATTGAAGGAAAGTGACATCAAACACACTTTGAGGAGGTTGTTGGGGCTGTTTGGGTGTGGGACATTCTCACAGAAATTGTCCTCCCCCCAAATCATAATTTCTTGTGTTCAGCAGAGCCCTGTACAACTTTGCAGAAGTCAGCAACAGTCATGATTTTGCTGACAGGTCACAGCACTACTCCCAAACGTGATGCAATGTATCATTGCTCTTCCCTGTAAAGTATTTCTTTTCATTTTCAAATATACAGTTGCACTTTACAAGTGTAGCCCCTGTAATGTAACTACAAAAATGCCTTTAAGAATCACATTTCTCATCCTTTTAAATTCTGGCCATTTTGATGGAATCTTGTAAAAAAAGTAAAAAAGAAAGGGAATCAATCTGAGTTTGTCTGTATGGTAAATATCCAAAACATTTTTCTTTATGACTTTTAGTTTTATGTGAAAAATATGACAGGTCTTTCCACAAAGGAAAACGGAACCCAAAGGGGTGTATTTAAAAGAATAGAGACATATACGACAGAGTCAATTAGACTGGTTGTTTATTTTTTTATTTGACACTAACAACTTCTGCTGGATCAAGGAATTATGGTGGGTGTCTTTTTAATCTTCATTCTAATATGGTTTAATCAGGTCTAATGAGGTACGCCCCCGCCCTCAATTAGTTTGCTTAACACATCAGAATTTAAATCTAACTGTTGATCAATGGGGTGGAGATGAGCCGTTTAATTTTCCTCAAGGCTAAAAGTATCTGACAACATAACGTAGGAACGCTGGTCTTACATTGCTCCAAATTCTGTTGCCGGTTATGCTGCCGAAGCCACACCTCCAAACACACAACATTAATTCCAGGACTGGCACAGTGGATCCGAAAGATATCATCTAACTTTACACTGATGCCCTTGCCAGAGGCAAATGGAATGTAAAAATGGGAATTTGATATGGAGAAAAATGTCACTCATGCTCAGCTATTAAAGATCAATTGGATCCGGTCTCTTTCAAAATCCATTGGAAACCAAGAAAAAAATCAGAAGAGAATTATGGATAGTTGAGAATTTTAGTGGAAATTATTATTTCATTATTATTGTAAAGTGTGTGCAATTGAATGTGCGTGTGTGTGTTTGTTTGTGTACTTATCTGTTATATCTCAGCTCCTTCAAGTGTTACCAAGTGAATGATGTTAACAACCAGCAGTCTGTTCTGCCCAATGATCAGACTGTAAAACTGAGCTCAGAAAATGTTTTCTAGTTGCCACGTGAACAGGGTTATTTTTTTCCTTCCAGTATCAGGTACAACTTAAAGGGTAAACAGTGGTTTTCTTCATTTACATCAAAATGTTGCAAATTGAACGTTTGCATTTCACGAGATCGCTGCCTCTACAATGTCAAATTTAAAAAATATGAAAGAATAACAGGCTCCGCAAATGTCACAGAAAATATGACATTTTCAAAATTGTGTTAGTATTGGAAAAGACTTTTCCTTAGGTAAGATTCTCTCAGGGAGGTGGAAACTGGTGTTTTTGACTTCAAGATGATAGAAAAACTATTTCTACCATTTCACATTTAGTTTTCATACTAAAGCATACAAATTATGGTAAGCTAAAAATAAAGAATTTTGTTCATTTTTGTCAATCTAATCAACCAAAAATAAATTCATGTTGGATATGAAATAGGTATTCCTTGGTATCCCAAGGAAAACAGATGCTTGCAAGCATCTATTTAGTTTACACTTAAACTACAGAACTGTTCCTGGCTTGCTGCTACAACTTATAGCAGCGTGGTAACTTTAGTTAAGTAGCTTGCCCTTTTATGATTAGTGCCCCCTTAAAGTCTCAAAGATATTTGAGTGCCACAGAAATCTCAGGAGTTATTTATTGGAAAATGGGTCGTTGGTGTGATATAAGATGGGAATTTTATTAAAAAATCATTATGATTGATACTTCAAACCAAGCTTGGGTCATTTGTGAGTGACTGGTTGTTGAACGTTTTTTCCCGATGTCTGCCAACGAACAGTTCAAACAAAATACTTAGAAATACCCCTTTGCTGTCCAGCAGGCTGCTACAGGTGCTTTAAGAGACCTGTGCTTTGTGTATTGAGCAACTTTGATGCTCCAATATTCAGGTCCGTTTGTATTCTAACCTAGAGTTACTCACATGAAAGTATGTTAGCAGGGCAGCCTTCTGGAAGTCTTCTAACAGAATTCAACGAGATGCACCTCCTGACGACGTTGACCTACTGGGGGACCTCAGACATCATTTGAGTAATGATGATGTTGCTTGTGATAATTATAGACAGACCAGTATCTGAAATTGTGTATCATTGTTGAACTTCTGAATATTGATCCACATGAAACATCATAATCTATAATGATTCTGTCACTGGCAGCAGATTTTAGCGCATGTGCTTCTTATCACTATAAATCCAAAACCATAAATGAGCATGTGGAAGAGTTAACTATAATCTCTATATTATATGTAACTTTTAAAGAAAAACCTCTTCAAAGAGCATATCTTATTCTAACTCTTACCCATACCTCTATACCCCCTCTACTTCTCTTTCTGCACTTCCCTCTCTCTCTCTTTGCTGTCAACACTGATTATGACTGGGGAGTTTTCCTCTAAAGAACATATTGTCATATTGATGGTAACTGTAAAATTGTGTCTACTTTGTAACTTTGGATAAAAGCGTCCACTGAATGAATAAACATAAACATAATCAAAAAGAAGATAAATAAGACTTTGTGGCGACATAACAGTCTTGCCGTCAGGGAAATTAAGGCCATCAAATCACGGGGAGAATTCATTTATACTTGACATTTTTCTGATTTTTGCAAGTTGTATTGTTTCTAGTTTTCTAGTGCTTGGCTTCCTGTTTTATTTTGAAGTCTGTCTTGGTTTTCTGTTTCCTTGTGTTTCCACCACTTTAATTCATGTCCCTCAGTTCCCTCTGGGTTTAATCATTTAGTTCAACTTCGTGCACCTGTGCTTCCCTTCTCACCTCTTCGACATTCCAATAATCGCTCCCCCTACATAGACCTCCCTGTTTCTGTCATTCCTTGTCAGATCCTCTCCATATGCTGCCCCATGTCACCTTGTCTACCTCAGGTTTTCCATCTTTCTGCTTTGGTTCTACATTTTTTTGCGTTTGTCTAATTTCTAGATTATTTTTAGCATTTTTATTATCCATCTTAGTTGCACCTTTTGTTGTTTCTATAACTAAATCTTAGCTCTTTGGATCATTTGGATCCAAACACCTCAGAATCATCGTTGATTTTGTTCTCGTATGATCATACATACAGCTATATGTTTCGGACAGTTGGGTGTGGAAATAAGCCAAGTTTTAAACAATAACCTAGCAGTGGGAAAGATGCCAAGCAGGGTTGATGATGATGATGCTGGCAAATGTAAATTTTATGCATAAGTCAGTGTCATCAGAAAAAGTTTTTTTTTTTTTTTTAATGTCGGTCATTATAAAACAAGATTTCACAGATCACAGAAATGGTCTTTCACTTTTTTCATGGTATGTTTTTTGTGATGATTTTCTGATTATGATGTTACACCAATAAATATTTTGCGCCCACTGTGAAAAAAAAGTTGACTGCTGAAAAATTTTGCAACCCCAACCATGACATTAAGCAATATTCGTGCAGTTACCGCAGCCAGAGGCCTTTTCCAAGCCCAACTGCAAGCTCTACCATACCAAAGATTTTTTTTTTACTTGAGTCACTGCCATTTCAGCCACACTGTGCTACCTGGCAGAACACAAGCCAGCCTTAAAGAGAATCATAAAACCGATACGGCATTAATATTATTCCTCTGTCCATTCTGTCTCCAAACTTGTCACCTATCAGTGCTTGATTGAGAGTTTGCAGCTTCAAGTGTATACACAGGCAGAACCCACTTTTGGGTTTACAATGTCTTGCAGTGCCTGTACCGCGCAAAAGACAATCCAGACTGTTTTCATGTGTCGACTAGGGATTTTCCTCTAGAAAGCTTATTGTCAGATTATTGATAGCTGTAACATTGTGTCTACTTTGTAAGTAACTTTGGATAAAAGCGTCTGCTAAATGCATAAACATAAACATAAACATTGTCGCTAGAAACAAAAGAGTCATGGGACATAATGTCATGGCAACATGCAAAAGTGAGTGTGCACTCAGCTCTGGTAAACTAATTTTAATGTTTTGCTGATGCTAATTTTGCCCTGACAAAGTTGTTTATTCATTATCTATACCAATTTGAAACCTGAGGGCACAAATAGAAGTACCCGCAGCCATGATTTCAAACAGGAAGTTGTTTCTAAATTAATCCCGTCCGGGTCCCCCTTCCTGATGAAACTCTTGCATTTACCCTGGCATGAACCAAACACTGACACAGAATGTGATGAGTTGGGAATGACAAATGGATCAGTTGAAACTTTAATTACACATATTTCTTGAGATTCCAGATTTACTAAGACAAATAATAGAAGAAAAGATGTATCTAAACATGACTCTGGTGCTGCCCTTTAAAAGAAATGAACTTTAAAGGTTCAGAATCACAAAAAGACTACATGCAATTGTCGTTTAATATTGACAAGATGATATAATGATCATACTAAAGTCTGATGTGTGAAAAATATGTAAATTAAATCATTGTAATTTGCACTGTGTTTGTTTTATGTCAGTCAGTACATGAGCTGCATAAAGCACAAGCTCTAGCTTGAAGCCCAACTTATATAACCCATATGAAGTTCCAAATATAACCAGGTGTCCTTATATTTGTCTTTTTTATTTGTCCAGTGAATGTTAGGTCGGGTGGGGTTGTTTGCTTGTGCTGGAAAATCCATAACAATCAATAGTCCTTGGTAGTTAAGTTTAGATGAGCTTGAAGTTTCTGTCCTGCTGCTTATTAATTAACGTCCTCCAAGATGCAACCAGAGGGATGAGTATGTCTGTGAGGAATCGAGTGGTACCTCTTCTATCTCCGTGGTCACGGTGGAATCAAGCTGGTATCCAAAGTGCTCTCAGGCTTGAATAGTCCTACTGCCCTATTTTCCCCTTGTGGCATCATGAACGACATTGTTTCCTCATCTGTTTGTGTCTTTGCATATTATAGCTCGCATAAGACTTTATCTAGCCATCCACTGTGAAATGTAATATTTCAACCTTTCCAAGCATTTGTCCTTATCTCCACTCCTGAGAAATAGTTTTGAGACTGTGTCCAGACTTCTAATTATCTTAAGAGACAACTCAAACCCCACGGTATTTTTGCTCATTTGAAGCTATTGTTTTTTATTTAGTAACGTCCGGATCGAGGATGAAGCTAATTTTCAGTCTCATGGCAACAAAGCTTTATGGTAGTGTTGTGTTTTTTTCTTTTTTGTTGTTGTTGGAATAAAAGGAACCTGCTTTGTACAATATAACTAAAATGGTTACATAAAATGGATTGAAAAATAAAAAAACATTTTGCCAAGGTGACAAGACAAGTTATCTTTGGGACCCGAGAGATGGAGTGGATCTGGAAAAGTGTAACACAAAGTTGCCATGTTTACGGGGAACATATTGAGGAACATCGTCTCACCTGGTAAGTTGAAAATTAGATTTAAAAACCCAGAGATGAGGGATATTGAGGTTTTTAGATCCCCAAAACATGCAGACACTGGTAACCATCAATGATAAAGCTTAAAAAAATACCAAATATAAATTTCACAAGGATTTCCATTATGACGAAACTGTAACTTAAGACTTGGCATTGTTTATACTCCTCTTTCAAACTTGACATGACATACTTTGTTGCCATTTGGGAACATCATCAACAAATGATAGATTGTGGTTGTACTAATGCATTTTGTTCTATTGTTGTCATTACCGTGCAAGAAAAAAAAGGCTATTTTTAAAAAGAACTACCCATGGTGGGACTAAAATATCTCAGGTTTTCTAATTTTCTAAACATAATGTTTCTTGACACCAGTCTGGAAGTGAGGACATATGGTAAATGAAATCTAGGAGTTAACTGAGAGCCAAAAGCACGTACACACTGTCCTCGCAGCTTTAGTGACAAGTGTTGATGATGCTTGACCTTATTTCGACAACTTCAAGGTAACCCCACCTTTTTTATGAGTCCAAGCAACACTGACATGCATGTGAAATCTTATTCATTTGAGTTTATTGAAGTTAAAAACAACTTATAAGAGAAAGTGTCAGAATCTGTGTTCATAATGCTGAACAGAAATGAAAATAGCATTTAATAGTATATTCGAAATTATAGCAAAAAAAAAATGTGTGAAGAGGTGAGGTATCGTTATTGTGGGAGGCTTCCCTGAAAGGTTTCAGATGCTGTACATTTTATTTTTATGTTGACATTATTCACCATTGCCTCATGAGAATTCTCTATTAACCTTTTTGTCTGTACTTGCAGTGATAGAATCATTTCTATCAACACGCTTTAATGGCTAATTATATAATTGTACAGGTCTTTTTGCACATGATTCGTCCTTGTTTCTATGCAGTATGCTTCTCTTGCTTGCTATTTTCGTCCGCCTCTTCAGTCACTCTTGACAGTTGGCCAGCTTCCACGGTTGCACCGACACCACAAAACGGAAAGAAAAAAAGTTATGGCAAATAAAACATGCAAAACAGCATCGGCTCGAGGGATATTTAACAGTTTTATCAGGTAACAACGATGGAGAAAGGGGATTAGATTGTCTCTTGGCTCTGTACACTTTTCCATGCTTTTGCCCTTTCTTTTCATATCTGTTTAATTTTACACATTTATCAAGCATTATTTGTTCCTCTGAGGAGGATGGGCAGTGAACCTTTCTGTCTGACATGGCTGGAAATGGCACAGCGGTAATTGTCAAAAAGCTAGAGCGAGAGAGGTGCATATCTCAGTATGTGTATAAAAGGACGGAGAGAGGAGGAGAGAGGAAAGGGAAGGGAAAGGGTGGGGAGGTGCAGAGAGAAGCAGGGAGGGTGCATGTACGAGGGGAGGGTGCCGGAGAGGGTGAGAGAAAGAGACACACAGCGGGAGAACAAGCAGCTCGCTTCATTCCGCTGCTTTCTCAGCAACCGTTCTGCGAGACCCGATTCTGGAAAGGAGCGAGATGCACACCACGCACGTCGGGAAGAAAATCCACTGAAGAGGGAGGATATCGTGGAAAAATAAACACATAACCGGGCTTCTCTGGCATCCACTGTCACCCTTCATAGCTTGCGTGAAAGTTTCCATCCTGGGGGGACACCCTCCCCTGGATGTGGGGATGAGCAGCAGATGCTGAATCTCACTCCGAAGGCAGGACCAGAGCTGTGAGGACCGGTTGCAGTGTAGCTGGTGGTGCGTACCAGAATATATTCTACCGTGTCTTTTTTTTTTTTTTCCTCCCCTCTTGTTCTATCCCTCCCACAACACACATTTTCCAGTGCAATACATGACACTGTTTCACTGTGCCAAGGTGGAATATCAAGGGGGAAGCAACTCAAAAGAAATCATCCCAAACCAGGAAAGCAAAAGGGGAATGGATTATATTCAAATTCAGTGAAGGACATCCTGACCATAAAAAAGTAAGTTCTAATCAGAAGTCGCTCTGTATTTGGTTATGGTTCTTAGAGACTTTGAGGATTTGTGCTTTTTTTTTTGCTTTACGGAACAGCGTTGAGCTCATTTTGTGACACCTTTTTCCTGTGGACTATAAGATTTTTGGATGATATTATAAGGTAAGAAAACAACACATTCTTTACCATTCATGGCAGTTTCTAAATTACATTTAGAAAGATGCAGATTATACAATTGAAAATCTTTAAAATGACAGAAACAGAAATGTGAAAAGATGGAGAAGGTGGAGAAGACGACGGTGTCTCAGCTTGTAGAGAGCGTTAGAGAAAGTACAAAGTTGGGAAATTGAGCTTATATAATGTATATCTCAAAATACACTAAATCTATGAAATTATATCCTACAAATTAGGTGACTGCTTATTAGATAGCCACTGGAAGGCTACTCCCCTCTGCAGAGAAGAATGTAGCTTATGTGTATCTGCATACTTGTGCATGAGTGTTTGCTGAGAAGGGAGATGCCTGTCTGCAATGCAATTCATCTCTTTCCTTCCAAGCAAAATTGTCACCAGGGGAGGCTGCTGGTGGAATGGGCATAATTGCCGCAGTTGTTTGCACCGGTTGTTGCTGCGAGCAAGGAATTACTTTTGTACAGTAGCCAGGTTTTATTAATCCCGGTGCGCAGCTCTGCATTTCAAAAGAAGCTTTGTCCTTGTATCGCTGTGGACTGAGAACTGCTGGTGCCCAGTATTGTGTTAGACATTATACCTTGCCCGTAGTTTCCATGTATGTCCAATTCCATTCTGGTCCAGTATTGTGTCTCGACAGCAATTCTTCATTGTTGCTGTTTTTTTCCTACTCTTTATTTTCCAACGGAACATTTAAGATAGAATGATTCATTTTCTCTCACTTTCCAAGTTCATGTCACTTGAAATGGAGACTCCCATTGGAGACTGTGTGCAGGTGCTTTTTTTTTTTTGGTGGGGGAGGGAGTGAGTCTACTGCCCTCTTAATCAATACCAGACAAGTGCAAGGGTACCTACCTTCTTTTGTAAGGCAGTGGTTGAAATATTTATGGCACGAGCATCCTGTCGGTCCCCTGAAATATTTAGAATAATTTAATAATGAATATCCTATCTAGGCTGTCACAGCCTGGTTTTTGGCTCAGACAGAGGTTTATAATGCCACCCCCTCATGTAACATGCAAAACAGTGACCATTAAATGCCTTTGCCTCTGGATATAAAAATTTCAAAAGAGGTGTTTCTCCTCTTTCACAACATCCACAAGGGGGAAGGGAAATCTGATGGGAAGCTGACAGCCCCTGTGTACCTGGCACCGACTACCTACATTTGCTCCTGTGGACTATGGCTTGAAGTTTTTTACAATCAAATTTGGCATTCAATTTTCAAAGTCTGTGTTTGCCTCCTCCTGAGAGAGAGACAACCCAGTGATCTGTTCTGCCTGTTTATGTTAACCAGCAAGCTTCACCTACACTTTTGTTGAATATGCATATGAGCGTGCACATATGTGTGCTAGAATGAAAGGGAGTTTCTGTATTTGGTGTCTGTGTGGGTGTGTATTTGTCCAGACCTCTGAGCTTCATCCCGTTTGATGTTTTATTGAGTGTTAACCATGGTAAGGCTGACGCATTGCCTCTGATATGGAGTAGCATGGTCACAGGAAAGTACTGAGACAGACTTTGCTCTTCTTGTATATGCTTTAACTCTGAATTAGCAATGCTGTGTATGCTTCTTTCTGCCCTTTGGATTTGGTAAATGATCTGGTTCAAGAGCTGTACATGTGCAAAGCTATATCTGTGTGTTTGTATTAATCTCTGTAAAAGCAATTAGGATGTATATTTGTTCTTTGTGTGTGGAAAGGAACAGCTTCGGGTACATGCTTTTTAATTTGTTCTTGCTCATTATTTACAACTCGATGTCTGTCTAGTCTATATCTGAAGTTAAAAAAAGAGGCAAAGACAAGGCCCTCCATTTCAGAGGACTTAGGCACACTCTGAATCACAGGATGGATGAAACAGAGAGGGGGGCTCCTTCTGCCTCGTGGTAATCCACTGTCATCCACAGCATGTTCATGTCATTGAGAAATTTGAGGAAACAGTTATGATGGTTTGAGTTTTAAGCCATTACTCATTGACTGCCAATTTTTTGTAACCATGCATGCCAGTGGGCAGCTGAAATCTGACACTGTATGATAAGTCATTTGAAAATGTGTCTCTGTTTATGAATTTCCAACTGCAAAGTAACTTATGTAAACAAATAAAAAATTGCAATGCCATCACACAAATTATAAAAAATAATTAATCTCAACATATGTTTTTTTACATTGCCAGGTACTGAAGATTTTCAAGTAAGATCTTAATAATGAATGAGAATATGTGCAGTGAGTCCATTCTTTGCATTTTCTATGTATGCAAATTCTTTGCATTTAAATCAGGAGGAAAAGAGATGCAGAAATTCAAGTGTGCTATCACAGCTTTTAAGTATTCAGTAAGTGGGCTCAATCATTTAGAACATTTAAATTTGATACTGACCATTATAAATTTGCATGTATAACCATTATCTGCCACAGTCAAATGTCACTTCTATTTCTTAAGTGTGATGCATCTTTGTGACAATAAGGCGGACTAAATAGTCAGTGCTGCATGTTGGGAAAATGGCTGGTGACTACACAGCCAGCACTAGTCTGAGCCAATCCCTTCCTCCCTGTCAAACAAAGTCTTCAAGAGCTTACCAACAGGGGGAACAAACAAGTACAGTTATGGAGTCATTTATGGTGTTGAAAACGAAGGAAAAATGAGAATTTTCTTGGTATATTTTTGTGTAATCTAAAATTTTGTTCAGGTTTATCTTTCTTTTTGCAGGAAGGTCAGTTTTTGTCACAAACAACATTCTTTTTCAACCAAAGATAAATGCAGTAGCTGTTTTGAAAACTTAAGTCCTTCACATTGTCTCAGTTTGTCTCATGATTATACTTTATGGGTGCAGTGCTAGTAATTTTTAGAAAATGTAAGACATCCGTGGACATCCTGATGACACTTGGTGTGCATTTAAAGCACTAGATTTAGGAGCAAATGGAGAAAAGTCTTATTAGTTGAACAGACGTACTAAGACCTATCAGTTTCATCTTGTAAATAGCTTCAAAACACAAGCATTTTTTTATTTGGATCACCTATATTATACACGACTTCCTTTAATGAACCTTTTGTATTTTCAATTTGTTTTTAGAGGACTTTATATATTGAGAGCTCTGTCAAAATAAGACCTGTACCCAGAAGCAGTGTATTTTTAGCCCGTCCATTAAGGACATGGGAGAAAAATCAATGATCAGAGACCGAAACACTGGTTTCAAATTTAACTATTTTTTTTCCTCTCTTTGACCTCTGGATGCAGCCGGGAGAATGCAGTTTTGAACGTTTCCATTCAAACTCAGCCCATTGAGGATTTCACTTATATGAACTCAGACTTTTGTCTTGAAGTGTTGCCACATGATTTATTTCCACCCTCAGCATTCAAAGATTGATTTAGATTCAGAATCTGCTTGTAGTTTTACCACAAACTTTAACAGTTCAAACTACTATGTGAGTAGTGTATTGCTGTCATTTAGAAAGAGATCGACTCTCTTGGGGTTACCATCACAGGCAACACATCTGTGCATCATATTCACCACCAGCTGGCTGGAATAAACAAAGGACCTTATTTCAAATAGAGGGCTGGTCAGCTGGAGACCAAGCAGTGAATGGATGAGGTTGATCTGTTGTCAGCCCCTTTGAATCCCTGATGAGGCGTTACACAATATGCTCAAACAGCTGGGTCATTTATGGAAAATGCTTACTCATCATAGTTAAATGCCCCAAAAGAGCAGATCATTTAGTTTTAATGAAAACAAAGACATACACATGTACATAAAAATGGGGCCACTGCACTACTGTATTCAATAGTAATGTTACAACAATGCTTTGTTGCCCGTTTTCCACGGTAAGTATTTGTGTTTGAGCCTGTCACGTTGCAGCACGACTGAAAGTAACAGAGACTAAAGTAAAAGGTCTGAAGCTGCCAGTCAGGTTTCTCCAGTGCTCAAAAGAAAGACAGCTTTTATTTCATTTTCAGTACTAAGTGTTGTGCTAAGTGACTGCTGGTGGCACTGCAGCGCCTTTATCAGTACAATAACTGGAGAGAGTAGCAGTCTTGGGGAAGAGAACCGATCTGCCAACAGCTTCCACTGACAGTGACCTCGCTGTCTGTGTCACTTTGAAGTATGACCTTCCTGGGAAAGCAGCCGAGGGCAGTGTGGGTCGAACAACCTTTGAGAACTCCATTTTTGTGTATGTCGACAAGGAGCATTAGCAAGGGTCATGGGTGATGCAGCAGGCTAAGAATCGGGGCAGAGGATGTTGCACCATGTGGCAACTGAGATACAACAGAGAAGAAAAAAATATTTTCCATCGGGGGGGAAAAAATGTTTTGTTCAGTCAAGCTCATGTTTTCAGCTTAAAGGTGGTGCAATAAGTTGGAATAAGTTGTGCCTTTTTAAGTTTCTTTTTCAGTGTATGCTCAGGTTTAGGTACTATAACTGCTTAGTTGAGTTGAGTTGAGCAAAGTGCAAATTTTTGGAAACTTGGCATGTTCCACTGAAAGCATAACACTCAGTTTGCTACCTATTCTGTAGTGTCTACAAACATAAGCTTCCCGAGTTCTTTATACAAATGTTTCATATGTGGGTTATTATGTTAAACAGTGTTTCTTTTCAGTATGGAGTCAGAGCTTTGTGTCTTTGTGCTCTATACGTCTAACACTAATTTAAGGAAGAGTCATCTACAAGAAGGTTGTTTGTACATAAACATTCATACACAATAGGCAAACCTGTTCTGTACCAGTATTGACTAGTGTTTGGTAAACTAATTAAGTGTCATGAAATATTCACAAAGTACATTAACCTGCCCATACCCTAACAGCATGGAAAGATTGATACTAGTTCTTTTTAAGCAAAGCTAATGCAAACCATCCTTCTTGTGTTTTTCACATGAAGCCAGCCTTGTACGGATTTTACATGCATCTTCTTATTCAGGCGGCCTCCTTTCTCTGCCATAAAATTGGCTATTGGCTGCTTTGTTGTTATATGATGTATAAACCAGTGATGTGTATGAGCAGAAGAGCTGATGAGCAGAATGTTAATGTTACATTTGTGGAAAAAGTGTAAAATCGGTCATTAATTTTAAACCGTTAATATGTATTGAAGACATCAACTTGGGCTTGTTGTAATTTGTAGAATATATCAGTAGGAAACAAATATGTTTCAAATAGTATTGGACAGGCTGCAGTTCCAATCGTATTCACTTTGAGCATGCAGGCTTTTGACCGGAAAGGTTAGGTCATTACATGCTTCACAATATCCCGATTAATACCTCACAGATAGATCGGGATATGCCAGAGTGTAGCCATTTCATTGCAACAATAGTGGAAATGTCAGTACATGGATACATCCTTGGTCTCTGTGGGCACAAAAGACTCTCCAGTACCACTTGTGTCCCTTGCACTGGACAATCTCCCATAACCCACAGGCTCTCGTCTACCAGAGTATGAAAGGCTCTCATCTGGTCCCTGGGCCATCACTTGTTACAGCAGGTCAGTTATCCTTGTTTCCTTTGGGCTTATGGTTGGTATAGACAAAGGTATATCTTGGATGGTTGCTTATACTTTAAGGGGTCTATGGGGAAAAGTAAGAATGCTCAAAACTTAAAACAAAGGGGACTTCGGAGAATGAGGAGGCTTGTCTTTAGGTATTGTAAGTTCACAGAATCCTGTGTTAAGTCTTAAGTGATGAAATGGGGGGAAAGCCTTCTTGTTCAACTTAGACTTAGACTTAGACAACTTTACTGTCATTTTGTATGACACCCTGACCATAAAAAGTAAGTTCTAATCAGAAGTCGCTCTGTATTTTGTTCTTTTTGGATTTTGACCCATGAACGGAACGTAGAGCAAAATAAATGGAAAAGGATCAAGGTGGGGCTGTATTATCCCAAACAGTTAGTCATCATTTCTGTCTACCAAGCAACCAACCCCGTTTAATAAATGTGTTGCCATTGAGCTCCTGTAGACTGCAGTCACATTCCGCTCTATTTTAGGCCATTACATAAACTGACAAACAGGAAAAGGCAGTGTGACTCAGTTTTTTTTATTCAGTTTTTCTTAAACATTTACACGTTTATTTTCTATAGCTGCAAAATCTTAGATAACTAGTTAGGCAAGAGACTCATTAGAATGTTTGTCATGCTGCTGCTTCTGGACTGAGGAAAATACTGAGCAGATAAGAATGCCTTTTTTCTCTCCAATCTCCCTTTCTCTTTATCTCTCCTGCTCCATCCTTCCCTCATCCCAGCCCCCATGTGTTACAAGAGGCTTTATTGTCAAGTTGAAACTCTAAACGCTCCAGAGTCTTTCAGGGAGGTGATAGAGGTAGTGATGGAAGCACGTAATCTTCTGCCTGCTGTGGTCGCACTCTTGTTCGCCTTTTGGTTACAGAGTGATGCTTTCTAAGGATTCAGTTACTTGTCTGGAGAAAGAATATTGTGTGCTAGTTTGTGTCATGTTTGGGTTTACAAACTGTACACCTAGATTAACAGCTCACAAAAAGTCATTCATACATCAGAACCATAAAGTGTATTTAAAACATTTGATATTTAATATAGAAACCATCTTTGTTATGTTAATATTTGTTCCACTTTAGCATGTCATCTAAAATGGCTTTGCAACTTCACAGGCTCTGAGGGGAAAACACCAAAAAAACGTATCTGAAAGCCTGTAAATACATTGTACGGCATCCTTTTTTTAGTATGTGCATAAGCTGCTATTAGTTTTCCAGCTGTGTGTGGTTTTGTCCAGCACCTGCAAGCTGGGCTATTTCATAATTCTAAAGGGTCAATAACTGTGGGTGGGAAGCGTTGTCTGCGATTGGATCATTCTTGCGACACAGGTATAAAGACAACCAGTAGAGGTGCATCCCTGTCTCAACTATAAAAGACATGCTTTCTCTGTAAATTGTATCATTTCTGAAAAAGAAAAGAAAAAAGAATTGAATTTAGAGCACATAAAGTAGTGGTTTTCAAATAATTCAAGGCATTTTTGTGGCCTCAAGACATTTCACAAAACACGCAAGAACAAGACACGCAAACGCAGATGCATAAAATCTTGGAACAATGCAGAAATCTGAATAATTCAGAATTCATGAAAATGTAAGATACATTATTTCTTGAGGCACTAAGCATAAAGAAATGGAATTATTTTTACATGACTGCAGAGGGACGTGTCTCCATTGTGTTTGTGTAAGGAGACAAATCCAGCTAATTAACAACTTAAAGACCTTTGACACTAAGACGGCCATGCTAAAGTTGGCTGATTCGTGGTCTCAGCCTTTGCACATTATCTAGAAACATAGATGAAGCAGAACTACATGGATTTACATGGTGTAAACTGAGCACATTTCACAGCTGATAGTCACACAGTTATGTCTGTGCCCTGCGGGAAGAAAAAAAGACGTGGGTTTAGCAGCTTTCTGAAGAGACATATTATTAACTCATTGTGATTTGAAAAGTTTTGCAACAACTTTCTGTGCCCATAGTTAAAAGAACGCACACCTCCTGAACAGTTGAGTTTGAGGAGTACATTAACTTATCAATTTCTGGTCTCTTAGAAGATAAAAGCCTTCTATCAGTAGTTGGTGGCCTCCGCCTTTGTTCCTGGGGGTTAGCCATATACTCAGCAGCCCTCGTTTCCTCTCTTCCGGTGTGACACCCATCTTATCCCATTACTGTTAGTGACTCAGTACTGTTGGGAGGAAAAAACAGTGCATAAATAATGTATTCCTCGGGTGTATCCACCCCCAGATCAATGGCAATACAAAGACCATCTACAAAGACAGTTGGCTCAAGGCCATATTTGATCACTTCCACTGTGCACGATCACTGCTCCCTTTTTTGTCAGCCCGCTGAGACTCAATTATTTCCAAGTGTTTGTAAGCTATTGTTGAAAGAACACGAAGTGAATATTTAAAGTTGGTGAAGGGAAGAAAAATCTTTGATGAGACAAGCAGATGGAGGGTATACGAGCTGTTAAACAGAGATAGAGGAGGAGAAAAATGAGGAGAGAAGAAAGCTATTGGATGCATCCTGTTCCCGGGATTTTGAGAATAGTAATTGAATACAATAGCGAGACAGCAAACTTGCCTCGGATATGTCCGTTCAATACACCAGAGCAGAGGGCAAATCATAGTGCACTTGATCATTCAAGAGCACCCCAATGAGCGGGTCACAGAACTTAAACCAGGAGTAAATCTAGTTCAACTTACACTAAGTCTCCAATCTAAAGAGTTCAATTCAAAATGTCCAACGGATTCACAAGGTGTCAAATAAATACACTGAAAAGAACTGATACAGCTTTAAGACCGAAGAAAAGTATGACAGTAAATGTACTTCTCATGTCGTATCCCTTGCTGGGCTTCTTCCCACATAACCCAGATGGTTGGGCTCATAGCCCGACATATACTGCATGATTTTTCTTTTTTCCCTTTTCTGTCAGAGTAAAATCTTCGCTCCTTCAGCGAGAAAAGACTGAATTTCCAGTTGGCACTGCCACTCCGACTGCTACAGATTAGAGTATTTGTGTGAAGGGCATCGCACACACTAAAATTAGATCAAAGGTCTGCGCTCCGTAGGCATCTAACAGTGGGCAAAAGTCACACTCCAGCGTGGGTATAGCCATGTCTCTTAACTTACTCAGATGTCATAATGACTGGGTCTACTTAAGGAGACATCTTTGATGTTTAATTCCCGAGCGAGAATAATCTTGGCTTTATCGGCCTAATTTGCATTCCAGACAATATTTGAGGGATTAAAACTCTGTGGCTGATCAGCAAACAGCAGTCTGCTTTCTGAATTATTGATCAGCCCTCGTCAAGTGGAACGGGACAAACACACCAGCTGCTATGGGCATTTCGTAAGTTGGAGGCCACATTTTTAGCTTTAAGTTTTTTCACCATTCCGTATTTCCGTAAAGCTATGCTGGCAGTACAGTGGGTTATCTTTGAACATCTCAGCTACTGAGTATTGTTTTAAAAAAAGGAAAATGAACGCAGGTTACCATCTAGTGACTAAATGAGTCTACAAAATGACTGGGAAAAGTGCGGACTTGTCAGTTGACACCTGGCTCCTATCACAGGAAATTGGATTAAATAAGTTTGAGACCCTTACTGTCGAGTTTATTTTTGTCAGCACAATATCATAAGGTGAAGGAAAACTTTAGCAGTGGAGTGAACTTTTCAACACCGTAAATTAGATGTGTGTCACAGAACCATCGCTCACCACTGTACGGTATGTTTCCATCTTTAAATCCAACTACAATAGAAAATGTAAATTCACTGTAATCATGAGGTGATGAGCTGTTTAGGCCTATCGTCCAGTAAGTCAAACTAACTAAAGGTGAGGAGTGCTGATAAATGAGTAGTATAGTTTTGTTTGTTTCTGCAGTAAGCTGTCAATCAAATTTGATTAAAAGTCATTAATTTGTGTTCTCATGCATTTTAAAAATGCTCAACGTGATTGCTTGTGGATGCTGAGCTCAGGTAAACCTTCTGTTTACAGCTTTGATGAAGGAAGGGGTATACTTTCATTAGATATTAATTAGGTCACAGTCTATGCTGAAACAAGATACAGTAATCATCTGGGAGACACGATGTAGAAGACCAGCTTGTATTATGAAGTAAAAAAAAAACAAAAAAACGATATTGGATTTTGTTAGTTTAGAAACTCGATGAATTAATTTGACACATAAGGTTGTGTTATTGTTTCCATTTTTGTAGGTCACAGTATTCTTTTCAAAAAGGTGTCACAAGAGCACCAAATGGAATAAAAAAATCTCACCAATTTGTTGCATTTTATTTAGCGGTCGAATTAAATAAATGCTACATATTCTTTTTATCTGGGCGTAAGCTCCTGTGTTTAAGAGGCCTCTCCTGTGGGTAGCACAGAACAAAGGCAAAGAAAATGCATGGATTTCCATGTCTTTCCCTTCACCACTCATTAAGTAGGATATGCTGAAGGGTAGGTCGGCTCCAGGTTGTTCCTGAGCTTTGGGGACATTTTTGAATATATTTACTGTTTGATGAAGTGAAGTCTTTGATGGCACTATCGGACACAAAATGTATTTCTTAATACTTAAAAGCCAGCTATGTTTTCCATTTTACCATGACAGAATTATTATGATGTTGTATTTCAGTTATTTATTGCATGAGGTTGGCACTGGTTTCTTTCCATTTCTTTGTACTATTACACATTGTATCAGTCTTACACAATGTAGTAAATTCTGGTTCACTGCAGCACTGAAACATACAAAGGAAAACAAAAAAATCTGTGCATTTACACATCAGAATTAAGCCTAGTTCTTATTCAAGCAGAGCATCTGGATTTTTAAGGAAATTACACAATCTGATGATAATGTCAACAAAATATAGTTTACATTTAGACAAGGGCTTGTTTTCATATCTTCAAGAGTATATACTTTAATTCTTTTGGAATACTGTGCTAGTGACAGCTCAAATAGCCATGGTAGAGTAGACCAGAGTAAGTTATTTCCTTTCCCTGTTAATTTGTGTTTTTACTGTTGGTTTACATTATGGACAGCTGGAATGTGATTTGCTGTGGTTGTATAGCTAACAACGGGAAGAGATCATCCAGGCATAAAGCAGAAAGATGGAAGTCTGAGCACATGATGCTACTGCAGACAGTCCCAATATGTGGGTTCTCGGTTGAGCTCTGAGCGGATATCCGTGGGTCTCAAGGGCTTACTCCAAAGATCCTTTGTAGGTTATATTAGACTGTCTGTCTGACCCTCTAAAGGAAGAACTTTGATCTCTCAGCCGCCCTGGGAGGTGGTGACATTTTAGTAGCTTTGACCTTTTGAAGCATTTTTCCCCCTCCTTTCAAATTAGATTTTCGAGGAAAATGAACTGACTAAAATATTTGGAAACTGAGCATGGTTCAAAATTTACATTAGATTTACAGATCCTGACGAGAAAGCATCTACTGTATAAATCCTCAGAGAAACATTTTGTGTTTAGAATGATTACTTTGTTGTTTTGTGTTCTTCCATTTTTCGCTTGTCGCAGTATATGAAGAGCTTTGCTTGTGCAAGTTGTGATACAAGTCAGAGCTAACAGAAAAATATCTTCTTAGTATTATTGGACGGTATTTCCATGAAGAGGCGCTTCCTAATCTGCTGGAGTTTAATGTACTGTACTAGCAATTAGATAAATATCAATCCACTCGATAATTTGATAACATATAATCATGAGAGAATCCTTAACCGACTGCAGAATTCTCCACATTCAATTATGCTAAGTTTTTTTCTCAACTGATTACAGAACGGAACAGGAAGATAACTTGATTTGTCAATAAACAGAGCAATAGTTAAAATGGAAATAGGAGAGAGTGCATGCTTTTGTTCCCTGTCACTGGTTATCTGAGCTGAGTTCTTGTGGTTATTTACCAGAAGTGAATCAGCTAATGTAACCATTTCCTTCATAATAGAGGCAATCCCACATTAAGAAACTGCTGAGTGCCTGCTGAGTCTTTTATGATGAGAGCGATATCATGAGTACTTTCTGAAAGGGTCTTTCTAAATGTTATATAAAACCATTAGAGGAAGTGCAGGTGTGGCAAAAATATAAAGTTTTATGCACTGGAAGACTCAAATCCTCATATCAATAGATAACTATATTAATGAAAAAAAAAATACCACCCGGTAATAAAATAAGAATTTAAATGCAATGAAAAAGTGAAACCGGCACAAGGAGGTATACTGAGGCCAGGTGTCATGTGTCAAGTATACTTAATAGTATTTGAAAGCACCCTAAATTATACTTGAGGAGTTTTAATAGATGTTCACAGGTATGGCAAGCTTTATTGAGCAAAGTGCACTAAGCCTCTTCCTGTACAAAAAAAAAAAAAAAAGATGCAAACAGCTTTTCTCATTTCAGCAGGTTTATAGCAAATAAGCCCCATAAGCTTTGGTCTTGCACTCCAGCGGACACTTTTGAGAAAGAAGCTATGTGAAATAAATGAGCTTAAAAAAGTAAAAGCCAGGACAACATCATCAGCATTGTTAGGAAACTGTACATTCAGCAGAAAATATGTAATCTGTTTCTTTATAATACCTCCTGGATCATGGTGAAAGTCTTTTGAGTCAGGCCTGTAAATAGTCACCCAAGACATAGTTCTCTCGATTAGATTGGCGGTGAATCACAGTTGTGCCTCTGCCATGGAGGTTCTGGGTTGCCCATGTGGGGTAGATTACAGAAGTACAGGCATATAACCAGAGCCGATAGACAGACAGAAAGAACATAAAAAAATGATCATTCATATGTGCCGGTCTCAGCATTTGTCCAAACGTGCCAAATGACAGTATTCCAATGGCTGCAATAAAGGAGGATTATTTGTTATCCTTTTCCACCAACCAAAACAAATTTGTGATTAGCACCTTTTTTTTCATGTCTGCCCACTAAATGCCTTTTCTTTGTTGTATTTTGAGCTTTGGTTCTAAACTCCATATTGCAATTTTAACTTCTATTTTTTTTCTGCAAGAATGAAAAAATTCAGAGACGCTACTCCTCATTGGATCTGCTCTTCATATTTCTTCAATTCTTTTTAAGATTGCTGCCTGGGCAATATACAAAAAAAAAAAGATAGAAAAGAAAAAGACAGTACGCTATATAAACAGATTTCATGACAACCTATTTGTAAGAACTTGGACATTTTCTTGACTCCCCTGGCACACTCACCTTGTTTTGGTCAATGAGGCACACACTTGAATGGGAAATTGAACACATGGCACTAAATGTCAGCGGTTTAAATAAAGCACGTTCCACCTGTCACAAAATCAGTTGATTTATAATATCTAAACCTCACCTGAAACCTTTGCTTCTATTTTTACTGATGCAATAAATTGTGTTTTTACTTTTTTTGTCATGCATCTGTACATTACAAACTTAACACGCTACATTATCAACATGTTTATTTCAATGTTTCAATTCTATATGTCATCCATTGGAGATTCAGCTGGTACAATCAAGTCTTTGTTGAATCTACTATCATTTGTTGTTAACATTTTCTATTTCTATTGGATTTAAATTCGGTCTACATCCACACTTACAGGGGAATTTTCAAGTCACACAGATGAGAATCAATCTGGGATAACCCGAGAAGGCATTTGAAGACAGCAGGGTAGGCAAAAGAGCCAAGATCACAAGTGGCTCAAGGACCTGGTTGATAAACATACACACACACACGGAAACACACCAGTCAGAATGGCAGCAGATTGTTTCCTGCTGTGGCGTCATATTTGAAATATGATGGTGCAGACATTAGCATACAGAGTAAAGCTTTAGTGAACAAGCGTACGAATAATGGAGGAGGGGAATTCTGTCAGATTTCAAAGTGGATGTGTCATTGCTGGCAAAGGAAAACAGTCTGCCAGATTCCTTCTCAGCAGATGACATAGATCTCATCTTCTATTTGTGTGCAAATTTGTAGTTAATCACAATATTTACCTAAACTTGCTGAAATTACAAAATAAAAAAAAACACAATGCAGTTATCACCAAAAATGTTAAACTAATATTGTCATCATAAAGTGTGATGCTGCTTTATCAAAGCTGTGCATGTGCTCCCTTGGACCTATTTTTCTTGTGAGGTGAGCAATTACACTGTCATGCACGGACGTGAGTTTGCATGGCAAGACACACTTACTGAGCTATGGTTATAATTACATGCACTTTTTTTTTTTCTATTTTGCCCCCGCTCATTTCATGATTTATTGCTCTAACACAGCTGTCAGAATTCCGGCTTCAATGATTGGCTGCTAAATGGGAACGTTATTAAAATGGAAGAGCAATGCCACTGCAGAGTGCAAATGGTTGAACCGAGGCTCTGACAGTAGGCTGTAACTAGTGTAGTACCAAACCGTCATATTTGCGTGGCATAAAATTTTGGTAATGAGTGAAATGGATTGCAGATGAGGGTCACGATGCCGTGACATGTTTGCTAGTGTGAGACTGCCTTGCATCATCTCCATAAATGGCTGTTCCATTCAAATACACAGTCATGCGTATGTTAGAAATGGACGGTTGTGTAGGTTTTTTTTTAAAGAAGCATGGCCTCTAATCTTGGATCGACATGTGATCACAGGCAGCTTTAAAACTGCATTGATGAAACTTCAAAGACAAGATTTCTCATTCTTCTGAACCCTGAGCACAAATACCCGATCCACACATGGTAATTCCTTAAGTATGCAGTTCCCAGCTTTCTCAAAACAAAAGGGTGCTGTTTTGAAGTTCTGTTGCCGCATTCGGATCTGAGGACAGAAAACTGTCCCTCCCCTGCTAACCTTTCACTATCAGGAAGCAGGTTAATCTGCTTTTGAATAATGAGAAGGTGATCAGATGGACATTTGTGGACATAAATATATATCTGAAGTACAAAATGATATTGATAATATAGTAACATATCCTAAGTTCCCTATTCTCATTTTCCAACTTTTTCAGTACTGATGCCTTTAATCACTTTACATTTGTTACCGATTTAACCCGTTCTGGTTATGTGAATTGTTTTTAGAATATATGCCATGACATGCCACCCAAAAACTAAACTGACATGGACCGTTGGGAGATTGGTGGCTAAAGAATGCTTAAAAATATTCTATAAAAATGATAAAAGGGTTTAATATATTAACAGTGTGTGCTTGATGGTTATTTCAAATAAAAGATTGAGCAATATGTAGCGAAATGTTGTCTTAGAAATGATGTAAAACCAGATCAAGTCAAGTTGCATTTTTTAAATCTTTCTGAGCCTTTTAAACAATGGGCATAAAATCTGTCTCTCTAGGATTTGGATCAGTTAAAGTACACTATAATGTATTTACCTTACAACAGACGCTCCCACTTATTTAACAATGCTAAATTACTGTTGCAGCTTTGCAGCCATACTGCGAAATTCAATTGGAAAAACACAAGTTGTGCTCCAGAATAGTTAGCCTGCTGATTAGTGCCTTTGGGATCGGGTATCTGGTGCCAGGTTTAACCGGATAGCGTGACCATTCGAAGGGGTGCCTTGTGTGCTCTCAGTCGTACAAACAACAACGAATACATGTCAAGAGTACAGAAACAACAGACCCTGCCTAATTAGCTGTACAACAGAGCGGCAGCTCAATAAATGTCTTCTGTAAGGCTGGACAGCAGTTACAGCCACAAACCTAATGGTTCGGTGAGAGTGAGTGATTATTGGTCCCTGAGTACTTCACTATGGAACCTTTATTACAAAGGTATCTTAGAAGCACATTGCATAGTGCAAAAGTCCTCATAATATCCATCTATTCAGCTCCCAGAGGTTTAATATTACATGATTAGCAGATTAGGTTGTTAACCTATCCTGTGAAACGCATGGCATGAGTAATGACGACGAAAAAAAAATCCCTGAATTAGTCACTTGAAACTATACAGAGAGGGCATTAATTTTAGTGGACTTTGCACAGGGATTCCACCCTTCTCAACGTTTGAAAATCTTTAGATACATCAAAGACATGTTCATATTGTAAGAAAAAACCCATTCCTCCTGGTCTTCATGTATTTTTCACTCTAACACACAAACTTTTGTCCCTTCATTTTTGACACAGGAACAGAGCTATTTGAAGTTGCTCCTGAGTCTTCAGGCTCAGACGCCCTCCGTTTTGTATTCAGCAGCATGTGCTACTGTCTTCTTTGTGAAACCCATGAGGTGATTTTATGGTAATTGGCTTTATGGCCAACCAAGCTTTGCACTTGGGTTTTAGGGGAGTTTTCTGGTTCTGTGATATACACCAACTTTGGGGAACATGACATGCTGGTTATATGCTTTGTTCCTAAATTTGTTTAATAACCATTTGCGCCTTATATTTAACCACACAGTCACTGTGTTCTAGCTGAAACGGGTTGGACTCTTAGATTAAGTATGCCAAAGAATCTAACAGCTTTACAGCATCTTAAACAGTGCACAAAAAGGTTAAATGTGTTTTTTCACATTATTGAATTATTGTGGCAAAATTAATTAATATAGAACTGAGGTAATTCTACAATGATAGAATTCAGAATCTATCTGATGAAGCCAGCTATGAAGTTCTGTAAATCTAACATTTACATTTTCAGTGCTATGATTCTGACTTTAAGTCAATGATATTGTTTTCACTGTTTTTACTGTGCTGGCCTGGACACCTAATATCCAACTTTTGATCCCGCTCTGATGCAAAAAGTCTTATGTATTTGAAAGTCAGTGTTGTTTTATGCACTAATTAATAAATCATTGTCTGATATAAGTGTTTTAGACTGTAAAAAAAAAGAAAATTTAAGTTATGTTATGTCATTATGAAGATTAAACACCCACACAGTCAACAATGATTGGAAAAAAATGCTAAAGGGACACGGTGTGACAAAGGTGGCAGATGGATTCTTGTCTGTGACGAGGCCTTTCCTAAAGCTCTTGGGCAATTCTGCTGTGGGTGCAGTTTAGCTCCAGGCTTCCTCTCTGCTCTCATACAATTTTGGATAACATAAATAACAAGGGGCACACAGAAGAAAGACAATGAGGAATTGAGGACAATGTAGCAAGGAGGCTGAGCGCCTAAAAAAGAAACAGACAGTCGGTTGTCCTAAAGACAAAAAGAGCCAAACAGTGATTTGTTGTTCGCAACAGTGGCAGATTGTTGATGAATAGTAGCATGACATTGAGAGAACAAAAAAGGAAAACACTGCAGTGGAGAGATAAGGCTCCCCATATAAAGGTAAGTGAAAGAAGGCAAGATGCTCTACGGGCCATAAGCAAATGAGCTCACATCACTTTTTTCCTACTTATGTGCTTCAAGCAATCATTAAATGTACTGAAAAGTAGCAGATTTTCAAAGATGCAAACTTAACTCGTTCATGAATTCAAACCATACTAAGAAGAAGACATTTAGCTGTTTTGTAAGAATGCTGTTCATCGGCCTTACGTTAACTTATTTATTTAACTTATTTACTTATCCAGTTAAATTAACGTACATTGAGTAGCCTGGTAGAGCAAATACAAATGGAAGGGGAATGCTGTCCCAATTGGGCTCAGTACTACACCGTGCTGCATGGTGCTGTGGGCTGTTGATCTGTGCTAATATTTATCATATCATATATTTTGTTGACACATAAATTATGAATGACTATGCTGGTAAAATACAAATACATAATTGGAATTTAGCAGTCAATGGAAAGGGAAAATAAGATTATATGAATGAAGGCTAAAAGACAATAGTATATCCATTTTCATAACCGCTTATTATAGCAGGGCCACACAGAGACAAACAACCACACACACTCACACTCACTCCTAAGGGCAATTTGGAATGTCCAATCAACCTGACCTGCAGGTTGTGAGATGGTGGGCGGAAGCCGGAGAACCCGAAGAGAACCACACAGACACAGGAAGAACAAGCAAACTCCACACAGAAAGGTCCTGGTTCCCCTAGGGACTCGAACCCACAACCCTGTTACTGGGAGGCAATATTGATGACCACCACACCACCGTGCCACCTCATATATTATATTATAATTATATTATATACTATATATGATCAATATGTGCATTCAGTCTTGAGTTCCGCTGGCTTTGGTTTTGTCTTCATGTGTTTGGAATTACTGTTATTACCATTGTTGTTATTAGTTTTCACACAATGAGTCAAATTTCTGAATCAACAGAAACACCAATTTTCAGTGTGAAGATCATAACACTCCCCCTGATTGAAAGAGGAGGGGGAACCACAGCGTTCGTATGGTGGAGTGGACCCTTTTGGATCACATGTTTTATTCATCGTTGTATGTACACAGGGACCATAAAGAGCATGCATGCATAGCAGCGCTACCTCTGCTACATGGCCAATACAAGGACGACACCAGCTTTGTTTGGGTCAGTGAGCAAACTGGGGCAGCTACAGCCGGCACGCTGTGCACACATCACACCATTTGCATTAGTCTGCACAGTGATTCTCAAACACAGCACCTGGCCAATTAAAGAGAACAAGAAAGGTTTGAATTTTTTTTTTGAAAATCCAATGAAAAGCCTATATATGTGAGCCTATCTTTTTGGTAGCTGCACAGTAACGTGTAACATAAGACTGACGATCAGAAAAATTATCTGATAAAAACTAATGATATCAAATTAAATCTCAGAATCGTCTCATGCTGCTCAGAACATGATTTAAATGACTGGTTTGTCATTTTCAACAACCTTACTGCACAGTAAGTGGAGGACGTGTTGGAACTCTGTTCTGTTCTGCCATGACATTTAAAATCTCTTCTGTAAGGTTGTGAACACAAGGTTCAGCGACATGAATCTCAGAAAGTACTTCACACCAGCGGTCATTAAGCAGTATTAATGACAGTGAGTGCTTTACCAAAGGTTTAAATCAGAACTTATTCATTAGATATTTCTTTTTACAGTCGTCTCTAAAACTGGAACATTGACACACAACTAATAAATCCTCTTTTTTCAACTCAACTCAAAATTAATTGCTCATTCCAGAAATATTTAAATCATGCTGCAGCTTTTTAAGAGATGCAATTGTTTAGTGAGTTTCTGAATTACAAGTATGATTACGACGTTCCAAGTTCTAAATTGAGGCATTTGTGAATTAAGCATTTCTTTCAGTATTGTTGACTAAATTACATGAACCTTTCCAAGTATAAAAGCATGGTGCTCTTATAATCCATTTGTCTGTTGCTCATTTAATGTTCATTAGATCATGTGCCACATCCATTAGAACCTAATGATTAGATTGTATCAAACAGAAAATCACTGCACTGTGCTGAACAGGTTTTATTTTTAGTTTTCTGTTAGCTCATAAATCCATACTTATGGATGCAAAGTTACATGAGCGATGGAATGGTGCAAAAGTTCTTTGCAAACACATATTTATTAATACATACTAAAAAAGGGAAATTATAAAGGGGAAATTCATATCTATATTAACTTCCTATATGCAGATTTTGGGGAAATTGTCTGGAAATGCTTTTTTATTCATGACAAGATTTCTTTATTTTCTTTATCTTCCCCTATTTAAACTCAGCAATGGTGCTGCTGTGTCTTCCCAGTAGTAATTTCTTTGGCTTTTATAGTTACAAGTGGCTGCTTTGAGATTTGCTTTACTGCTACAGCCCATAGCATGTTTCATTTTCTACATAAACAACCAGAGGACAGCATATCTGAATGTTGCCCTTGTGTATTGCGTGCAATTAAATACTTTCATATTGGAGATAACGCAGAATGAGGATACCTCTTTTTTAATTTCCCTGTTCCTCTGTGCTCTCAGAGCCTCATCTCAGAAACAAAGCACTGTCATTCTTGTTGTCCTATAAGCCTAAATACCCTCATCCCAATCTTTTAGAAATAAATAAAAAAAGCAGGATTTCATTCTTTGGTGAGAGAAGTGGTAGTGAAACAAGCTGTAGAACATTATTAATGAAAATCCCAATGTAAAAGCCTCAGTCTTTGCAGCCAGGGTCCGTTAATTCTATTCTATTTTTGCTATATTATTGAATGCATGGGTATATTCAGACACAAAGCCATCAAGCTAGTGTCATGAAAATGAAATAATTTGGGGTAAAAACAACAATGATAAGAGCGGTTTTATCTTATAATCTAAAATTGTAGCATTTCGCCCACTAAAATTTCAGAAATTCCCAAAAGATAAAACCAATATTTCTGTTTGGTGGCTCATTTTTTAAATTTGTCTGACCTTCTATTGAGAATTTTGGACAAAACTGTCCTCTTGAAAAAAAATGCTTTTCATACAATACAGCACATTATAGTCAAGGCAAACCATATTTTTTATTTTTTAAACTATTTGTTATCTTTAAACTGGAGTAGATTTAGTTTTCTAAGCTCTTGACCTGATTTTCTTTAATCATTAGTCTCCAACTCCTTGCTTTTCATGTTGGAGTATGGCCTTGCTATAACCTTGATTTTCACAAGGTGGTCGTCACATCTGAAGGAGCCCTCGACAATTGTCGTCTTCAGGCATATTTTACATCTCTGGTCTGTCCTAAAACATCTTGACCTAATTTCATACATCAATGCTATTTTTTTAAACAAGTGAAATTACAAGAAAGGAAATATAACAAGATGTATCGCTAGTGAACAGAAGCAGTTCTCTACGGCATTGTGTACCATCCAATATGTTGCATGGTTTGAGGGAGATTTGTGACCAAGGTCAAGTTAGAAGAAGCTCAGGAGGCGTCAATGTATTTAAGTACATCTTAATGCAGAAACTAGGCCGAGGAGAAAGCCAGCATAGAAAGAAAGCTTGCCTGGTCCACTCTCCCAAGGCCATTTCTTTTAAGATACAAACCAACTGTATCAACAGAGCAACAGCGATAAGAACATCTTCTAAAACGTGAAGCAAAGTTTTAGGGTTAAAAGCACCTGACCAAGAAGCACTGAGGCTAATTTGTGAATTCTTGCAGAAACTGTTGATATGAAGGAGAGGAAGAAAATGTTTAAACCTGAGGAGCTTTAGCTACTGCTAAAGCGGGATTACAGCTTCAATGCTATCCTGCACTTGAATATTCAGAATGAACATGTTTAAGAGCAGACACACGCACCGGGTTTTTTTATACAGTACATATGTGCAGTGCACGAAAAGGATTTCCACTCAAGCTATCATTGAAAATTGTCATTTTGATGAACGACTCTTGGTGATTGTGCAATGAAGTGAACTACATATGTGGTTGGGGTTTGTTTCGGCTTTTGTGTGTGGACACAAAGAGTTGTTGTAACAGATACGTTATTATTGATTTTTTTTTTTATGAAGGCAACATATTGCATTCATATCCATTTTGCATCACAAATTCTTAAGAGGTTTAGCAACATTTCCGTTTATCTGAATAAGCATCCTTTTTTAGTCTTTTTGTCTGAGAGGAAATTGATTTTACATTGACATAATTCTTAATTCTCCCCCCACTAGAAACTTGTTATATACAGATACTTTAAATATGCCATTGTTGGAAACATGGCTGACTTCTGTGATGTTTGTGCAAAAGACATCACAACAGTATGAAAAAATGTCAGACCTGTATTTACATCCTGTGAAAAAAGCACTTAAAGTGACTGAAATTGTAAGTTAAATTAAATGATATTTCTAAAGTGTCCAGAGTTAGTAGCTTTTTATGCAAAAGACTGTCAACTTTATTTCAAGAAAGAACAATTTATGCGCTCCCTGTTATACTGTTAAGAAGTTATGCAATTAAAATGTCAGTCAATGGCTTGGACCAGTTCTGTGAAGTAGAACACTATCTGGCTAATTGTTTGGAGACTGAGATTTTGTAATGGTTTTGTTTAATTATTTGACTATTGAATTTGGTATAAAAAGACTTTGTATTCCTGAAACATTCGAGACAGACTGTAAAAAAATTGGTTATGTGTGAAGTCAAACTTTTGTAAGTAATGAGTTTGACTGGCCTGTGTCCTTGTTTGGCATTTCTGTTCTTCCTTTGCATATGTTCTGCCTGGCTACTCATGCGTCCTCCTTCTATACAGAGAGCATGCATGTTGGGTTAAGTTAAATTGATGGACTGAGTGGTAGGTTGTTTGTCTCTGTGAGGCTCTGTGATATGGTATATGATTTAAAAGGGAGTCGTCATCTTCCACCATTTCTTAAATTAATCGGATGATGGGCCCAAAAATGTGACTGGTTCAGGATGTAGTGTACATGTGTATGTATACAGAAACTTCTATCATGATTTGAGCATTTATGTTCATAATTGTTCTGATTTAGTTTTTTATGAATAACAGAATAAACTGATTACAAAGAGGCAAAGGGAAATGCTCTTCAGGGATTACATAGATTTAATTCTAGTTTGAAAATTGGGACAGTTCCAGTTATTTCATACTGGATACATTAATTTCTTGGGACATTAAAGATGAAATCTAGGAAAAGTTATTACAATGAAAGATATTCACAGAAGCAAATGGGGAAATGGAATCATTCACGCTGTGCATGGCCATCACTGCATATGACAATTCTGATTAGACTTTATGCTCTGATGGCTAAGCAGATCTGTTTTGTATTATTAATGCAAAGGTAGTATCACCATTTCAACACAGCCTCTTTAGACATTAACTTAGCAAATATAAAGGCTGAATGATCATGATCAACCATACATCGATTCATGGACTATAAAGAACAGATTTAGTATGCAAGTATTAAAATATTATCCTCTTATCCTTTCAGTTAGTAGGACACAGCATGAGGAAGTAAATTAAATCAATATCATTTTTTCTCAGAAATCACAATGAGACAAGGAGAGCAGAATTCATCCAGACATAGCTTTTTTTTCACGTCACCTTTAACATCCACCTTGTGCTAAGCTCAGTGATACTTTACAGGATGTAAACGTTTTACCCTGAGCAGCATCTTAACATCTCTCTTGATATTTACTGTTGCTTTTCAAAGTCTCCATTGAGAACTGAGATCGTCTGGTATATAAAAGTCTTTAAATGTGGCCTACATACCAATTCTGGATGATAAAAAATTCTCCCATAAGTACAAGTGTTGGTGTACATCACCATTGGTATTTGCATTTACATGATTACTTGAGAAATTTCACTGAGCAACGTTCTTCCTCTATTTATGTGGTCATCCTATTAAAAAGTGAGATTTAAGAGTCATTTTACATTGAAGGCAGATTGTCTTGCAATTCCATTTCTGAATACAGTATATGAACCATAAAAGTCAAATTCTTCACAAGTCGGTCATAATACACCACTGTTGGAGTTCTTCCAGCATGGCTGGCTTCTCTTCTTAGTGGATTTTCAAGTGTACCTTTACAAGTGCTGTTCAAGTTTTTCATCAGATTCATTATTTAATGAAAATTACTAAATGCATATTTAAATTTTCAAGCTCCTTTGGAAATGGGCCTTAACTAGATCTCAATATCTGGGTTGTTTTGTTAAATGGAATCTGAGACAGATCAGGCCTTTGATGTTGCTGTGTGCAAGGCCTCAGCATCGTAATGGAAACGGTGTCCCATTGTCTAAGCACCAAATGCTTTGCATGACAGAATGCAGTTGTAATTCCAAGTGAAGTTTGCCAGCTTCAACTGGTAACATAGCTTCTAGAGCTACTGTTTTTTTTCCTCCTAAGAGAGCAGAAAGCTCCCTTCTAAAGAGCCAAACAGCTTTCAGGTCAATTCATTATTTAGTTCCTGTTGCCTTCAAAAAAGCTTGTCAGAAATAATGCTCATAAATGTAATTATAAGTTTACAGTTTACATTTCGTGTCATCTAATTTCCAACAAACTTGCTTAAATATCTCTCCTTAAGTTTTTGGATGGAAAAGGAATGATTGAATAGCTTAGACAAAAATAGTAAATGTTCTACACAGCTGCAACTGTTTTTTGGAGAGGAAAATGCCCAATAACAGAAATCCCTTTGTAGTAAAGAGATGCCTTTGAAAGCATCACATAAGGCATTCTGTTTATGGTGGGTAAACACCCATGTGATGTGGAAATGTTTTGCCCCCCTCCCTTTGTCCGACCAGATTTCTTTATAATGAATACATAGTTTAAAACTGATAATTCAACATGCAGTCAAACAAGCACATTGGTTTCTCTTATTGAAAATGAATAATAGGTCTAGATAATGATTCAATAATAGACTGTATCGAATACAATGAAGCCTTGAATAACTTCTAAACAACATAAAACACGTTGCTGATGCATGGACAACACTGCTCATACATAGTATTAAAGGCAGAGAGTACAAACAAGAAATACAACCAAATACTATAATTCATTTTCTGCTAAATGTGAACCACACTCCACGATTTTCAGAAATAAAGTTAGAGCAAAATTTAAATTGACGTGATTATTTTTGTGTATAAAGATGTCGACCCCTATCCCCATAGAGACAGGCTAAGATGTGCCTGCAAACACGATGCTCTGACCAGACTCACGCCATGGCAACAGCAATACCCACTTCAGCAATGGGAACAGCTGTGGCTTTTCTTTGGTACTTAGCACCAGATCTAACTGTCGAGTAAACTGTGGCGCAGCTCACATCATAAGTTCCTAACGGATTTAAATGGTATTGTGTATATTCATTGCTGTCTGGCATCTTTATTTGCCTGAAACTGACTCGCTTTGACACCCGACTTTTATGTAGGTAAGACAGCTGATATGTACAAATCCAACCGCCTTTTCAGTAATCAATTTATGTGTGAATCCAAAAAAAATCCCAGCACCACATCCTACTCCAATTTACCAAGTTTGTAAACTATGAAGAATTCTCCAACTTCAAATAAAGACTTAAAATGATGTAAAAGGTTTTATAACACATTATGAAAATTAAGTCTTCAAAGTAGATCATGGAACAGTCTGGAACACTAATACCTGCTGGTGTCATGCATAGATTTTAAATATAATCACATTTGCAACAAACCCCTTGTACCGTGAATATAACACAAACCTTTAACATGTTCCATAAGATAAAAAATATATATTTAGACACTGTATTCTAAAACACAGGCTTTTGTAAAGACATTGGCCTTGAGTGCATGCTGAAATGACTGAAGCCTGTACAGAAAAGACAGGGTCAAAGAGGAAGCTTTCAAAAGTGAACATTTCCTAATGTATTGAAACACAAAAGAGAACAAACACTGTGGGAGTTACACGACTGCACAGGTCCATATAGCCAAGTCTGGGAACCAGGGGTAATTTAGCAATTCTCCGCAGGTTATGTTCAGGGGAAGAGCTAATGTGGGCAGTGTGTAGCTGCAAGTTAGTGTGTGTTCGCCTGCTGGTCTGTGTGTGTTTGGCACAGTTTCATTTCATAGTGAGAGTTCTGCTGACCTTGGCAAACTCAAGAGTTCATCTCAATGGTGTCTCATCCCTCTCCTCTCCTTCTGTTTCTCCTCATCCTTTTCACTCCTACTTGCAAATCCACTCCCAGGACAGTGCAATCCACATTCCTTTGTGGAAAAAGAGGCTAAATGGGCCAGTAGATCCGATAAAACTGTGCCAGCATCTCTTTCACCTGAATAACTTGGAAACAAGGATGTGATTAAAACAGACAAGAAAGTACTTAGACTTTTAGAGTGTGAGGACTATGTCCAATAGTAAGTCTTGATGGAATCATTAAGAGGTTCTCTGTGTTTGAAACACTTGGTGGGATTGTTTGGCTCTCCTGTCAGGCTTGTTTCTACTTTCTCATGCCTTTTAAGAATAAATGAAAGGCTTTTTATCATTTTAAAAGCAGCACTGTCAAAAAGGAAGAAATGCATTCTATGGCATTCTATGGAGGTCTTAGTTGCCCTCATTTCAAACTCTACATTATCAAAAACAATAGAGATGATGAATCTTAATTCAAAAGAACCAGAATGTAAAGTAATATAAAACTCGCGCTCAATAGACAAAATCTTAATTATTTCCAAACTCAAAATAAATATTTTATAAAATTCTCTAACCTACACCTCCACATATTGAACATGTCAGTTTTTTCTATTAAAAATGACAGAAATTAGTTTTTGACGCTGCTACAGGATGGCATATTTTTCCAAGCTAAGAGGTCTTTTTAAGTTGACAGTGCTGCCTTTAAGGAAAAAAAAAACAGACAAATTGCTCTTTGCGGTGTTTCCAAAATGCACCCAGTCAACTTATGTAGACTGGGATGCAAGAGTCTCCTCTCGTAACATAGATGGCTTAATTTCATGGAGGGTTGGGAACTTGGCCTGAAGATAGTTTTTTTCCCTAATCCTTTCAATATTGTGGGTCGATAACCAGGCCATTATTTCTGTGATCGCCTGCAATGTCCTCTGGTATCATTTTGATGATGTCATGACATTTACATCAGCCCAGGGTTGCAGTGATCGTTTTGCATTTTTTTTTGTTTTGTGTACCAAATTCTTGAAATTGATGATGGAAGAATCCAACCTTTTTTTTTCTTTGTATTCTTTTTTCTTTTCACAGGCATTACATTCTCTGCAGGGCTCAAATATGAAACGGGCGTCTAATTCTCTCTGGACCACTCTTTCAAATTTTGAGCCTGATTATTTCTGGCATTGTGGCCACAGAATGTGTTCATGTCATAAGGGATTAAAATATATATTGATAGTAACACTTTTTTTTTTTTGTTGATTTGAAAAGTTTACTTTTCTTTTTCTGGCTGCTAACAAGCCACATCCAACTGAAGCAACCTCAGATCCTAATGTTGACTCCGCAGGCTTTGTACCCAATACATTGAAATCTTTTCACATTGCACTGGTACAAATGCTTTTACTTTTTCTCTAGATTTCTCTGAGTTGCACTATTTTATCCATTTAGGCATTTGTTCCAAAGATGCAGACCAATTTGTAGATTATGCTGAAACACAGTAACATATTTTCCTTGAAACCAGGTTTCTTCTAACATGGTTATTAATTGACTTAGAAAATACCCAATGTGCGTGTGGTGGTTAGCACTGTCGCCTCCCAGCAAGAGGGTTCTGGGTTCGAATCCCGGGGGAACCAGGACCTTTCTGGGTGGAGTTTGCATGTTCTCCCTGTGTCTGCGTGGGTTCTCTCCGGGTTCTCCGGCTTCCTCCCACAGTCCAAAAACCTGCATGTTAGGTTGATTGGAGATTGGGGAAAATTGCCCTTAGGAGTGAATGTGAATGTGAGTGTGAGTGGTTGTTTGTCCTTGTATGTCCTGTGTGTGGCCCTGCGATGGACTGGCGGACTGTCCAGGG
Organism: Menidia beryllina; assembly: GCA_013363375.1. NCBI lineage: Eukaryota > Metazoa > Chordata > Actinopteri > Atheriniformes > Atherinopsidae > Menidia > Menidia beryllina. Next base: position 6,323,879 of record JABUIW010000031.1, on the reverse strand, counting down.
TGTACCCTGCCTCTCGCCCGTTGACCACTGGGATAGGCTCCAGTTCCCCCCACGACCCCAACAGGGAATAAGCGGTATTGATAATGGATGGATGGATGGATGGAATACCCAATGTATCAGTTACAGTTATGTTATTTTTACTAGCAGAAATTATTATATAGCAGATATTATTATTTACAGTAGTCCTTATTTAGTTAGGGACTCAATCCATTTTGCTTTGTTTTATCCAGGATCTTGGTTAAAAAGTGCAGCATTTGTGCAAAAAGAAACATATTTACAGTTATTGAAATTAATCGTCCTTTTTCATATGCATCTGGCATATAAAGGTGATTGCAATCACTCGAATAAAGGCCAATACTCTATAAGACAGGCTTTTATGATGGCAAGTAGCAAGTTTCCCTGCATGAAGCTTAATGTGCATGTGTGATTTGGAAATTCCATTCTCACTCTGGGTGAGAAGACACATGCTGGAAGCATGCTAACGTTTCAAATTTGCTTGATGGTTTTGTCCGGTGGGTAATGTAAGTTCTCAATATTGCATATTCTCACAGCTTTCTTTGTTTCATGTGTTTCAGAAAACTGTGCAGACACCTATCCACTCCTCTGAAAAGAAGCAGACATGTTCTTCACCTGCTTCCATGCACTGTAAGTATTTGTCATTTTTAGCAGATTACATACGTACACGGTATATGTGTATGTGAGTGGGTGTGTGTGTGTGTGAGTGTTCACTAACAAAGATGAAAATAAGTGTGGCTATCTAAAATACATTAGAAGAACTCAATGGTTAGATAAAAATATAAGATTCTTTTGACATTGGCATTGTCAAGTCATTGGGGGAGAAAGATGTCATACAAATCTAATAAGATGTAAAAAATGTTTAATTTCTTTTTAATTTTGTTTATTTTATTCTATTTTAAATAGATAACAATATTTTATTAATCGCTGTTAGATTATTAATTTTGTTATTGTACCGCTGTGGTCAGAACACCTTGTGTTTGAGGTCACAAAATTTGACATTTTACAACTTCGAATATTGTTGAAAGGCATGAGCATTTGTTCAGATTGTGTCTCCAGAGGATATACAAATTATCTGTTCCACAGGACTAAACCAGGCCCAGTCAGGGTGATTGCAGACCAGAAGCAAAAAATCCCAATGTATTAAGGCAGTCGTCTTGCACCAATCCCGGTCATTGGGCTAAACATGATAAGAACAAGTTCACAGGTCCATTCCAACCATTGTGGCCATTCAGCAGTCCTAAATTGTTCTGGCAAGGTTAGGAGAAAGGACATGCCACGCAGAATTGGAAGGCAATGAAGCATGGTGTTGCCAATTACTGCAGAATCACGTGTTAATTGTTTATTTTTTCCCCTGAAACAGTGTAAGTACATTGGAACTAATCTATTAAGGACATGATCAGGCTTTTTCATTTAATTGTGAGTGCCACTGAGCAAACAGAGTGGAAATGCTCTCTGATGCTTGATCGTTTTTAGGTAAAACCATAGCAGCTCTGACATTTCTGTCACTATTTTGAACTTAGTGCTATTGTGATGACAGTAAAAAAAACTATCTGTACCAGTTGTAGCTTCTCAAACAGCCTGGGAGTCTTCAAAAACCTATGAAATGCTGAGGGAAGAACATGAAATTGAGGCGTAAACAACTATTTTTCTACTAGCTATTGAAGAAAATCACATATGAGGAATTGTTTGTGATGGTTCTCGCTTTTGACTTGTGAATAAAAGAAAGATCTTTAATAACATAACTGCCTCTTAAGGACGCACTAAATGCGTAAAATAAATAGAACATATATATTCTATTCTTAAGAGGCAGTTTCATACCTTGTTTAGTTGTTGGAAAACAATTCTATTTCAACTATGTTTTCCTTTATTTTCAATCATAAAGAGTAAATTATTAAGTTTTTGGACAGGAATTTACATAAACCTGCACTTCAAAGCCAAGAACCAAAGTCCCTGGAATTACATTTGAGGGTCTTTTATTATTTTTTTATTTTAGAAAAATCCTTTTTGCATGCTTCAATAAGTACACACACAGCTGGAAGACAAAGCATTAAAGTTTTAGAATCATGTCAACGTCAGAGTAGAAATTTCAACTGCGGAGCATGACTTTTGCGAATCGCCACGTTTTACAGGATGTCTGATGTCACAATGTTCAAGGAACATCTTACATGCAGTAGTTAAGAGATTTTCATTGGATCAGATTGGTCTGTGTTTATGTGAAAAGATCCACAGTGCCAGTATGAAGCAGCTCATTCAGACACTGTATCTAGATAACTTTGGTTCATTTGCCTGAACACAGTTTTAAAGAGCAAGTCACTCACTAACTTGGCCAAACTCACTTGCTGCTCCTGGATGCAGGCATATTCTAGAGTAAAATCATTCTGAAAGATTAGAAATGGGAATGAATCCATGCTCACATTACTGCAATGTTGAAATATTCTGAAGGCCACACAGGAGAGTCACAGACATTTGTAATGAATAAATACTTGGAAATAGGAAAAGCCTGTGTTGAAATGGCTTATTTTTTACTGGTTGGTTTGTTAAATTGTCAGTTAGTTAAGCTGTGAGTTAGAATGGCAAATCACATGAATCAAACAATGAGGTAAAACCATTATTGGATTGAGGGTTATTTTTGGAAAATCCTTCCTGTAAATATCTTTATATAACACTTAGTAAAACCCATGTCTGAAATTTTTTATTTGACCAAGAGTTATTGATACAAAACTCAACCAAATCTCAGAATACACTAAAAGACCCGTCTTTTTTTAGGTGGATTCAAAGTGTGCATGTTTTGCTGAAAGTTATACAAAATTTATGGATTCATGATGAAGATGAAAGTCTGTGTTTAAAATTGCTATGACCTGGTTCCATTAACATTCTCACCAGCTCAAATCGATATTCAGGTGATAAACAGAGAAACATAAATAAAATGTGATCTTTTAAGATATCTTCATGTCTCTAAAACCTTCATGGAAACCACAAATCGGAACAATATTTCCTTGTAAAATATGTTTGGTGCCACCTGCCGAATACCTGCTCAAGCAAAACTGTGGCACGCATTAGAACCTCTTTTCCTCTCTCAAGACATCATCATCACTTTCCAACCTCCCTCTCACCGGGGGCCCAGCAGTAGCAGTGGAGCAAAGACGGCCTCATCTGAGGCTCCTCCAGAGAACTCACAGTCAGCAGCATCATGCTAAGAGGTGAGGAGGTGGCAGAGCATGAAAGGATTCATCAGGGGTTATGCAGATCAACACAAAGCTAGAATAGGGTTAGACTTTACACTGCCACCTAACTCTAAGTACCAGCTAAAGACCCAGGTGGCACAAGATGTGGAAAAATCCTGACAGGGATTATGCGAAAGACAGCCAGAGGAAGAGGAGCAAAAGGCCAGAAAATAAAGATGTCAAAAGGCTTTAAACTCAGAAGTATATTTGTGAAGATCTTCACATTTAATGCTTCTGAACTAAATTGAAATAATAGATAATGCACAGTTGTTCAGATGATATTTTTTCTACAATGAATGCCTAAAAGAATGTATATATTCCTAAACTAGTATGAAAAGGAGCAGTGCTTACATTTCTATTTTCACTGATGCTTTCAGCAGTTGCTCTGCGCATCGCCAGCCTCCCGATAAGTGTTTGAAAAACAAATTTAACACATGAGATGGATGCTTGTTGAGAACCAGCTGAAACCATTGACAGTTGCTTTCAGCAGTAACTTTGGAGTGAGCGTGTGGGAGAAGTGATTATCGATCTTATCGATCCGACAGAGCAAAATGTACGGCTCATGGCTGCTTTTGTTTTCTCTCAAATGTTAGAGCCCCGTGTCCCTGCTGGTGCTGCAGTGTCTCTGTGCCTCTTACAGAGTACAGCGAGTCGAGCTGTCTGCAAGAATAGGCAAAGGTATATACATGGGATGCAGCGCATACATTTTAGCTCAAGTGATAAGAAGAGAGTGGAACCACATTGTTACCAAAATGGGGGGGTAGTGACAACATAATCAATCATGACGGAGCGTTGCAGCAGATGCTTTGATAATGCCTTTTTTTTCTAGTTTTTTTTAAGGTACAGCTAAAATGACTGTTAACAATCCATCTCCCATTGGAAAAAAAAGGGGGAAAAAAGTACGTTAAAATGAAGCCTGCCAGATTTGTCCCCCATTTTACCTTTAAAATCGGACCAGCTTTGGTTAGTGTCAAGAAAAAGTCACCAGGAAACCGCAATATTTTTATCAATGACTCGTTTAGCTGTTGCCAAATCCCTTCTCTGTCATTCTAATGTCAGCTTATTTGTATTCCCCATACATTCGTCTTTTTGAGTTACCAAGGCAATGAGGCAAATATGACAGAAACAACCCAGTGACTGGCATTTGACTGACAGTTCAATGTTCCAGAGAGAGGCCGAGAAGTTATCTGAGTGTTCAGCATAAGGATTAATTCTTTTCAATTACTCAAGAATATCTTCAACTGTGGATAATGGATGGAAAGGTGTTGTAACAAATTATCAGTAATATGAGCTAATGGAAGCACATTGTTAGGAATAACCCTGAGAGACTATCGATCGCATATTACATTTTGTGTGAAAAATGTGACTATTGTCCGTAACTACATTTTTCCCCTTTCCCACTTATTCTAAAATGATGACAAAATAATGACTAGTGACCAAACAAAAAAAGTAAATTCTTGCCTATCTTTACTTTCTTCCAGGAAATTCAGAATGGATTTGGTCATTTTCCCGTAACACAATGTTTTCTTATATAACTGAATAACTAATTAATATAATTAGCCTTCATTTTCCAACTGTCTGTTTTACAGGCTTTCTAATTAAAGCCTCTGACTAGTTTGTCGTTCTCTTTTAAAGAAACCTGGTGTTGGATGCTGGGCTTTTTTAGGGTTTTTGTTACCTCCAGATGAGCTGTCTCCATATGATTTGATGGATTTGCTATTTAATCCAAATGTCTACTATGACATCTGCACGGTATCCTGTCTCGGCATGTTGTCATTCCCTTATAATTAAGCTTGTGTTATTGTGCAATGTACAAATTTTAAATCCAACAAAAAGGGGGAACTGTGTAAAATGTTAATAAAAAAATACAAATCCTTATCAACGTTTTTTGAGTTTTACTGTTTTGTATACAATAACATCTAATTGCAGATAGAATAGGCATAGGCATTTGGTGTTGGTTTTCTGTCTTGCAACTTGTGATGTCTCTTGATTATCTGTATTGTTTGATATCATGAATGCCAACAGTCAAATCCGAGAATTCCTCACTATTATAGGTTCAGGCATTGTACATTGTTCTTAAGTTGTTAAAATGTTGACAGACCAGTGGATCAGTGGGATAGACCTAACTCCATTCTTCCTTGTAAATATTAGCGATGAGCTTTTTATTCCCAATAAATGAATTTACAAGTCACTATAATCTGGATTTACTTAACTGGAACCAGGATTTGTGTATAAAGTTATTGTGCTGTGTGTTAGGTGAGAGCTGTTTGTAATAAGAAATATGTGACTTATCTTACTGGAAACTGAATGAGCAAATATCCTTTTGTTATTCCAGGAACTGAGAAATTAAATATATAAAAGATAAACTGTCAGTCTCCTTTGGTTGTAGGGGCTGTTGCCTTTTGAATGGACACTCTGTGCGGTTTGATGTCTTAACAAGGGAGAGTGCATTCAATGAACTCTGCTGCATTGAGCAGCAACACCTTAAATAAGATGTAACGGCATCTCAGTCAGCCATCTAACTTCTTAGTCTTTGAAGCCATTGCTCTGTGTCTCATTTCCTGAAGTATTGATGTCTTTAAGTGCGCTTCCCAATTGTCTGGAGGGAGTGGATGTGATATAGATTGCTTTCAAGCAGATGGGGCAGATCCGACTGATGCAGCCTAACAGTATGCCAGTTGTTCTTTAACAGACTACCACACTAAAATTTTGAATGGAAATAGGAGTGATAGTAATATAGCTGTTCAAATTATATTATTTCTCAAATAATTGTCTAAAAGTATAAATAAATTCATAAACTAATATGAAAAGGTATTTTAAGTGGGATGGGAGTAGTCTGTAAAGACATAGAATGAAAAGGACATGTTGTTAAAGTACTTTTTGGAGAAAAAGAAGAGACACTAACAGCAACAGTCTAGAGGGTCACTATAATTGTAAGAAAAAACAAAGGAAACAAAAGAAAAATCAATACCTTTGCTCTGCAACATGGCCATGCAGGGAAATGAATTGGATAGAGGACCTGAATGGATTGGTGTGAAAACTCACAGGAACAAGTAACATACTGTGATGCAGGGAACTTTTTAAAAGCCCAAACATGCTTTTACCAGCTTCTCCCTCCTCATTTTTCAATTATTGTATATCTTTGACCTCTATAGGTGTTTTTCTTTTCTTGTTTTATTGAACATTATTGAAAATGTAAATTAGATGAAATTAGCATTCTTTTCTTCAACAAACTATGTCTATGAATGTGTGCTGTATGTTAAAACTAATCCAATTTAAGACTGCAGCACAAACGTTTATTAGGTTTATAATTATTTGGTGCTGTTTTAGACCAAATATGAGCACTTTCCCACTATATACACTGCAAATACTACTTGGGTTTTCAACCTTAAACCACTTTGCATGATGCTATATGCTTATTTTTGTTCTTCTTGTGGGGATTTAAGACATTGTTTGTACTTATTCTAGTCATTATTTTCAATGATTCATTAGCAAGTCTGTTATGTAAGTTAAGTTTAGGAGGCCTGCAAGCCTGGTGGTGCCAAGATCTCAAGATAGCATAATGGTTGCACCCAACTGGATAAGGACTGACAGTGATTACAGAAGAGACTACAAGAAAAGTGCTTGAACAGAGAAGCTGGATGAGTGCTCCTAGAGTGTAGGCAGCTGGACTGCAGTAATTAGTCAGTGGAGCTCTGTGTGGTTAAGGGGCAGCTGACCACTGGCCCTGCTTACTTGGAAGACTGGCAGAGGTTCTTTCCTCCCTCAAATGTGACTTTGATTAACATCAGCAATTATCTGCAGAAAATTCCATCCTATTTTTTCTATACAAAGAGGAGTAAATTGCCTGTAACCTCTATACAGCCCAAACTGAAACAGACTTTTTATTCATCAGCTCAGGGATACATATTGGCATCATTATATCTTTCTTCGCAACACAATCCATAATGCACACAGTTGTTTTTAATTAATATCTTTATAGAATATCAATGCAAAAAACAAACAAACATAACAATGATAATAACAATATAGCCAGCTGTTTGTGATTCCAAGACATATTCAAACATTGGTTAAGTGTAGAAATTTGGACCTCTGATGTCAACAGTTATGTTTTTTGTCATTTCTGGTTTAGCTTATGAGCTAACCTCTAGGCGCCTCATGAATCTATTAATGTTTGCTTTCTCAGAATTGGAAAAGACAAGGTGAATAGGTGCATTATTTACTTAATTAACTAATTAACTAAGTAACTAATGACATACGCATTTGGGACCTAATTTTGAAAAGGTGTCTACCCTCGTCCCTCAAAAAGTTGTATCCTTAAAATGTTGGAGCTGCTCTATTTTCCCATAATCTGAAGTTTTATGATCTTGCAAAAACAGTAATTATTTTCATGAGGGTTTCATTTACATATTTTCATATATTTCACATATTTTTAAGTAAATTTATAAGTTTACAGGCTAAACCTGGCCGAAATAAAATCATCTTTAGGGAAAGCATGTAGTCAAACCAATAATCACATCTACCTTTTCAGAAACACTGTGACAGCTCATTCAAAAATTGTCATCATACACTGACAGGGGCACCCCAAATCCTTTTCTCATCACAGTCGTTTTGAACATATTGTCATTTGTTCATGCCTTAAATAACATTATTTTTTTCTCCTGCCTTTCAGAATGTTCTTTTAAAAAAAAGAATAGCAATATTGTCAACTTCTGAAATCAAGTCCTTCAACAAGAGAAAATCAATAGCTTTTCTACTTATGAGGACTAGAGCAAAGTCCCATTGACTATTGATCGCGAGGACCATGAATTACTTCAGTCCTAAAGCAAGCTTTTCACCCCATTACACATTGCGCATGGTATTTGGTCAGACCCACCCTTAGTTTCCATCATCATTAACTCCCAACCAATCATTAAATTGAGGGGACAGATGAAGGGGCAGATATTATAGATGCCATCAATGCTCTTCACATCACCTTGGCCGATGATTTGTATGAAGGTCTTAATGGTTAGTGTAACCAAAGGCCACATGGACCCGGAATGCAGCACTGGAACAAGGGGCATGGTTTTAAATGTTTTGTATGTCAACCCTTGACGCTCATTACAAAGCAGATAGTTATCATTACCACTGAAGCCTTGACTTCAGTGTGCTGTTTATTTGTGAAAAACAGCCTAGCTGCCGAAATATAGGCCACATCAACTCACCTGAAACAAACAAAAACAATGAACTAAATAAAGGCACTGCATATATGAACAATGGCTACACAATGAGACTGCTTTTGGATAAATCAAGAAATGATATGTTGTCATTAAATGTGCACATACATTTACATTGTAATTCTCCATTCATTCTATTCACACACTGTAAGCTGAAAAGATCTGATAGATAAGGCCAGAATTGAAAGATTGCAATCTTTTCAAGCTGATTAAATGTCAATGGTCTTCCAAATTGAAGGAAAACATTTGTTTTGAAGAATAAAAAAGAAACAAATGGAAAAACATTGGCTATACCCATTAGTCTTCCTTTATGAAAAGCTCTAATATAGTTTTCTTTCTGATGAACAGTTTTAAATACTGAACATACGCACCAAACCAATGTATGGGGTGCCACCAGGGACATAAATCAGAATTATCCTCCATATGCACATACCATACTGAAAACCTTGCACAAACACTAGTGAAAGGCTATTACATAAATTAGTGAAAACATTTACTTCTTACATAACCTACTCAAAAGCTCTTATACAAAGTAGTGAGAACTGTTCATATAAACTGGTGAAAAGCTCTTCCTTTCATCCACACTAGTAAAAACCTCTCATACACACTACTGAAAACCTCTCATACACACTAGTAAAAACCTCTCATACACACTAGTAAAAACCTCTCATACACACTAGTGAAAACCTCTCATACACACTAGTAAAAACCTCTCATACACACTAGTAAAAACCTCTCATACACACTAGTAAAGAAAACATAGGCACTTTTGAAAACCTCTCATACACACTAGTAAAAACCTCTCACACTAGTAAAAAAAAACATAGGTACTTTTGAAAACCTCTCATACATGCTAGTAAAAACCTGTCATAAACCTGTCATAAGCTCTCTTGCACACTAGTGAAAACCTCTCATACACACTAGTGAAAACCTCTAATACACACTCGGAAAACAGTAATCAATATAGTATGTAAAATACTTGAATTTATTCTGTGTATATGGAGGTTAATTCTGATGTATGTCCTGGTTGCACCCCATACAAATGTGTGACATCACATACTAGAGGATTGCTGTTTCGATGCAATCTTAGATCGAACTCCATTTATGCCTTTATTAAATAATTAATGTATAGATATGAACATTAATAACATGTCTATTCCAAGGGCACAATTGCCAGGCTTTGATTAAAGAGGTATATTGACATTTGGTGCCTTAAAGATACAATCTGCTATTGATTTTGATAGTGTAAAGGAGGCTGGAATCTCTTCCTAATGCAAAGGTTTTGCAGGAAAAAGTTGTATCAAATCATAGACCGGATAGAGACAGAAAGAGGGAGATGTTGATTACTGAGTGTGCATGTGTTAAAGAGGAAATGCAAGACAATAGTGTTGTAACCAATATATCAAACAAGCAAAATAGCAGGACTGATTTTGTCCTGCATAAGTGGTATCACAATGGTATCGTGTTGCAAAATCGACACATCCAGCATATGGGCCATAAAGCTGGGATGATTATATTTTGCTACTCCAAACAGGGCCTGCAGTGCAGGACAGTGTAGGGCATGCAGTGGCACCGGATGGGAAAGCCAAGAGCAACAAACATTTTCTCTAATGACATCTGACACGAGCGCTTCTTTTGACATGAAAGCTCAGAGTTGTTTACCAGGCTGCAGTGTTAGTGAATCTTGCAAACTTGGGTATCATATTTGGGTTTTTTCCCCATCAAAAAGTACTGCTGTGTCGAGCTATTGGCTGAAAAAAACAACGTTTCTTTTGTTCAGTACAGCAGATGTACGGTAACCTTCTCCCAAATCAAAGTACGTATTAATATAAGGTCGACTGAGAGCTGTTTTATGCATGTATGCGTGCATCATTGCCACTTTGAGTTTCCTGTTTTCTGTATGTTTTCTGTATTTTTTCTGTATGCATGTATGCTTAGAATGGCATACTACCATGCATAACTGAGTTAAGCAGCAGTTACATCTTGACTCTGCCATGTAACTGACCTACTGTCCTTGAAGCTGCGTGAATGCACAGGAGGGGGGCTGAATTATTGAAAGAAGTATGTCTGACACTACAATGGCGCGATAACTGGAGTGATTAAAAAATTAGGCAGAGTGAAAACCTTCTACAAGTTGACAAATAGTCTTCATGAGTTGCTTTTCAATTACAGTTTCTTTGACATGTTTGGTCTTTGTGTTAGTCAAACCATGAGAAAATGTGAATGACAGCAGCTGTTCAGAGAAAGATGGAACTCAGTAGCATGTGGAGAGTGAATGAACTCAGCATATGCTTGCACAAGACTGTCAGTTTTCTTTTTTGAAGCTTGGGCTTTCAAAAATCATTTCTGGAACAGGTTTATGTGCATCACATGCAAGTCAGACTATGGTTCATTTTAAAGTCAGCATTTATTTTCAATTCAGCATTAATAGAGCAAACACGAGCCATGCTTTGGCCCATATTTCAACAAAGCAAGCTGTTTTAAAGAGTATTTATTTCATTGCCGTGTGTGTAAATTAGTAATATAGACATTTATGATTTCAAGAAAAATCATCAATCCATCTACTTAGTCCTTGTTGGTTACCCAGAGCTGCCAACGTTTGTCGTGTAAGTGTCGTGCTCATTTCGGGTTTGCTAGGCCCTGTGTACATCAGAAAGTCTTGTTGGCAAGACGCCTATTGATGCCATGGAATCTGGTATTTTGTAAATATAAACTGTCAGCTACAATATGCATTCATGTCGAGTTACTGGCTTTAACTGAAAGTAGCATATGACAGTTTCAAAAGGCATTGGAGCTGTTAATATGTGTTGACACCAGTTGTAGAAAATGAGCAGTACTTTAACAGCAAATTTCAGTTTGCCGTTAATGTTAGAAAGAAAGAAAACTGATATACAGAAGTAGTAGAAGTTCAGAAATTCAGCTTATACACACTGTAAAAAATGAGAATTTAATGTTCTGTCAAGAGTCTACTAAACCTCCAAAAATCACTTTAAAAGTTTCCCTTTTGCCTTGCATTATACCTCATAACTCTGTCTCATGCAAAGCTTGTAAACTTTGCTGCATGGATTGGCAATCTTGTGTGTATTGGAACCTCAATGGCCCTGCACTTTATCCGATTTTTCAGATGTTGATATTTTAAACGCATAGCTTTAGTGTTAATGCTAGTCATGACTCTTTTTTTCTATTGGAACCATGGTGTTTACTGAAGTCATCAAAGACTCAAATTCTTTTATTCTCAACAGACAAAAAGTCATTGCACAGTCCGTAAGCATTTGCTGCTGTGTCTGACTCTGCTGGATGGCCTTGTAAAATGTTGGGGAAGTTTTTGTCAGATTAATGGCAAGCAGTGCATATCCAAAAGAAAATTGAGCTAAAAAAATACTTTCAAGCTCACCATGGTTTGACAACAGATGGAGGTTGTTGGATATTAAAGAAATCACAAAAAAAAGCAGTGACTCAGGAACCCATTCACCTGGCTTACAGTGATAAGGTAATTGATTTCTGCCTAGGTTGAGGGAAATTGAAATAAAGAGTGACTTTGATGCATTTAACAGACATGGACCAATGGATTCAGTTAGTCTGTTGTTGACCTACTGATGCACAACCTTGAGTTACTCTGGCAGCTGTCATTGATGGCACAAAGCACACTGTGCGGGGAGTGTGGCCAGCGAAATACCTGTCTAGATAGAAGACAGAAAGAAATCAATTAAAAAAGATGCAGATAAAGTCTGACATTTCTGCTAACACTAAACTGATGTTTATCTTTGAGATGTTTGATCTGGGATGATTTGATTGGGCTGTCCTCTTAGAGAGCAGAGGCTGATGAAAGGCAAGGTTGTACTGCACAATACAAAAACACACAAAACGTGTTAATGACAAAAAAGGCTTCAAATGTTTTACACAGTTTTATGCTGCCATATCTTCGACATCAGTAAATACGTGATGCACCTTTCTTGAGTAAAAAATTATTCCTCCCAATTATTATTAAGGCAAAACTCCAATGATGAATTCATTTAACTGATTAAGTTTGTAACCACTTAAAGTTCCATACGGTAAAATGGATAAAACAACATAGTTTTAAGTTTTGAATGACCCCCGTTCACAATACATAGATAATTACTTTGCAGTTACACAGTGGTCTACAAGAAGATTTACATATACAATGTCTGTCACCTACTACCTACCTGTGGTTCTACCTATAATCTTTGAGATTATGAGTATAATTGCAATAGTCTGGAAACCAGTATCCCTGCAGCTTCATGAATGAAATTTAATTAGCTCAAGAGTAACTCTGAGTCAACATCAAGTTCTGCAGATTTAAAAAGAAACGAAAGAAAAAAGAACAAACTGATACTTGACTTATCATCATAGTGGTCCATTATAGCAGACAGTGCAACCTCAATTATCCTTTGAACTGTTGTTTCAGTGGATTTTAAGTGTGTACATTCACCAAATTGTCATTTTAACCTTTCTCTTAATGGACATATAAGGGCAATTGTATGCTGGATGAACCTGAGGAAACTTAAGATATTTCATTATGCAAATTCCAAGATAGTAAGAATTTCTTTCTGGATGCAGACTGTTTCCAAATGAGCACTTTATTTCCATATTTTAAAACCACAAGCTGGATATTCCACGTATGTTGTGATATCACAATTGCGAATTCACAGTGTGTAATGTTCCATGAAAGGGCTAACAAGAATTAGGGACTTTATTTGCCTACTAAACTTTTTCCTCCCTTATTTGTACCAGAAACTCTATACTGATTACTCTGCATTAGAAGTCTATAACCCGCCGATGCAAACCAGAGCAGAGTCTATTGTTGTGCCTACACTTTTTGAATGTTGATATACTGTGGACTGCCTGGGGAATGTAAATCATTGATATGCCATCAGGTATGATCTTGAAATCTAAACAAACTAGTTTGGGAGCAGTAAAGCATGCAGTAAACCAGGGCTGTGATGCATGAGTCTGATGGAGCTGATGCAGCAGTCAGACATCTTAGATTTGTGTGTTTATATCTATGTGTCATTAATGTCATTTTTTGTTATGTTTTTTTCTAGTTCGCAAGAGTTGGTATGTCAGTTAACCGAATTACCTGATTAGTTGAACACAAAAAAACGTTTTGATAGCAAAGGGTTCATGACTGCACCAAGTAAAAGACGTGTATAGTAACCACTCAGTTTTATATAAGAGGAGGTACTCTCTGACATTCAGAGTCTTCAAGAACTTCTTAAAGTTAGCAAGGGGTACTCTTGCTCTGATAGCCCTAGACAGGACTTTCTACTAACCAGGGAGGAGAATAATCAGGCCTGCTGTGCTGATGGGGATGGTAACAGTCTTCCTTAAAGAAGTGAAGAGGTTGTGGGGTAACTCAGATCTTGTTGAGAAGTTGAAGTATTGAAGTAGTGGGAAAAACCCCAGACATCACTTTGTGGGCTAGCATTAGTGACGCCAGCTGCTACAGCTAGTCTGTGTAGTTCAATTAACAGAGGGATGACATGTGCCCTTTAAGAAAGATCAAAGACCAGATGACCCTTCATGTTCTCAACCATCTGCGTGGGTTCTTTCATATAAGCCAGGAAGCCCATTAGGAGGGCGTTCATCAGAGTCAAAGTGAATAATGACCATGAACTGTACCAGGAGCTGCAACGTGTTGTGACAGGAATGACCTGATATTGTATAACAACTTCATACACAAATAAAAGGAGGTGTCTTAGCCCTACAAAACCAAAAACATAGAAACAGGATGACTGGGTTTGATGTTTATGTTGAGCACATAAATTTCTGCCCTTGTAAAAAATCTTTTTTGATTGTTAATGATTAGTAATTTATGGCATAGTTTTGATACAATGTATTGCACGTTTATCGGGTTATTGGGAGTGTACGGCTAAGCCGTGTTCCAATCACTCCTGACCGAAAGTGAGGAATCAAGTGACAAATTCTGCACAAGGTTACAAATGGAGGTATCAATTTTGGTCAAGAAATGTGTTCACTGGTTTGCATATAGATTTGAAGGGTTAGTCACATTAAGACAGAGAGAGTGCGGCGACCCAGGGCAGTGACATTTACAGTTTATCAGTGCTGAAGTCACACAGTGATTTAACCTTTACAAAGACAAGGTTTGGGACTACGGATCGAAGCTCATCATGCACCACGTGTAGCCATATAAACAAGACGGATAAAGCTTGGGTGTGATTTTCATTTGACAAACCCAGACACAGAGCCCTTTTGAGTGTTGTTGCTGCTCTTTCAGCTATTCATCAATAGATTTCTTTCGACACTCAGAATATTTTATTTGCATCAAATTATTTTAATCTTGGTTGTGCTGTTGTATAACTGAAATTGTGAATCAGATGGGGAATCAATCATTATTGACCAAGTCGCAAAACTGTATAATGAAAGAGGAAACTGGTTACTCTATAAATTTATTAGATCACATTATCAATCATTAAAAAAGCATCAATTGAGAAAGAATACATACTAAACACAAATTAATTTTAAAATTAGGAATCCATCTGATTTTATTGGAATGTAAATTATTTACTCATCTGTGACATTCCAAAGATATCCGCAGGGGGTATCCTTGACTGGATCTTTCTAAATCCTCTCATCTTTCTACGGTTCAGCAACCTTATGTGTACTGGCTTATGAAAAGTGACATCCAACACAATGCCGTATACAGTGTTACATTTCCATAAGTCTTTTTCTCACTTTCCATCCATGAAATCCTTTCTGATCATGTGCAATCCATCCACTTCCACCCCATCCAAGTACCTGGCTGCTAACCATTTCCTGCACACAAATGTCTACTTGGCGTAAACAATGCAGTACGCTTGATCTTGCTTAACATTTCCGAGCCAGACAAATTAGGGTAAGATACCAGCTGCTAATCAGTAGAGCGGAGTGCTCAAGTCCATATAGTCAAAGAAGAGTTGTTGTTCTGAAAACAACATAATGCAGAGAACCGCACATCTGTTGTCGGTTTCATTATTTGAGCTGTTTCCCCGTGCGCTCTCTGGAACCTTGTCTTAAGCCTGTTATTTGCTCGCTGCTGTTCACCATGGGCCTGTTGTGAAGGAAGTGTCCAATTAACTGTGGATTTGATGGCATGTGCTATCTCATCAGGGCCGCTTGAGTCACACATCATCCATTTGCTTGTGTGGCAGATTGTGAGGCCTTTGGGCCGGCGGCTTTCGTGGCTAAATGTGATTCATGAAAACAGAGAGAAAGAAAGTTTCATGAAAGACTGAACGTCCTTGTAGCACAGAACTTTTGCGTTTTACTACATTATGAATACCATAAATGCGCGATACATAAACATGAAGCAAATATGATGTAACGGAAAGTCATGCAACTGGATCATTAGCCTTGCCTGTCCTGGTTTAATCTGTTCTTCTGTGTTATTAATTAAGTAATTGTTTATCTGATAATGGGAGCAAAACAGACATCAATCCACTATAGAATTTTATGGCTTTAATAAAAGCAATCACACATGACAATCAATAAACAGCTTTGTTTTCAATCAGCTGCATCCATCCACAGACATTATATGAATTCTAATCAGTAAAGCAAAAAAGAAAAGCTGGTCCTCAGTCGAGTCATGCATAGTCACTAATGGTAGTTTTATGGAGTCGTTTAAATTATTATCTTTTTCTTTGCTTCGTTAGAAGTTTCCTTTTTCATGACCTGTGAGATTTTAGTAAAAATTGCATATTAAAACAATAAAGTTTCACATGATTTCCACTGATTTCCACTGATCCATATACAGACATGAGACTTGAGACAATCAAAACCTTTCAAAAACTTTGTCATCCAATTCAAACCTCAAAGCTATTACAGTTTTCATGATGACAGAGTGTATGTGAGTGTGTTGCATTATTTCGCAAGTAGACAAAGTAATTCACCACTGTGAGACTTTGAGTTTTACAGCTGTTGTACTGGCCATGCCAGAGTAGGGCCATGTCCTGGCTTTAGTTTTATCTCTGCAAATAGTTTAAAACTGACCTCATAAAACAAGGTCCCAAGGTTGAGACTCAGTAGGCGTCTGACTCAGCCACTGCGTGCTACAGGCAATGAAGCAATAAACCTTTGTTTGGGAAAGAACTCACGCAGCATTACTCTACAGTGGCCACTGAGAACTCTGCATGGGGGGAAAGGAAAAGTAAAAGCATGAGTATTTTCCTGTTCCAGCATTTCTTGGGGTCATCTTTGTGATCTGTTTCCACCACACTGAGCAGCCAAAGAAAAAAGTTTAGTTTCTACAATTTTAAAAAAAAATATTTGTAAAGACATTCTTGCATGTTTCCTGTTTTAATCTATACTATCACTTTTTGCACATTTTTATATGGTTAAAAGATATAGATCTGATTGATGAGTTGTTGTTTTTTTTTTATTTGAGAAACTTTGCTTAATCCTTCAGCCAATTGTTTTTGTTTCCATAAGAGTGACTCAATTATTTTTCCTTAGTATGTATTGGGAAAGAAAACAAGATACTGGAAGAGAGTGTATGTTTTATGCGTTCCACTTGATGAAAGGTGGAAAAAATGAGCATCTGGAGGTATTTTAAGCTTTTTAGAATAAAGCCTTGCAGTGGACGGCAACGTCCTTAGATGAACATGTTGTTGACTTACATTGTGGTTGAATTTCATTGTCAAACCAAATTGTCAGTGATTGAGAAATGCAAGCATTATTTGAGCTTTATGACGGAGAGATAAAGAAATCGCATGTTTTTTATCCCACTGAACATTAAGATTGTCAAATATTACATAGTCACTCCATTTTGTAAAAGGTGGAAATAAAATATCAACACAGTGTGTGAGCCATAGTCGACCAAAATACCCAGAGGAGATAATCTGATCCATTAGTCGACTTCAGATGAGGTACCATTGTAAAACACGACTTGCTACATTGGCTGGGCTCGCATCTACAAAGCATTTTGTTCGTTTTACTAGTGTGACAAGAAAATTGTTGCTGAATCCATACCCCAGCCAAACACTTGAAAATCTTCATCGGTTGTGTTTGTTATTGCCTGTGCACTTAATTGAACTTTGGATCAATGCGGCTCTGTCTAAAGGCTTCCTTTGGCATATTTCTGTCATCAGTTGAATTTAATGCACAAACATGTCCTTCCTGTCTTGCCGCGTTACGAAACGGTTGCCCGGAGTCATGTAACACTCTTGCAAATGATGGCTGGAGCGTCGTCTTGAGCAGGGCTGCGTTCAGACCTTGGAACCTGCCGAACTGAGAACTGAAATAACTCAGGCTATGGAGTCAGGTGATAAATCCAAGAGCAAAACAGTGATGTAGTACGTCGGCTTAAGGAAACAAGGTGATGATTGAAAGGGTGTTTTTTTCTGCACATAAGGCCCTTACATAAGGCCCATGGTGCAAAAGGGAAAAAAAATGGAATCAGCCTCTGCCAACTGTTCAACTTTATAGTTGAAAAATATTCACATTTTCTGCTATTTACGTAACAAGGACAGAAAGACATTGAATAAGCACTGAAATGAGTTGAGCCTTGTTGACAGCATGGCCTTTTGTTCCTGGCGAGGACAGTTGCGAGATTCAATTGATCTGACTTCAAAGCCTAAGCATTTATCTTGGTCAGTCATATCTGATCTGTGGCTGTCAAGTAAAGACGGGCTCCTTGGAGAAATAAACAGTTTGGAGAGCCAGTGAAGGGTCCACTTTTCCTCTACACCACAGTGGCGCCGGTCAAATGTCACTTTGTTTCTCTATAAAGAAGCCCATTTTAGATGAAATGAGTGGAGCTGAAGAGGACTCAGTAAATTGGTGGGCTGATAGGAAAAGAAAACTTATGAATTAAACATTTAATCGTTTCAAAGACATCTATGTTCTCCGTTGATGGCCCAGTTGTGAGCAATTCAAGGAGAAAGCAAACAACAAATGGACAATTTCTACTTAAATCGTTGATGTGGAAATATATTAAAAACTTGGTATTGACTTTTGTAATGAATTGACAAATTTTTTAGCCATCATTCCAAAAACTACAGCAAAGTACTGTTTTAAAATATTTTCACAGTATTTAGGGGGGTTGTAAACAGTTGCAAAATGTCTCCTGCTTTAGGCCATAATGTAGTAACATGTGGCCTACATCTTTTTTTATATTTTTTATCAGGACCTTAGAAAATTACCAGCACTAGGAAAGCAGAAGTCATTTAAAAGTTTGGTCAGCATTATTCAGTTAGGACTTCAGCAAGTCAACAAGTCAAGAATAAACATTAAAAATAAACACTCTAGGAGTAGGGGTTGAATTAGATTGTTTCCCTCTTCGATTGTATTGTATGGGCCAATATCTGATAAAAGTCTATTCACAGTCTATTCACAGATTATAGTTTTAATAATTTCCTTCCAGCAATGAAGAAAAGCATGTGGAATTCTTATTCAGTTTTATATTCGAACAAATTCTGCACTGAGACTATATAGAGTGAAGTAAACATGTAAATACTTTCTAACTTTCCGCTGGCTGCGACGGCCCTCTGTTTGTTTAACATCCACATTATCCATGGAGATTTCCATACTAGCTCACCACTTTCCAAGGACCCTCCTGAAAACGAATTAACACAGACAAAAAAAAAAAAAATTAAAAAATCTTCAGATTATACCAGCACAGTTGCAGCTCGGTGCCGTCAGTCTGCTTTGGAAAGCAGTGAGCTGATCCTTTTGACCGTGTCTTCTGCTACCTGGGCCATTTCTGAGCCACCGATGATAATCCTCGAGGGGCTCTCATTAAGTCTTTGCTCCAATTAAGCCACACTCATTTTGCCACAGCACAATTACTCTGTACCTCAGTTCACAAATCCTCCAACAGTGGATTAGCCTGTTCACTGGGTGGGATGAAAATAGCAGCACTGGTGAGGCGGCAGCAGAGGTGAGTGCTCTGAAGGTGACGGCAGCGACTGTTCTCTTGTCTGCTGGTGTGCGTCAAACTGTCTGAGTCCACAGGAATTATGTCAGATATGAAAGTATCCCGTTTTTTCTCAGCTAGCGGAGATGCTGTGTGGCCTTTTAGTCACTTTATCATGGCTTAGCATGCAAAGTCACCAAACGCAGCTGAACTGATAATGTGTATTCACTCCCAAGTTGCATTGGCAGCTCGGAAAACTTCTTTTCTTTTAGTATTTCTCAGTGATATTGACCCAGATTAATGTGGCTAGACATATATTTATGATTATTAGTTTTCACAAGCACAATTCCTGAATATAGTTTAATCTTTAAAGTGATTCTTGACGTAAATAAAAAGCTATAATGATCACAAGCAAAAGAATACCTCATAATAGCCTTGCATTTATTTCTGATCTTCATTAGACTTAACCCTGAGTCTTTCTTTTTATTGATCCATGACTTCAAAGCAATTACCATAGTTTTTCATCCTGTCTGTAGCTTTTCCTCCATTTTAATTTGTGTTTCTTCCAATTGAACATTCTTCCCTGATGTATTTCAGGTTGATTATTTTTCAAGTAATGTTTTTTTATGCGCACCAATATCCTGTTAATTGATTAGTACTTATCTGCTTTCGGTTAGTTATTTCCATCCGTCTACACGGACACTATCTATACAATTGCAAGACGCAAGACTGACTTTTACTAAACTTGAATTTGTCATGGGGGTTGGACGGGTTGGGGGTGGTTGGGGTGGTGATGGGTTATAATTAAATATAATTATATCTGGATTATAAGCATGTTGGTGTCTTGAATGTAGTTTTGAGCAAATGTTTTATACATAATAGATTCATGCAAGGTACTGAATGTTATATAAACTATATAAACTGTGGTAATTTGAGACAAATTACAATTTTTGCTGCTCCATGGACAATTGAACACTGCTCTGTTTCACTCCAACCACAGACGGCATTAGTTTCTGCAGATTAACCAGACAATAGGCCTACAAAAACGAGCCAATGTCTCTCAGCCTCTGTAAAATGGAGCAGATATACCCAGAAGCTAACCTGCTTCAAAAAGCTTTTTATAAAGTAACTTGAAAGCTGTTTCTCGTGTGCCTTTTGTCTGCGAGTCAGGAAGGCGCATGCACCGACTGAGGCTGAGTTACAAAACCGAATGGCCTGTCTTGTCACTTGTCCTCTCCAACTGAAATAATGATGTAATGAGCCGTTCTATGGCAGCTGTTTACGCAGAAAAATGATCAAGTTGACCAGACAAGGAGAAAGATATTGTGCATATGTCAACTGGCTCCTTTTTTCGGCTGCTGCCCTATTGTGGGTTAGCTAATGTTCTTGCTCAGACTGACATTTCTTCAAGGATGTTTATCCTGGATCGCTGGGCATTTGAGGTGGCTGAGTCAGTTTAAGTTCTGAGCTCAGTGTCCATGTCTGCTCTGATTTGTGTTTCTTTTGTTTTCTTTCAGAACCTAAAGTAAGTGACCTGTGAATAGACTCACACAGGGGATTTTCTAAAGGACATCCTTGCTTCAGCAACACTGCATGGACATCTGACTTTGGGAAGCCCGGTAGGTATTTTAATATATTCATATCCTTCTATGACTGTGCACAGTGTTAATTTAAAGTTGAATGAGAAATAAATGAATATTTGACCAAAACCATCTGTGTAAAAAGTGAGATAATCAGAAAATGATAATGTCAGTAATATAAGGCTTTGTAAATAAGATATTCAAAGAATAAAAAAGAACCAGAAATCTGTATATTTGATCCACTGACTTAATCACAAGCAGTTTGTATAAAAATGAATATTCAGCCATTAGGTCTGACGCCATGCCATCTGGTCCTCTGTCGAGGAAGGTGGAAGTCTAATTACTTCAGGTGCATAAAATACAACGGATAATTAACATGTTGGTTGTCTTCACTCCGCACTTAAACAGCACTTTCAGTGCTCATTACGCCACATACATTGTTCCATTTAGATGTTACCAATACAAACACTACGGTCTGCTTTGTAGAGTCAAAGATGATGGATTCAGATAGGTCAGATTGTTCTTAATCATCTCTCTCTGCATCATCATGTCATTATTACACAAAGCAAAAATAGACAGCAAAACATGTTTAAGTGGCGAGTGGGATTTATGTATTCATGTAAATGATAAACATAGCCAGGCTGCCGTCTCCAGATTTCAGACCTCTTTTACAATCAGCCACTGTAACCTCACCGTACAAACAAATGTTATCACTTTTTATAAAACGCCGACCCCAGTGAGGCTCATCCATGAGTTGTCTCTTAAACATTGTGAATGCAAAACACAGACATCTGCTGCTTCGTCTGTTGCCATGGTTTGACATGACAAACACTGTCACGTAAAAATGTAAGCACTCCCAAGCGAAACTACTGAATTAGTTAATACCATTTGGTCTTCTTTTGAACAGAGATGCAGAATGATTTGTTCAAAATTTGGCAAGAAAATTATGCATCATATTCTTCAGTGGAAAAAAGGTACGCTGTGTGCCTCAGAATTAATATTAACCGTCATAGCAGAAATTATAGGGCCTTTGCTCTATGTCTGACACTCACCGTCTGAGATCTCTGACTACTCACTGGAGAAAATAAGCTGAGATGTGGTTGCTTTTTTGCAGTTAGTAGCCATTTTTTAACCATCCAAATATGTAATGAGAATCTGAAAATAGATTTCATAACATATATATATATATATAATTCTTTTTTAAATTATTATTTGTTTTATTTATTTATTTATTTTTAATGATTTGTTGGATTTCAAAGAATGACCAGGATGACCTGATGCCAGATGTCCGAAAATAAACAGTAAATATAAGCAAGTAATTTAGACATTTCAAATCTAGATCACGTTAACATGAGGCTAAATCATTTTGCTTTTCAACCTAATTCCACTTCTGATAATGTTTGAAAGCAATAATGAATTAGTTAATCATCCATTTTTGTGAGGCACTTAATTATATGCAGAACCACATTTGGTTAGATTAAGTCAAGTCCAGCTTCCTCCAACTGTCCAAAAAGTATAGATGTGAGGTTGACTGGTGACTCTAAATTGATTATATGAGTGAGTGTGAGCATAAGGTTGTGTGTTTCGTTTGTCTCCGTGTGACCCTGTGATGGACTGGCGACCTGTCCAAGGTTTACCCTGCCTCTCACACAACGACAGCTCAGATAGCTTCCAGCCCTCCCCAAGGACCCTGGTTGAAATAAGTAGATATAGAAAATGGATGGATGGAGAGAACCTTGTTCAGAAAAATGCGCCGAAAATGACAACGGCATAGGAGAAACAGTAAAGCACGCCCACAGAAACATTGTCGCAATCTCACCTTAAGTGATGTTTTTTAATCAGATGCCTTTGATGTCACCTCTTCAATAAATTCATCAAGGGGGAAAATGTAGAAAAAAAGAATAAAAAATGCTGCGACCGGTTGAAAATTAATATGATTGCGCCGGGGAAGCGACTGTGCTGAACGACATGTGGAAGGAAAATGTCTCTCTGTACTCCCTTGCTGCCTTGAGGCATAACACAATCAGACTTTAGATTGTTTTTCCTCTCCCTCTGCCCAACTGATTTCTGCTCCTGCCAGACTATTCTCTTTCATCTGCTTTATTCCTCTGTATTGTCATAATGTTGCAGACCCTGAGTGCTCTCACAGATCACTGGCACAGCTTATCAGTGAAGTGGTGCTGCTTCAAATTGGGTCCTTTAATTTGGTCTCTCTACATTCATTCTCGGCATTACACTTTCAGGGGAAAGGCTGTAGTGGTGGAGGGGAAAGATAAACATACTCGAGGTAGAACAATTTGGAGGAGGACACAGAAATCTCAAACAGGATTTTGGAATGCAGAGGGAGGGAAAAGTGTGCTCACAGCTCAGAAAGTTGAAGAAGGTCTCTTAAAACCAATAATATGGACCAATGTTTCGCTGTGATGCTAAAACACATGATGAAAGGGTGAGCTAACACCTCATCTTAGGCTGAATTTACAATGGTATCTGCTTTATTTCAGTGGAAAATTTCATATTAAAAAGTTTGGCAAGTTTCCACTGAGAATAACCTCTTTTTGATGATTTTATAATATTCTTAAATCAAAGTAAATGCTGATGCCACACATTTTGACCAAAGTAATTTCATAACTACAATAATTATGGAAATTTGAATTTGGTTTACTTTATTCCAGTATTGTTTTCTATTAAACTCACTGCAATATTTGTTCCCCAAATTAAAGATGAACATTAGCTTTGGGGTGTACTCATGGATTATTATTTTTTCCTTCTACAGTAAGAATATTTTCTGTTTAGTAGCTCAGTTAAAATAAGTTTCATAAATGATTCCAAATTAAATGAGATTCACATCTTTATTTTAGTAAGTAAACTCAGAAAATCTTTAGCTGTATGTTTTTATGAGGAGAGAAAGATTTTGGGAAAGAAACCTTTTTCTCTTTGATTACCAAATGACACGGTTTGGCTGTGCAGTGTATTGTGATTATACACATAATGGCTTAAGTACCTCACACATGTTGAAAATTACTTACATTTTCAATGTAAGCATTCAAGTAAAAAGCTAGAAACTGTGGGTGCTGCATTTAGGGAGTCCATCAGAGTGGCTGGTACAGTAATTTCGTTGGGTTTAATTGCTGTGTTTACCCAGTGACTGGCTCTTACGGCTGAAAAAGCTCTTTTTCCTGATTCGTTGTCAAACAATGCTCTTTTAGTGTACCCAGGACAGCTGTCTGAATCTGCATTTCAGATTTTTCTGACATCCATTTTCCCATTTCTTAGGCATTACTTGTGGGTGAAATAATAGGCAAACACATATGTATATGTGTCTGTGTCTGAATGTATCAAGATAATTAAGCCATTAAGGCTACATCTGCCATCCTAATTTTTTTATTTTTTTATTTGCAGGGCTCTAGTGTTTGTTGCTACAGTGGATGTGACATTTTAATTTCGTATATGCTGTAAAAATGATTACCGGGATGCTACAGAAGGCCTATGTTTATATCATTTAAGAGAATAGTAACCAAGCAGGCCGCCAGTGCTAAACAACAGATCCAACAAATCCTACTCACCTCCCCTCCAATCATTACAGCAATCCCAGAGAATGGTAGCAGCAAAGTAAAGGCATTTTTCATTCTCATCACTTTGGATATTGTGCTCACATAGCAGCAAATCAGTACCATTATTATCGATGTCAGGACTAGGCTCCGCTTATTCATCAGTGCATGTGAATGTGTTTCTAAGATTTATATTTTTTTTCACAGTATGTCCCTCTTCTGATTTTCTTTTTTTGGAAATGCCTTGGGCATAAACACCAGCACTGAAAATAGAAGTAGATTAATTTGACACACAGAATGCCAACTTGGAGGACGGAACCACAAGCGGGAGCCGTGAATTATGATAGTTTGTGTTTAACAAAATGAATTCTGGTTTGCATTGGTAATTCCTTCTTTATTGAACATGCAGGGCTTAAATAATGAGGGGGAAATCTTGATGAATTTGAAATCCACATGGTTATATTTCCCATCAAACGACATTGGCACATAGTAGCCAGTTGAAGTTCCTAGAACCACCCAGGACAGCTGGTTATTGATGATTGTGCTTCATGGCTGCAACCATTGAGTAGACAGTATGATTTTTCAAGAAGATGATCATTGATTACCATGGATGAGTCAACCCTAGCATTATTCACGTGACAATTGACACTACCATTACCCAGTCATACATAAACGAGATCTTGTTTATCATTTAAAGGAGTCTGTTTTAATTTCTAACCATAATCAGTCAGGAGAGGGATTTTTCCTCTCCAGTATCTGGGAATATCCTGCTTGAAGATACTTACCAGTAGTACATGGCTTTATGTAATGTTCACAGCTAGGGGTTGAATCTATGTAAGCTTGTTTCCAGAGGTCAACATTTAGAAGTGGAGGACAGGAAGTGGAGAACTGTTACACTTCCGCAATGAACTAAGCGGTCTTTTTCCCATCTTATTATTGACTTTAGGATTTATAAAACAATATATAAGTGTCCCTGATATGCTTTTACAGTTTACTGTGAAAAGCATTCATGCCATGCACCACCACAGTATATGACATGACAATGTAATGACACATTATTAAAATGTCACTGTAATGATATAAATTTTCTGCTGACATCTAAAGGAATCTCTTGAATTGATTTGAGTAAAAATAAAATCTGTGTGCTGAACTGATGAAAATATTAGAGACAATTCAGCCGGTAAAACCCCTGTGCATTGGTACCATGTAATTATAATCGACTGAGGATTTTCAGATATTTCAAAGCCTTCCGTGCACATCCACGTCAAAGAGCTTTGACTGGAATAGTGAGTGGGATGTGGCAGACAAACAAAAGGGGATGAGGACTCTCTCAAAGCTGTGATTTGTCAGTGGAGTTGCCTGTTCTGACTCATGTTGCAGAGAAAAGGTTTCAGGACTGTGCACAGCTCCACTTGGCACATCATTGTCCTCAGAACCTTGGACAGCTCTAATATGGAAGATGCTCTCTATAGGCACCAGACAAGTACTTTTAATTTTCTTTTGAAATGCATATCTTCATCTTTTCTTTTGCTGTGTTGGCAGTAATATATAGATTCTAAATCATTCTAAACTATGTTTAACGAACTAACATTAGTGAATCATGGAGCGAACCTTGTAGTTGACCAGTTTCACTGACTTGTCGCACTCACAAATTCACTTTGAAGGGATGTAACCATGGTAACCCATTACTCAACTGCTCCTAAGGCTCTAGAATCATTGATGGTTGCCCAATGATTGCTTAAAGATATGTTTTAATTAAAGCAGACATACAAAAAAATGTAGCACTAAAAAAAAAATTATATTTATATATTTATTTATTTATTTATATTTATTTATGTAACAGGTGTCTGCAGAGTTGCATATCATTTTCATATAAAATAGATGGCTGTAAGCTATGTCACACAAATACACAAATAATAGACAGCTTTTTTTTACAGCCTTTTCCATTTGCATATTACATATTACCAAAAATATCTCAGTCAAGAAAATGTGTAACATTTTTATAGCTGATAAAGTTAGTTAGATATTTATTGATGGAGATTTTGTTTGTTAGCAGTGAATAATTAGAAATTATTGTGTTAATTACGTGCCTCCTCCATAACTATCTTCCCGAAGACTGTAACACAAATTGTCTGTATACTACGGTATGTTTGAAATGTAAATGAACTGGTTGAGGCTTTTTGGTTATTGGTGTTCACTAAACACACAAGACAAAATATATTACAGACAGCATGGGAAATTCATATTTCTATAACTTTCCTCTCAGAACTCGATTTGTTGCCCTTGGTTTTTATAACAGTGTTATCCTCACAGTCCTATAGTTAAAACCTAAAAGTTCAAAGACGTCTCTACAGGTGTATAGAAACCTGAAAATACACATCCTGTGGGAAAAGTGTTGGTTTAAAGGAAAAGATTATTTTTTAATTTCATTTGACAATATTAGAGCAGTTGCTATGTCGCCTTCCCTCATACTGCATATTCTTTTGTCACTGAGAAAACGTTTGAGCAGAAGCAGAAATTAGATCTTTCCTTTAATCTGGCAGTAAACTCAACTTTCTGAATTGTGAGAGTGATTGAAGTTCACTGCTTGAAACTAATTATCTTTAAATTAATTTTCTCACATGATTGTGTATTTCATACAATTTTAGTGTATGGAAATATCTGTTTACTGATGTGCAGTCCCAAACGAATCATTTAAAGACAAACAAAAATAAGTAAGAAGATCAAATAATAATCCAATGTGTGATTTTGGCATCTTTCTAAAATCTCAGCGGAAACGGTCTCTGTAGAAATATATATCAACCCGATTCTTTTTTGGACATGCTTATGGATAACAAATACAGTTGATGAAATTTCACACAAGCTTAAAAAGGAAAGTTTCGCTTCGGTTTCCTAAAGATGTCTCAGTGTAAATGTGATAATTAAGCAGGATATGCTTTGTGTGGCTACCTCATAATTAAGAGTTTTCTAAAGTGGATGTACATAGAGTCTACAGGCTCCCAGTCATCACATCTGGTCACAAAAACAAGGAAAAAAGAACAGCTTTCTTCACTAGATGCTCCCACACTGGTGGTTCACAAACCAGTGGGTGTCTCAACTGTGGCTACATTCACTTCTTTTGTCGAGTCTGTGTTCTGAATGAACAAATTGGAGGTTGCAATTTCCATCATGATTTGACTGCAGCACTTCAAACACAACCAGATTGCCAGAGTCAGCATCACCCGTCTGCCCTCTTCATCTTCAGTGCAGAAGGCAGTTTTCACACTCGCTATGGCTTTTTCCCCTGAATGCGATTCAAGCACACTGAATTTTGAATACGTTGGATCTCTCTTTCAAAATTTCAAGTTGTTCTGCCTTTTTTATGAAAGTCAGTACATTAATATTGCATGTTTCCTGTATGAGTGTACAAAACAGACAGTTTATTTCTCTGTTTTTGATAATTACAACTTTTTAATTCTACTTCATCCATTCTAAATGTAAGCTGAGCAATTTTCTAATAATGTAATAAAATAATGAGGCAATGCAAACTGTTCCTCAATACCATTAGGGAAAACTGATGTGCATTGAAAAGTTGGAAAGGCACCAATACAATCTGTTAAGTCTGCAAAGTCTTTTAACAAATGCAAACATAGAAAACTTAAATCAGAAAGGAACCCTTATGTCATGTTGAGTACACAGCTACAACGTGGGTTCACATGTGACTGATCAGAATGAGTCAACATCAGATTGTGCACAGGAGTAAAATTGTCTGCTGAGTCATTTTAGCTGTATTTATCAATTGTCGTCATCGTTTTCGGACTGTTCCTTTTACCCAGAAGTGCTCAGCACATGAACATTCCGTTTCACCCTTTTATATTTCTTGAAAATAGTTTGGAAACATAACATTGAGAGCATCATTTAGAGCTGACAAGCCTTTTTAATTAGCATTCTGCTAAATGTGACCCACCTTTTGAGGCCTTGCCTTTAAATGTGATTAGCCTTGTAAAATGCTTTAGCCCATGAAGTGTTTACATTGTTTTATTGGTCACTTGCATACCCTGATAATTATAGTTAATGGAGTTAAATAGCAGATGGACCATTAAGAACAGACACAATATTCAACATATGACACGAGATTGAACATCCCTTTGT
The DNA here is from genome assembly GCA_013363375.1 of Menidia beryllina. Classification (NCBI taxonomy): domain Eukaryota; kingdom Metazoa; phylum Chordata; class Actinopteri; order Atheriniformes; family Atherinopsidae; genus Menidia; species Menidia beryllina. The sequence goes on along the minus strand of JABUIW010000031.1, from coordinate 6,295,292 downwards.
CATTAATACTTCTTCAGTTGTCATTTCAGCCACCTGGCGTGTTTTTTTTAGCAGGGTTTAATGAGCACTGCAGGAGACAAACAGTAACAGTTAGATGGGTACCCTTGTAAGAAATACCATTAAGTGTCTTTTGATTGTAACTTCTTTGAGAGCCCCTTTAGCGAGAGCTTATATCTTAAACTGTCTGCTCAATAACTCAATTCCACTCTTATCTTGGGTATGAGGAAGAGATTTAGAGTGAGGTGTGGAACGGATTCCACAGTACCTCACAAACTGTAAGGAGACTAAAGGAGTCCCATCAATGATGTCTCTGAAAGATTAGCATGAAGATGGACGTTACTAGCATGTCATGAGATAATGGATAGTTTTGTGATTGTAGGCTGTAGAGGCATTTGCAATGTAAGGTTCTGGTGATAAATCATTCCAAAAATGTGGGTATGTTGCTATAAATACTAGCCTAGTTTGCTTTTAGCAATTACTGGCTTAAAAGAGCATTCAAGAAAAATAACCATTTCAGCATTCTATATAATTCCATCACCTTGCTTAATCAAAATGGTAATTCTGTCTGTTTGTTCAGTCGACTGCATATTTCAACTGACCGCTGAATTTGCATTGATTTTAGATAAGTGATTCCCATCACTGTGTTTTGTTGGCCAAAATCAAATACAATTAAATTCATTGTATTTGAAGTGAAACATGTGGAGGCCCAGCAATGCAATGTGGCTGCTCAGGTATGGAGAGTAGGTGTGAGACCAGGTGGGAGTGTTTTATACTTTAGGATTTTGAGGTATATGCATTTTAACCCTGTTTGAAGGACGCTTGGGTAGATGATTCCCTGGAGAGAAGAAAAAAAAAAGACTCAGAGCTGTTGTTTTTGTTTTTTTCCTTCGTACAAAGCCTTTCTAGTTCTAAACAGAATAAAAGACTGATTAATTCACCAAGCAGTTTCACACCATAGTGAGAATGTTTGTGAGAACAGTTAATTGTGAATAGTGAATCATTCTGTTAAAATACCCTCTGTCAGTTTCTTACATATGTTCCAGCGCTGCAGGCTGTGGAAAAACAAGTTTGTAGAGTGCAGCAAACCATGCAAAGTCCTCTTTCTTATTTCATTAATCAAGTCACGATCCTCAGTGGATTTATGTTAAAAAGAGTTCTATCTCACACGTTGGGATTCTCTGCATGCCTGATTCTGTGTAACGGATCATATTAACCATTTTGGGGAGAAAAGCAGTGATCATTGAATCATCTTTTGTGTTTATCCATGCAAATATTAACTATGAATATTTTATGGGGTGCGTGTGATTATCCAATTTTTGTTTCTGAAAAGGTCAAACAGCAACAGTGATGATTCAAAGAAACTATCTTTTTCATGTATCTCTCTGAAAAAAACATGTTAAGAATGTAGATATGGTTTCATGCCTCAGATGGCCAGAAGGAAATAATAGAAATCTGGCAATTTCAGTTCAAGAGATTATTCCTGTCACGAGGAGACAAAGCAGCACTTCAGTCACAGGACATGGCAATGTGATTAGGTATTCTCTGGGAAGAATAGATGTGTTTCCGCTAATCTTTCCTGATACCAGATCAGTGTGCTCCAATTTTCTTCCCTCTCCCTTCATTTAAAGTTTTTCTTTACCTCACCCAGATCTCAATTTATTTTCCCATTTATTTATTTCTATGCTCAATTCTGAAATATTTATATGTCAGGAATTTATCCGAGACTCGTTATTTGCATTTGGTACTATGTAGAGTAAAAAAATTAATTGCATTTTCTCGCTGGTGTGGCTTAGCCCTGTTTGATCGCCACCTTTCATTGCTTTTGTTCCCTATTTGACATTATTTGTCCAACGTGTGGGGACCGGTTTGTTTTATTCTGTTTGTCTGTGGTTGTATTTGTCTTAATGTTTGCTGAGAGAAAAAAAAAATTATTTGTTCTCTTTTGTTTGCGTTCGCTATGTAGTGAGGAGGTTTGCCGGTTCACAAGTGCAGACACGCACGGAGAGATGAGCCGTGCACTGCCTGAAATGTTCACCTGCTGGTGCAGTATATTATATGGAACTCCAGAGAGAGGAATACATTTCTTGAAGAAATATATCAACTTATGGCTCCACAACAGAACGTGCAATAATAATAAAGCACGTGCAGTATTATTCTTTCCAGTTCAACGGTGCTGCATGAAATATGAGTGTTTTCATGGCTTTTTTTCTTTTTTCTTTACTTCTATTTTGCTGAACATCAATATCGTAATCATGTGCAGGTTGTGGAGCGCTCATGAATAGTGAGACGCAGTGGGTACACAACCATGACGTTTAACCTCACAAATGTCTACCAAAATAGAAAACTACAATATTTTTACACCGTCAAGTGTCAGCTTTCCTACGTTCCTGCTGTTACCTCACGTTTCCAATGATAGCTTGGAAGTCGTATTCTCCATTTGACTTCAGAATGATTTTTTTTCAGATTTGTTAATAAGTATAGATAGTAAACTTCTAATAATCAAAAACTTGAAGATTCTCTGAACAACATATGTTTAAAATTCTCAATGTCAAATGCTTCCCAGGACTTTATATTGTGCACGTTGTTATAAATTGCTTAGACAGTCAGCAATTTGATAACAACATGCACAATTTTAGAAGACGTAATGATTTTTCTCTCCTTGCACAGTGAGTGGATTTTGATGATCTGGCCCCCCGTTGGATCCATACAGGTGGAGTGCATCAGTAATTTGTTTCTGGGTAAATAATTAAAGCAGAGAAACCAACAAAGGGGTCACATTTGTGTACATTTCTCCATACTGAGTGTGGAACGTCTCAGGTTTCATTGCCATTACATTGAGGCAGATTCTGCTGTAATAGCAGAAAGCTCAGGGGGCAGAATGACATCCAGCATACTTCCCCAGCCTTTGACTTTCTAGAATCTTTTTTGCTTTTAAGCAATCTTTATCTGGGTTATGGGTATGAGAATGTCAAGTGCATCTCGATAAGAATGGTTAAGATTTTGACATGGGGGTCCAGGTCCAATCACCATAGACATTTACGCACCCTCTTCTATTTGTCTCAGCTTCTGAACTCATCTTCTCTCCTTTTTTCACTCCTGTCCTCATGGTTTCATCTCTTTCTTTATCCTGACCGCCTTCTCTCTCTGTTTCTACACTGTGGCACACATGACCTGTCCACTTGTTCATGGAGGGCACTGTGGTAATCATGTGTGGCAGTTGCTGAGCACAATGGCCACTGGGTGTTTTGTGATGTAATGATCTCTGCCATTTCCTTTCAAGTCCCACTGGTCAGTTGAGAGGACAACAGAATGGACAGTAACAAGCCAAGTACAAACACACATGAGGAAGAGCTTTATATGCTAATGGAGCCAAGCCTGGAACAGTTTCAGGCTCTTTTGTTGTGCAGGGAAATTAGCCGGTGATATGAAGTGTAAACCACAATTGCAAAGGTTTACTTGGGCAAAGCATTCAGTCCCCAGATGCTGTGGTGAAGCTGCTGAGCAGTGAGCTATGAAAGAAGGTGACTGCTCTTTGAAGCTGTCACGTGTTGATGTGTTTAAGTTACTCAATGTTTTATTACTAATTTAACATCACACTGACTTTTAAACAGCAGGGTAGAACCGAGAGTTGACTGAAGCACCATAGGTTTGCTCTCAGATACTGTATAGTTGTAAGACTGAAGATTTTTTTTAGATTTCATCTTACGAGGGACCACATTCAGCATAAAAATGTAGTGATGTATGCCTATGTACAGAGAGCATTTTTTCTACATAAAATTTTCATCAGCTTTATTTATAGAAGGAGCCATTCATACTTTAAGATGGTATGACTTATAGAGCTGTAATGCCTTGGTGTGACCCAAGTGTCATGTCCACATTATTATTGTTGCCCTGAAAAGACAAACCACACTGTAATTACTACTTTTCTGTTTTTTTTTTGTCTGTTTAGTCATGTTTTTCTGTCAACCACACTGAACTACTCACATTGATGGCAAAACTGTTGCACAGACACACAGCGAATGAGAACAGCAGTCAAACATTAAAATAGACCAGTGAGGGAGGACAAGTATTGCTGGGTACAAGTTCAGCGGATAAACAAACAAATGCAATGTGAAAAGAAGCTTATGCTTGGCTGTTTGTGGTCAAGGCTTGTGCTGCATCTCAGCTGCATAGCCTATGGCAATTGATTCAAGGTGCACTTGAGTTTGTTGAGTCTGCAGTCCAGTATGTCTGTTATCATATGCTCCAGCTATATCAGATACATTTTGAGGGCATGATTGTACTTAAGATTCCGACTGGCTCCACACCACGGCCAGATTGTAACTGCCAACATGAATTGTACATGAAAATCTACAACACACATACTGTAGAAAAGCAAAAGAATTGTATGAATACAGTATTTGTTGGAGTGCATATGAACAACAATCGTGCTCCATCTATCTGTCAGTTGTGGTGTATCTGCCAGGCCAACAGCTGACTTTAATTGTACACAAGCAGCCCATCGATGACTGTTTTCAAGCTCACATGAAAGTCCTGTCAATCCAAGATTCATGTTTAGATCTGAGATAAAAAGAATATTTGCATTGAGAAGAAGCAGACACTAGTAATGACTTGAGAGTATGCAATACAGTTCTGTGGCGCAGCAAGATGAAATAGGAGCCTTTGTAGTGGTTGTTGCATCTTGAAGCCAATAAACTCCACAGAAAATCTATCTCTCCCTTATCGAAAGAAAGAAACAAAATAAGAATCAACAAATCATAAGACTAACCAAAAACGCAGGCTGGAACAGGATGTTAAGAAAAACTGTCGAGCTGCACAGTCATTATTTGACAATACTCAAAGTCATTTTAAAGTGCATTAGAAATGACAATAAGTGTTCTTGAACTGAGCCAGCTGTGCCGCCATCTCACATGGACACATGTGGCCCACATATACCAATCAATGTCTATTCAATCTAAGAAACAACTAGAATGAGGGAAATTGTCTGTAAATGAGACATGTCTCAGATCTTATCACTGAAAACACACCACACGCTGCTCGTCCATCTGCTAGTTTCATACACATGATGCCAGTGATAAGGCTAAGAGTTTTTTTGTTTAAGCTAGATTAGAATTTTTTTTTTAAACCTGTTGTCTGTCAACAAAGATGCTGATGTGTCTTCCCACCATTGACTGTGAACAACCATGCTTGCATTTTCTAAATGTAAGAGAATACAAAAGAAAACCTAAATCCTGTGTATGGAATCAGGAAATCTTTTTATGTTCCAATGGCAACGTGGATAAAAGATGCAAATGCACAGTTACATAACTGACTTTGTCATCAAGTTGAAGTGGTTACAAAGACACCATTAGAAGCCACTGAGAATATCAAACAAGGGAGTGTAAGGACCTTACAAGAATATGGTTCTTATTTTGTATATATTCTTTGATTCATAAGGTGAGCAGACAAAATACTAAACAAACAAACATCAAGACAAATCATTTTAAAAAACAACTAAAGTATAACCTGTTCCCGCTTGCAACTGGGTTTCCTTTTTAAGTATTTGGAAGTGGCATATATGTGGAATCCATAAATATGAAAAGCAACATACATTTTATAAATAATAGTGTCACAATTTTTAAGATACAATCGAGACATTTGTGCAAACATTTCCAATCCTATTAACATAGGAACATTTCTGCAAAAGAATCAGAAACAGGAGTGTTGTAGCTAAGTGGATCTTCCTCTTCCCTTATGGGGAAGAAGTGACAGTGATAAGCTTATTACTCACATCTCACTCTCTGGTAAATTACATGGCACAGATTGACATTGCTGTTTCCACGTCATACATTGGCCGTTAGCTGTAATACAGAGAACTAAAGCAACTGTCTGAATGCTGTTTTCAGAAATACTTTTTCTGAACTGCTTATTCCCAAATGGGATCACCAGGGGACTGAAGCCTATCCCAGCATTCAGTGGAGGAGAGGCAGGGTACACCCTGGAGAGTCCGCCAGTCCATCGCAGGGCCAAATATATAGACACACAAAGATGAACAACCATGCACACTCTCTATGGGCAATTTGGAATGTCCAGTCAAGCTTTTTGGAAGCTGGAGACAGACACAGGGAGAACATGCAAACTCCATACAGGGGACATAGGTTCCCCCAGATACTTGAACCCAGAACCCTCTATTTGTAAGGCAATGGTGCCACCCCGCTTGGAATTGTTACATCATGATATTCATTCATTAATATGTTACTGCACATTTGTTCTTCAACCATAATTTATGTTAAACTTTAGTCTTTTGGGGAAAAAGTTTTTTTTTTTCTTCGAGCTGTTCATGTATTAGCTAGTACTGTCAAGCAGAACGGTGCGGTTACAGACTTAGGGCAGTTTGCAGGCAGAATGTGAAGCTTTGGTAGCTTTCTAAATAAATGTGTGAATTATGTGGCAGAATCACTGGAGAGGCCAGCAGAAGTAGGGTCAAGGTTTATCTGCATCTAGAACGTGTGGGCTGTAATGAATGTAATTACATGTACTTTACATCTGCTGTTTTTTGTCTTGCTTTGATTAGTTGGTCTTATAGTTTGTTGTTTTTTGAGTCGCCTGTCATATTTATTAGGCTCAAAGCATTGTAGAAGCTTCAATTTCAGCTTTTACATTTGCAAATCAGCCTAAATGAACCTACTCAGGTTACACAACTGTTTATTACATTGGTGAAGTTTTCCCGTAGAGCACCCATCAAAATTAATTCTGAGTGCAGTGATTCACCTTCAAAATTAGTTAAGTTTCTCTCCTCTTCCAAAGGGACCTGCTCATGGCAACAAAAGCATGTTTTCCCACTTTTATCTGGCCATCCCTCGCTAAAGTGGGATCGCCCACACATTCTCATCGACGCTGAAAAAAGATTTGATCACTGCTGCCAAGTGGAGTCAACGGATGAGCATGGAAATGTGGTGCAGGGAGTGGATGAGGTCTGTAAGCAGGAGTGTGCTTGTGATGTCTTTATCAGGACTATGCAAATGCAGGCACTGCTAAAGCCAACAATGAATTGGCTACGTTGAGGTGGTTCTATGATTTAACATTCGAAGAGTAGGCTGTACTTAATAGAAACACAGCACAAATATGTATTTTACCCATTCTGATTGAGTTAATTCAAAACCACATATTCTGTGATGAAGTTTTCATTATTTGGTTTATTATTTGTTGTGTTGCAGTCAACTGTAATGATTCAGTTAATAATAGGATCTATCTATCCATCTATCTATCTATCTATCTATCTATCTATCTATCTATCTATCTATCTATCTATCTATCTATCTATCTATCTATCTATCTATCTATCTATCTATCTATCTATCTATCTATCTATCTATCTATCTATCTAT
>JABUIW010000031.1:6266776-6287915 GCA_013363375.1 Menidia beryllina | reverse complement strand
TATCTATCTATCTATCTATCTATCTATCTATCTATCTATCTATCTATTTAAAGAAAAAACTATTACATTTCTATGATAGTCAGAAAAAGCAAATAAAACAATGTAGGGGTCCTTTCATAGTTTTTTCAATCTGTCCAAAGTCAGCTGTTGGTCAGCCAGTTCAGGGAGTCTTGATACTTCCTCTTCCCGCATTTTCCTTAAGGCTTTCTTTTCTGTGGCGTCTGCTCTTTAAATATTAATTTACTTTTCATAGTGTTCTGAGGTAGATGAGAATACCACCTGCCTAAAAAGGCTTCATGTTTATTTTGGTGTGTTTGAATTATTTTCTGAGTTTAAAAATGTAACATTGCGAAAATTGAACTAAGTTTTCACACCTTAGCCATGGCTTTTCACACGGCTCCCACCGCTCTCTTTACATAGTTAAGGTTGACCATGTTTTTCAGATTTACTTAATTCCTTTTCAATTGGACTCATGACCATTACGTGTTCTACTCTCATAGAGTCAAACATCAAAAACGTGACATGGAACTCTTTTTCATGTCATGTGACTTTTTCCATGAAGGCAGACTGTTAAAGAAGGACTAACTCTATAGATTGCACCTCTGGGAAACAACCACTTGCTGAGTGATGTGATTGCCTTCTATTTAAGAAAATAATTTATTTGCAGAAATGTAAGCGTGGTTGATCTATTTAATCTGAGAACAGTAATTTAACATTATTTCCAGTAGACTGTTTCATGTTAAGTCTAATGTGTGTGTCAGAACTGCAGTGATTTAATAATTGATTGATCCACATATGTAAGCTGATTTTTTTATTTTTTAGATCACTCTTGAACTCAGCCAGGACTGGAGGTTTGTAATGAATTTCCCGCATACATTAAAAAGCACTCTTTTAAACATTTAACATGCTGCCGGTGGGTAAGGACAACATCTTTAGAATCTGCAAGAGAGAACAATGTACCCATCTGTAACTGTGCTTTTTCCAAGGCTTTTCTTTCAAATCTTCAACAATCATTGCCTCCTCGTCTTTGAAAGCATAAATCTGAATAACTAGCAAGCATAGATTAAATCTCAGATCTGGTGCCTTAATGAGACACATTACTATTCACTATTGACTACAGATGTCCATCAGTTATTGTTCTACTTGTATGGTGTCTCAGATACAATATGAATTAATCTGTGATGCTTTTATCTCTGTTTGTCACATCCCTCTATCTCACTACATCCATAATTTGCAAACATACAGCATGAAATGTGTCGTTTGATCTTGAATGATCCAGGGTTCTTCTGTAGATCGGTTGAGGCATGTAAACAGCATGGAATAAATTAATTGCCTGTTGGAGATCAGTGGCAACAAGTACAGTCAACCAAAATGTATATTCATTGCTCAGATGAAAAAAAAACCTCTACTTAAAATAAACGAAATGATAGATTACCAAAATAAACGTACATCTTTTGCATATAGAACTAACTAAAATCTCATCAAGTGAAAATTAGGACAGATTTTTTTTCCCCCTGATTTTTATTCAAAAGATGATGAAAAAGTATCAAAAGATAATTTGAAAAGATAATAAGCAATCTTAAATTTCAGAGATGCACAGGGATCAATTATCAAAGTAAATCTGCCAGAACCTTCATGCAAAAGACTCAGTGGTCATTCTGCTTTCAACACTGTTAATCAGGGATTAACTTTCTCTCAGTTGATTCTTATTTTTTGCTTATGGCTTGTGTTTTTTCAAGTGGATCAAAATACCAAGACTCCATAACACCCACAGTCGCAAATCTACAAACATTTTACAGGTAAAGTGAGTTCCTGTTTGCCGGTAGTACCTGTGGGTCATTCAGGGTTAGGATGACTAGTAAATTGTCTTGCGAATCGATGTGATCATAATAAAACTGTCTTTTCATATTCAAGAATATTAAAGAGTGTTGTTGCTGAAAGTCTAGTTATTAGAGCTTGAAATGAAACTATAGTTTTAAAAAAATGGAGCAAGAAGGTCTCTGAGATTTTACGTGTAAGGCCAAAAGGTCATGCGCTGCTCCTCAAATGTGCCTTCTTAATCATCCTTATTTAATTAATTATGTATTTGCTCTGCTGAACCATTGTAACCTTGCTGCCCTCAAGCAATCGAGAGTCAGCAGAGATCTCTATCTAAGAGGGCACAGCCATGTTTATGTCACTTTTTGAGGTCATGAATTGGAATTAATCTAATCTTAAGAGATAAACTAGAATATTTATACATGATGTTGCATAAGGTTAGCTATCAACATTGTTTTTCAGAGGTCTTTCAGTGCACAGATGAGGCTACCAATTACAGTAACACTTAAGGCTAAATACATTAAAAAAAGATAGATTGAAAATGTGTTTCGACATGTTTTTAGAATTTTATTTAATGTTTGAGTACCTTAATTCTGTTATGTTTTATACCAAATCAGTGTTCCCTGACGAGCACATTATGATTCTCCTGTTGTGGTCCATGCTTGACATTTCTGTCACTTGAGTATAATGGTATTGGTCAACACACTCGTCAGAGCTCATCCAGTAAAAGCAGGATGGTTTTGACCAAATCCCCAGAAGATTTGATAGAAGGAAAATTCTGTCCCTTAACAATACTAAAATACAACTTTTACTCTTTAGCAAACAATCTTTCACCAGTAAAAACAATGAGCATCTTGTGACTTTGGAGAATTTAAAGATAAATCATACCTTGTTGATAAAAAAACAGGTCCTAACAGCCTTAATTAATGGCTTTCACATAACTACATTCCTCCATAAGGACTTGATGACAGGAAAACTAAAATGTGGCTGCCTGTATGTACTCACTGTATGTACTTTACAAACGAGTCAGTGATAAAATGCAAATTCTACATATTTTTTTTTAAATCGTAATATTGTTGATATAAAGTGAGGGGCATATTCCTTTACCAGCAAATTCCAATTCATGACCGCGTTTTCTTAGCCGTCATTGTTGAGAGGCAGAATACAACCCAGCACAGGTTGCCAGTCCATCACAGTGTTTTAAGAAATGTCACAGCTGAGTACTCTTATTGCATTTTCAGCAATACTTTCCATATGCCAAAGTGCATTTCAGTGAAGTTTTTGATGCTCTTTAAGTTGCCTTAAATACATTTGGATTCATCAGTCATTCTTTAGGAAAGCATTTGTTCGTCTTTGCCACTTTAGTTTAAGCAAAATAAATTCAAAATTAAAGATGAAAGAAAAAATTGTGTCTGCTACATTGTGTCTCTGAAATATTTACTTTATGCCCAATATTTACCTCCCTTCAAGGTAGAATGTCACACGACATATGGTTTGCAGATTGATACTGAGCTGCCTAAAAAAAGGAAAAATGTGGCAGTGCATTAAAATGAGTTATTGACCCTAAACATAGGGCACTTATCAGCCCCACACCGTTGGGTAAATGTGCCTATTTACTTCAACTCCTTGAAGGGTTGTGCTTTTAAGGCTGGCAGCTACTGGAACATTAGCCTCATATTGCCTTGGCATTGTAGGGAGAATTCACTGGATAGTTATGAGTACTTCCATGCATTTTTAGCATCCAACTTACTCATGGAAAAATGCACCGAGACTGAGATAGAAAACCCAGTGGGTCTCAAGGCGAGATAGATGCATAGCATAGGAGTCGCATGATACTGAGGAAAAAGAAGAGAAAAACTCTCAATTGACCAAATACCCACACCCATAGGCCAGCCACTGTGAGATAAGTTATTTATTAAGTCGGCCATACTCCTTCATAGATTCTGAATTAATGATTCATGAGTAAATTCAAAGAGTAAATAACAAAAGGTGAAACAGTCCACCCATACATGGGCAGCTCATCCAAATATTGCACAGCCCCTGTCACTAACCTCTGCATGGCGTATATAGGCATGAAGAATTCATGAAGCACTTCAACAAACCTTTATTTAGCTTCAGATGCCAAAAGCTCCCATCTAATTGTCTGTTTGCAGCATATGTTTAGAGAAAAGAGCATTAGAATATAGTCAGCAGGAGCTACCCATTATTCTTTCCAGTTTGGACCTTGAATTAATTTCAGCCTTCCAATTCTCATTAGTACTGACTGTGATTCTGTGGCAAATAAGTGGGCTTTGCAGTAAAAGACAAAAAAATATATTCAGATCAAACCGCATAATAAAGTAGCCTGAAAAAATTTGGGTCAGTGATGTATCTCTTTGATATTTCTCTGTTTTTTCTGCTGCATGTCCATCTGAAGTCTAATATGAAAGCCAAATCAAGCTGAAGTAGAACAGAAGCAAACAGCAAGGATTTGATGAAAAAATATTTAAAAAACATAAAATTTGTGCATTGATATTTGTGTAGATATAAGCATCTGTGCAAGGATGTTTTGTCAGACGTGCGTGTGAAATTTTGAATTATTTGTCATCGAGCCACATACAGGTTTATAGGAACACTTCACTAATTCAAAGATTGTGTAATGTATAATTACTTGTCAGTTCAATGTTCTCACTGATTATACAACCCCACATCATGAAATGTGTTTAAATAAGCTGATTAGGGGATTGCATACTTCCTCATTTCAAGAGTAATTTGGAAAAGCAATATTTAAGCATATTCAAAACCGTTCCTTCAGAAACATTTGGATGAATATGTTTCATGACTATTTGGAGCTACAAATCTGATATTTTAAAAAGTATTATAAAAATCCCTCTAAAAAGTCAAGATTTAGCACCATCTCTATGAAACGTTAATGAATTGCTTGTTTTTCTGTCCAAAAAGTCGACAAGTTCAACCAATATTTTGATAGGAAAAATAATGATACGTTACAAAAATAATCCTTTTTCTTAAATACACAAAAATACGAATACATTTTTCAATCCATTTTCATTTCAGCATAGCTGGGCCATTGACCTTAACACTAATGTGTGATAAAATGGTTTGCATTTGTTAAAAAGGGAAATGACTGTAATTGTCTACCTGCCATTAACAAAGTCACTCCCATAATAATAGATCTGCAGAGCTATAATTGAACTGAGCCACAATGAACGTGTAGTGTTAAAGCAAGTGCCAGCACAGGTATTTTCTTTCTTAGTGCTCTGTAAATCCACCTCATGTGGTGCATTGCAGGAGGTGTGGGAACAATCAGGGCCTGCGACCTCAGCTCAAAGAAAAACAACCATTGAGCAAAAAACAACAACTCTTTTGACATCCTATTGTGTTAAACAAGAGCATTATCCAGCCACCTTTCACCTGCTTCTCTTTTGCTCTCTTTTTCTAATTGTGAAATGTGGATATACTTAACACCTGCTCGACATGTGTATTTCTCTCGGTGAGAAAAGTCCACAACAGTTCCTACAGTTTTGGGCAATTGACTGTGAAAAATTTATGAACATTATGTGCATCTGCAGTAGTGATGCGGTAGAGACACACAGGTGAGGTACTCCCACACATTTATGAATGATAAAGGTGCAGCTTGACATCACTTATTACAGGCTGTTAAATAGGAATGGAGGCACTCTGCAGCTGGTTCATCCCAAATATCTCCATAACATATTTCCCTCCAACAGGCACTGAGAATTTACAGATGCCTTAGATTTGATGTTTCTTTTCAAAGACTATGTAATGCACTACAGTATTTAATCAATGAATGCATTTTATTTGAATATTTTTGTTTTTAAGTGTTCATTTGTTTCAGTATTTGATGCATTTTGTATTTGTGTCATGTTGTTAAAAATAAAGTAACACAAGTATTAAGGAAATAGATATGGATTTATTAATCAGAAATATGAAGAAAAAGGATTTTGGGATGACAAAAAAAAGAATATCCAACTTGAACTATTAATGCTGGTGCAGTCAGGGTGTGTGTAGGTTGCATGATTATGTACCACAGCATCCTCCTACAGGTCAAATACATGCATATTAAGTATCTGTCTGTGTCCTGTTGAATGAATAGTGACCTGTTTAGGGGTTAGCCAGCTTCTCCACCCAACAGAAGCTGGGATACAGCTTCTATATAATATAATTGAATGTGTAGTGTTACCACATGTATGAGCCTTAACATTACTAAATGCTGATGTACAGCACATCATCATGCTGCACCCCATACATACTTAATTTACTAAACAAAGCAAACAGATGCTATAACCCTGATGCAGATGTGAGATTTGGGTTATCATCTTGTCTACAATAACTGCAAGGCTGCAGTTCCAAGCTGATCTAGTGCTATATCATGTTAGAAAAAGTGTGCCTTTGGGCCTGTAAGGTTCCTTGAATGGAAACATCCATCCGTCAAAGACCATATGCTACTTTTGTCATGCAACCTCAGCGCTCTGAGGCATTCTGTATTCAACAGGCAGGACAGAGTTCCCCGCTTATGTTTTCCCAACCCCTAAATGGATCACTTTATGTTAATTCAGATGAAAACATTTAATGTTTGCAGCCTAATTTCCGCAGAATCGTTTCCAGGTGTTAGTGCCCAGATGTACTGGCACATGTTTCTCAATCGGACTCAGGGATATGTTAATGCTTAAGCAGCTCTGCATGCCTTTTGAAATAGCTATCTTGTTGGCAAAACCATACAATTTTGCTAAAGTATATGTGGATATACTAATAAGTAAATGAAAAAAAACTAATAAACTGGGCATCTGTTGAAATGCACCGTTTATCATCAGAGATTAGCTGCAATCTTGGATAAAACAAAACAATTGGCCCACATACCTGCACTCTTTCAACTTTAATCCTTGCTTTAGGGTTTCTGGAAAGCTTTTTCTTTCTCACTGCCATGATGGATAAATCGGTAATCGTTACGTAATGAATTGGATTGATTAATCACACTGGGGCTGCAAGCATGTATGCTCAGTGTTTAGCTGAACAATTTCCTGAATGGAAATCCAGAGTTTTGATGCAACATACAGTTGTATCCAACATACAATACATCTGTATGTTTACGACCCCTTTTACGAAGTCACTAAGTTTGAAAGTCAGAGAAGGAATCAATTTTAAAACGTGTATTTGAAACAATGATTATGTAGAGATTGTAAAACATTTCAAAACAGTTAGCGTGTCCTAATAATTCAATGCAGTTTGTATGTATATGTCAAGTCTATAAAAATGACATTGTGCAATATCTGTCCCATTTTCCTTTACATGCACCCCTTTCTAAAGGTCAAAAGTACAGCAAATGGATTTCCATCAAATGCTTTGTGACATGGCTGACATTGTAATAAGAAATTTGACATGGTATTTCAAATAATGTATTCTGTACTGATTTGTCTTTCTCTTAAATGAGGTTTGGGTATCAGCCCTTCTCTATGCAGAACAGCCTATATAGAGTTTGCATTGAACATTTAGTGATGTAATCACTGGTTTCATTTGCTGTTAAACAAAATACCAACAAAACCACAGTCTTTCTCTGAAAAAGAGATATAATGAATAGTTTTTGATAGGCTTTTACTTGACAATAATCCTGAACATTGGTCGAAATTCAGACCAATGTTATCTTTCCTCTCTCCCACTGAGCACCAACCTAAACACTATCAAAAATCTGTAGGGGGGACGTGAAAAAGCAGTTTGTGTGAATAAATGTAAATATATTTCCAGTTATAAAGTGTGAAAATTATTTAAGAAAGTATTTTAACTAAACAACTCAATCATAGTCCAGCCAATTATTACATAGTGAAATAAAAAAGTAGCTTTACGGCATTTTTCTTTAGTCAATAAACCATATACATTTATTTAATGAACAAATGAATCTCTAGATTTTTATCCCCATCCTATTTCTTATTTCAGCCCTCTTATCTTCAGCAAACATGGCGTCTTTGTCTAAACAAGGAACATCTACCGAAGGCAAAGAAAAATCTCTCAGAAGATGTGCAATGTTGTGACCTAAACCAGTGGCTCTTGGTTGATTTGTTGAGAACACTTTTCCAACGTCTCTGTTATAAGTATGTCCTCATCAGAGACAAATTAAGCGATACTTCCCCCATTATCGCTTAAATAAGCCTGAAGAATATAAAGGCACGTTGGATTCTGTGTGAAGTGTCTGCTTCCAAACTACCATCTGGCAGGAAAATGAAATGAGACCTCAAATATGTGGGACCATTTATTTCAACCGAGTAAAAAAATAAAGGAAAAGAAGCTTTTATAGGAATCCCTTGAGCAGCTTGCGGAGCAACTGAAAGAGATACTAAACACAAGAAGCTGGGGGGTATTTCCAGTCTAGTTAACAAAATGTCAGTGTGAGCTAAACAAAAAAAACATACATTTAAAGGGAAATGGACTGTTTATGTCTTATAAACAAAGGGTTATTTAATTTGCAAGATGTTATGAAATACGTTAAGAGTGCTGCAGTCTAAGCTTGTTTTTTTCTTCTTCTTTAACATCATTTGCACCATCCCCTTCAAGACTTGTCTTTGTTGTTGAGTAGAATCTATAAAAAAAAAGACTGGAGAGGCAATTTCTCTCAGGTATCTTGGCTTTCTTTCATCTTGCTTTTCTTCCATGTTGTCAGTGGCTATAATAGCTGCCCCCTCCATGTGGCTTCAGGGGGTCAGCGCCCAGGAACTGGGAGCTAAGTTTGCTAATCTTAGAGATTCAGGCTGCGATTAGACGCAGGAGGAAGAATTGATATTTGATACTAGAGATGAAGATAGAATGAGATGGAGGATTTAAAAAAAAAAAAAACCCATCCAAGGGGAATAGCAGTGATGTCACAAGACACCAACCCCATATTTTAGAGTTCTTCTGTTATAATGCAAAACGGTGCATTATAATTATGCTTTGATACCCTCGGGATCTCATTTTGCCATCACCGGTATTTGTGTGTTTTCATGCAATTTTGTATTTTACAGGAAAAAAACACATCTTTCTGAAGTCTGACTCAATGATTCAACACTAACTAATAAAATATTTATATTGCAACAACACTCTGCAAATTATAGATAAATTCATCCTTTAGAGGTCAACGCAGCAAGTAAGCAAATATAAACAGCTGCAATGTGAGTAAATTGAATAATGTGGATAAAGGCAGTTGCAGGTAACAAACTCCATACTTCGAGCACTTTATACATTAATTATAACTTTTTCTTTTCACAAAATTGCTATTAATCTGCACAATAACTGAGAGCTTAGTGTTGAAGATATTTCAATTCAATAAGATTCAATTTTAATGCAGATGCTGGGATATTGTCTTTATCTGTGAATTTGCCCTGTAAGTCCCGCAGTTAGCGATGATTTTTGGCTTAAATCAGCATCCCCCCCATATTCCTAGACTGCTTCATTTATTGTAGATAGTGTAGAATCATGTCCTATGGGAGGATTTTGTATAGTCTTCAGAGGTTTCATGCACAGTTTGCAGAATTTCAAACCCCCAAAAAATTTAAAAAACATGACTCAGAAGGAAATTTTTTAATCTTACATTTGCATCAATAGAACCGCGTGGTAATGTTGTCAAATGTAAAATTACAAGTGTCAGTGCTGCCTTCATGTTTTCACCTGTCTTTGCTAAGGGTTAAGTATGAGCTTTCATGCTCTTAAACTCATCTAATTGTAACTACCACCATGCATTTCTAGACAAGGGCTGTATTCCGTGTTATGTTCGAGTTACTCAAGTGTTTGAGCGTTATGATTCACCCAGGCATATGGATGAACGCCCATTCACTTGGCGTGAGTGTGAGCCCTAGTTAATGTGAGTAATGGCTAATAGCGGCATAATAATGAGGTGGAGGAGCACTATGGACACGGCATTCTTGTGAGCGAATCTCATCCATTAAGAGATGGATCTCGTCTCTACCCAAGCACAAGTGCACTGCTTAATTGGTTCATTTTATCATGGGCAAAAAGCTTTAATTGGATGACACACTGAAAGATAGATGGATCTGTTGTCTTGGGAAAAAAAATATAGGTGGTGTCTGAGGTGGATGCTTTGGTGCTATTTGTGTGTGTGTGTCTTTTAAAGCAAGTGGACGTTCGCAGAGGATTATGGTAATAGGGCTCATTAGATCAACAAAGAAATGTCTTGCATTAAAATGGCTGTAACACCTAAGAAAATGCTTGCCTTCGTAAAAGGTACTAGAGACTTAAAATACAAGAACATGCTTGAAGTGGGTGCTGAGACTGCAAAGATAGAGAGCAGCAGCCTACACGTGTTGTTTCGATAGATGGACATGGAGCAAACTGACTAATGGAAATTCTCTTGAACATTCTGTGGCCTCTAAGTGCACCAAGATGCCCATTTGTATCAGTTATCTGCATCTGAAGCGACAAAGAAAGTAATGACTTGCAAATATATTCTGACAAAACCCTCCTTTTTTGTTGGGTTATGAAACAGTGCTGTATTTAGATGACCTGTCATTTTATCTGCAGGTACACTAAATTACATGTCAGAGATATCACTCAGTGTTACTATTTATCTTGACAGTAGCATAGATAGCTGCTACTATTTGAAGGGAAATACAGGCAAGCATTTTTTTTTCTAATTTAGATTTCAATTTTTTTGTTTCACATGCAGTAATTGCAATGTTATTTAAAAGCAAAGACACCTGAGCTAGTTACTTAGGAGACAAATATGGTTCAATTATGTTTCTTAATTATAATGTTCAGAGTTGTTTAACCCTACATTCTTTCACCGCTAAGTCTTGACCAATGGAAGGTTATATTTTCATTTATATTTCAGTCAGCAGAGTTGCAACACAGCTCACTAGCTAATGTCCAAATCTGCAGCAGGTACGTGCAACACATTAAAGAAATGTTCGAGCCAGTTTTAAAACAGTTTTCAGGCAGGACTATATTTCTTATGCTAAAAAATCTCAAAATGGTACAAAGAACATTTAGCTGTTTTTTTCTTGTATAGCTTTGCTTGAGAGTAAATAAATGACACACTCTATTGCTTTATATAACTCACAAAAAAGAATTAACTGCACAGGCAGTATACATAATTATAGTGTTAGAATATGCACTCATGCTATTTCTCTGGCTCACTGTGAGTTCTTGAAAGGGTTTGCTTAATTATCTTTTATGTGGAAGATCATTGCATGTGTACTGCGTTTATGCTTCTTATTTGGCCGTGCTTAGATTGACTGCATTTTCTTGACAGCTGCATAAAATATGTTGACCTTTATATATATATGTGCATTTTTATATATATATCGAATGCAACATTGTTATGTCTTTGCTTTTTCCCTGGAGGCTTGTTCTGCATATATGACATGCTTTTGAGGCACTAAATTTAGACAAAAGAAACTTTGCAACCTTATGCAAATGTGAAAAATGTGTGTATTGAAGTAAAGAAATGTTCTATCAGCATGAAAAAAATTTGCCTATAGCAAGATACATCCAAAGTACCCCCCAGACATAAATCCTACTTGTCACTATATCTATTTAATGTAGTTTCATGAAATAAGTATTAACTGTCACGGACTTCAAATATATTAATATCCCTTACGTATTTGTATTGCTAATGGAAATTGAAGGCCAATTAGAATCTATATTACATTTATTATAAAAATAGCAGTTGGTCTTCCTTCCTCATCATTTAGATCTTTATTTTAGAATCAAATGTCAATATCAGCCAACAAGAATATTGGTATAATTCATGCTTGGAAACTGTATGATGGTAAATTCTTTTGAATTGGTAGTTTTCATGTCATGACGACAATTACAGTGTTTAAATTCTAAAATGTGTATCCTCTAACTGTGATTTTTTTTTATTGCTTTACGTGTATTTTGCAACTTTTGAACCCAAAAATCAAAAATGTATTTTAAATTTTTTATTTCCTTCTTTTCAACCAGTACTTTGAGGATGAAAAGTGTATGCAATAATTTACACGGTAATATATCGAGCTTGAATTCTTCAAATAGCATGAAGTATGGGGAAGTTGAAAGCTGACACGAGGATATGGAGCCTTTTGCAAAGTTTGGGGGATGGTGGACCTATTTGGCATATTTATATCACATTTATTTCCTTCGGTTTTACGCAGACTGCAGACTATTTTGGCTGAAAACAAAAAACACTTAATCTTAAAGTGTGTGTTAAGGTTAAGCATTATAGGCTGCTATAAACACTTAGAAACACAGCATTAAAAAAATGAGCGGAGAAGAGTATGTGCCATGTGTAAATAAAACACACAAGCTATTCCACAGAGAAGCATTACTCTAAAGTTATGTTGCTGTCCACATGATGAATGACAGTCCAATAATTACTCTGCTTTTAGTTGTATTTCGTCCCCCTCAAACTCTTCTTCACTACACAGCAAAAACACTATATTCATTAGCAGCACCCTAACTTTGTCTGTTTGGTGATTGATCTCAGGGGGGTAAATGAAATTGGTTTCCATCTTTTCGCTGAGGGCAGCTGACTGATAATGGTTGAATCAGCAGTGATGATGGCAGTGGGAGAAACAGTGTAGTTACATGATTGCTAAACCAAAACACCAGGCAACACGATGGTTGAACTGTGGAAGAGAGGAAGAGAGGAGGTTCAGGGTGAGGTTCATTTTCTCCATAAGAGAGAGCGTTGTTCAATTTATTTGCTTGCCATGCAATGCACTCATGGCAAAAGCTAAAGGAAAAGGAAACACCTGAGAAGTTGGATAAAACATTTTTATTTGAATCATGCATGCACAGATGATTTGGGTTTGATAACAGTATCAACATTGCAGGGTGTAATTACACTACGCTACATGATAGAGACTAAATCTGACACCTGCTCCACTCAACTTGGCAGATGAGAAAGACACTCAGGTGCTCTTTATGTCTTCTTTCTCCCCTTCTCAGCTTCCTTTTTGTTTCTCTGTGTGCTTTTGTGCCTCCTTTTGCCGGTGTTCATAAGAAGGAAACAGCGTGTGTGCGTTTTAGTGTGCTTTTGCTGCCCTAGTGGTGCGTTGCACAGGTTTTGCCCAGAAGCTACCGACCTATTTTTCTCAGCGTTAAACTACGTAGAGACTTGAACAAGGAGAGAAGCTGAGGGAGGGAAGGGGGGCGTGCAGATCAGTTCCTTTGCTTTTATTCAGGCCTGTGGATTAATTACCCCGCACCTAAACCTGATCCCGTGCTGTGAGCGAGACACTTCGGCATCACCCTGATCAATAATGCATTTTTTCTGTCTCTCCATTTAATTTGCAGGCAGGCCCCATATACGGGCAAATGGCACCTCCCCAGAAAAGTGCAGGAGAAACCTGACACCCAGAGAGCAACACTCAACCCTCTTTCCCATAATACACCCCCTATCTCTGTTGTTCACTGACAAATTGATTCTCTCTCAGTGTGTGGCCTGGGAAAAAAAAAATGGCTTCTCAATTTTAAAGAACACAGTAATAAGATACAACACATTTTGATTCGCTCATGTCTTTGTACAAGGTTCTTCCTGTGTCTGTTTATTTTGTGACACTCTATTTCAAGCCTTGGCATTTAGAGACGGATAGAGACGAAAAGCTTGACTTAAAGATGTATTGAATTAGGACATTTACTGTGGTTGCGTCCTCTCAGTCATTTGCACAGAAAACTTATTTAGCTTCTTCTGCTGCTTTCGAACTAGAGTAGCTGTTGATAGAGGGGTCAGATAATTAGGGATGACAGGTAGGTCATCTTATCTTGAGTGATTTATTCACTGTGTTTGCGTGATTTGCATTTTGGAGCTGTTAGTTGGGATTTTGGACTCACTTGTGAAGCAAATGATCGTCGTAAGATCATAATTGAAATATTTGATCTCCAAACATTTGGGAGATTTGATAAAGTTATTGCAGCAGACTGCATGCACTGCAATTATTCTCAATGGTGAAAAGTTAAGTTGTAACCTCTTGTGCTGTGGGGGACTGTTTTATTAATGTGTTTGATAATTGATATGTTTGTTTCATTTTGATTTAATATCGAGATATTAGATTTTTTTTCTAATGATAATTAAATATTGATTTTTTGGACTTGGGCATCCAAGTATTGGACACAAAGGCAAATTATATTTGAGCTTAGCATGCCTAGGTGTATATATACATATGTATATAAAGACTTATGGGCCAACCACTGGTCAACCCAAGCAGGTCAAATGAACCATGCATATTGGTAATAATGAAAAATGGCCACCTGAGAGGTCCCAGTAAAAAGGATCTCACAACATTATGAGTGGTAATGGGTTCTGTGTGATTGAACTCCATCTATTGACAGGTATCAGGATAAGTGGACATGTGGGCCACTCCGGGAAATGCGTGTAGAATCTCACTGGAAACCATTGAAGAGTAGCTGTCTCTGACAGCCATTGTTAGAATCCATCTATAAATAATAAATGAGACTCCTCTGCTGTCAGTGAACAGTCCTTTAATTGGTGTGGTTGACAAATGGTAAAACACTGCACAATCCATGAACATGGCCTTATCATTTAAGGACTCCATTTCTACCAAATACTCGGCCCTATAATGTCAACAACCCATTTTCACTTGTTTGCGAAAGTACAATTGTGCTTTTTGCTGAATTTAACTTTCCATGGTCACAACTCATTGTAGGTTATTTTTCTTGTTTGTTTGTTTTTGGCATAATGTCTGATTCCTATTATTCTTGAATTGGGTTTGTCTAATTGCTACTACAAGGTAAACCATAAAGCAGCCTTTTTATTGCTAATGGCAAATGATTCCGATTTGTCAACCCTTACATGTACGTTCTTTACTATGGATTCAAGCTGACATCAATGCAGCAGTTACTGTTTAGTGCTTTGGAGAGTACTGATCCAATTAACCAGCTGCTTGACTTCAGGCAACGCCGTTAACGAATAAACTCTTGACTACCACCTTCCTGGTATATTTGGGCCCCTCATTTCTCTTAAGTGCAATGGAATATGATTTTAATCTTGTATTGTTTTTCATTTTGCTTTTGCAAAACGGAAGCTTAGAATTAATTGCTCATTAGATAATCATTAACCCAACGACATCATTTGCCTCCAAATAATACCGCTGTGGTAGAGGATCATAATTAAAGTGGAACTCTTTTTCATGCTTCCTTAAATGCAGTTTTTTGTCGCAACGATAGACTTGGCTTTGACTCTGAAAGAAACATACCAACATGTTGCTTTTGTTTAGTCAAAATGCCATCTGTGCTTACAGGAAAAAATGGATAGTTGAGTATAAGCAAGACGAATCAATACAGGGGTTGGCAGTTGTGAATGTTACATTTTGAATTGGAATATTTGGGATTTTCATGACATATTTTCTTGTGTTTACTATGTTGAGGCTTTATTGCATAGATGTTGGACTTGTAAGTCATCATCATGCATGTCATCATAACTGGTAGCTGGTGTAGTGGATTTCTGCCCAACAGTGTTTTTCTTTTCATTGTGTAGCCGGGCCATCCGTCCATCCATCCATTATCAATACCGCTTATTCCCTCATGGGGTCGCCTGGGGAACTGGAGCCTATCCCAGTGGTCAACGGGCGAGAGGCAGGGTACACCCTGGACAGTCCGCCAGTCCATCGCAGGGCCACACACAGGACATACAAGGACAAACAACCACTCACACTCACATTCACTCCTAAGGGCAATTTCCCCAACCTCCAATCAACCTAACATGCAGGTTTTTGGACTATGGGAGGAAGCCGGAGAACCCGGAGAAAACCCACGCAGACACAGGGAGAACATGCAAACTCCACCCAGAAGGGTCCTGGTTCCCCCGGGACTCGAACCCAGAACCCTCTTGCTGGAAGGCGACAGTGCTAACCACCACACCACCGTGCCGCCCGTAGCCGGGCCAACTATGTCTAAATGTGTGAACTTAGGTGTTCACATCGACCACACTGATGTGAGTTAGAGCATAGAGGGTGCAGGATGATAAATAATTTCGATCATACTTGAAAATTCTGAGCTGATGTACTCAAAGAACATGTTTGTAACGGTATAGAAAATGTGCAGTTTCAGTGGCGTGACCAGTTCTATCCACACTACAGAATACTGATTTTCCATTAGTATGTTTACAGCTATTTAAATGATTTGTTTAATAGACGCTAATGAAAATACATTGACACTTCTTGCTTTGAATTTGTGTACTCAGAGTGTTGTGCTTGCATACCCTTCTTCACGTTTGGTTTTACGGATAGATCAAGTTATGAAAAACACAATGGCAGCATGTATGAGGTGGACACATAAGAGACTTTTTTTTACGTTGTTGCTTTAATTAAAGTCAGCATAGACAAGGTTGGAGACAATGTGAGCAAAACTGATGAACTTTTTGAAGAGGTTCTTAGAGGTTTAATAATATTTCATTTCTATTTTTTTCCACCTCAAGCAGAGAAATAAAAAAAACAAAAAATTGATTATTCTAAAGGTCACCCATAAATATCAAATTAACTTCTAAAAACATTGCTGTCTTTTAACAATTGGTATTGCCTCTTTGGAAAAGAACCAATATGTGACCTTGATAACTGGCTCATACAGATTTAACTGAACGCTTCAAGCACTGTAGCAAATTATTTGAAAGATCAACCCTTCACGTAACAGCGAAGCTTGTAAAGATTGTGGTCTAAAATGTCTAAATGGAATTTACCAAGCATTAAGAGATTCTGTTCATGCATCCAGTCTGCAGTTCTTTATCCAAAACACTATAAGCATTTCAGTCAAAGCTATGCATTCTTTGTCCAGAGATTGCAATTATCAAACTGGTAAGGTGCAGGCAATCTATTAAAAAATTGGTTTCCCCCATAAGTGTTATTTTGGGGTATTTCATGCCTGCAAAAAGCTGGCCTCACACAACTTATGATGGATTTATCTGCTGTGGATTAAAAGAATAAAATCCACTGTAAATAAATCTCTTTTATTGGAAATTAAATTACCATAAATGGAAAATGCTACATATATATACAGCAATATCTTTTGTGCATAAAAAAGTTAAATAGACAAAGATGTCATGAAGGACTGAACTGACAAAAAAAATTGTTGACTAAATGTCTTCACAGAAAATGGAAGAATGCGAGGCTGATGTTTTCATAAATTCCCAACAGCATTCTATGTATTCACTTGTCCCATAGATTTAATCTTTTATAGAAGCAAACTAAATGTTTTCTATTCTGTCATCCTCCCTTTCACTGTGTTTACCTTCTTTTGCAGTTGTGTATTTTAACTATGTTGTGTTGGCACTTTGATGGAGCAACAAGTGGCTCGGGGTGCAAGGTGTTTTTGTGAAATTGGATGTAGCATGACATTACCTGCCACTGATAAGGCCCCACACTTTGCAGCGGTGTCATTTATTGAAATAAGCTGTGGGGAGAAAAACAAACACCGGTGGAACAGTTGTCATTGCAGGGCTGTTGGCGAGCTGACACAGCATAGGGTTTGGTGAAACTTTCAAACAGTTCTTCTAAATATAATACAAAAAATACTTTTCCTTCTTTTAACATATTAATCAGTCAGCTTAATGAATTATCTTGAAAATATATTCAATCTGAAATAAAACAATGCATTTACTTCAAGCAGGCTTTAGTAAAATGCCAGTAAAAACATGGCACATTCGTGAGTAAAAATGTGTTAAAGCAGCACGCCGTTTGTGCCGTGGTGTGTTCAGCGCTAGGCATAAAACAAATGAAGCATTTCTATTGATTGTCACTTCGTTGGGTTGCACTGTTTGGAAATGAGGAGTAGAGGGGGTCTCCCTCTATCAGCTGACATGGCTCATTGTTCACCATGGGCTAATAAAGAGCTTTACTGCCGCCATTATGCATTCTCTGCGGCAGTGACAGACTGATGACAAGCATCAAAGATGGAAGCCATTTTATGTTTAAACAAAAACAGATGGAGCAACTCACTCGCTGAACTGTCTCAGGAAACATTAAACTGCTTTATTTAGGTAATATATTTGTGTAAATGTGTTGATAATAGATTCCCTAGAAATGTATATATATATATATATATATATATATATATATATATATATGTATCTACATATGCGTCCAAAACCTAACTCAAATTATTAAATTCTATGTACTGTATGTTGCTGTGCAGGGAATAATGTTGATATACAAACTCTTGTGTGCCTGAGTTACCCTTTCAAACCCAATTTATGTTCTCTTACTCCTGTAGACTTTCTGGAGGTTTTTTCATGTGTTGGATCAACCTCACATGGCCAACATATTGGTATAATAGTTTCCACAATCCTTCATTCATAAAGTACTGTGAAATAGATTTTAAAAAAAAGCATTTTGTTGAACAAAAAGAGTTGGGTAGAATGAGCGCAGGTTCTCTGTTTGGAAAACCCACAAGTTTGAGCTCATGTGACAGGAAAAGTAAAGAAAAGAGTGTGTCCATTTCCATAGACTAAAAGAGGTTTTGCTGCTTTCTCGTCTTTCTTCACAAATGTTCCCGGAAGAAGGCCCTCATACCCTCTTCTTGTCTTATATGCAATGACCCCTACATGCCTGGAAGTGACACAGGAAACCTATTAAAAATTAAGCTATGGAATTTGTAATGCTTTTTCCGTTCACAAACTCCTTAGCCTGTACTATCTCACAGGCAGTAGCACTACACTGTATGCTGTGTTGTAGTTTGTTATGCGAAAATAAAGATGTATAACTATTTTTACATGTTCATATTCAAGAGAATTATTCATGAGTCGTCAGGTTCTCAGTGGCAGTCAACACTTACAGCCTGAAAATCAGAAACAAACCGTCAGGGGGGGGGGGTGACCTGAAAGCTGCAGAGAGTGAGGCTTTCCAAAGTGGGCATTTTCTGTTTTGTATCATGACATAACTCACTTCTCAACAAATAAGCTGAATTTTATTCATACAAAAAAACTGAATCAGACAGCTGTTTACTTTGCCCATATGTGTATATGGTTCTTTTAACTGCAAAGTGTATCTGTTGTAAAATCAACCTGGTTTTGTGGTTCCAATTGTTTTATCTTAACTCACCTATCAGAATTTATTTTCTTTTGAGAGTCATGGCACCAACTACTAGACATTACTTTCTCATCTCTGAAATGTCTGCATTTCAGAGATTAAAAAGAACAGAAATATTGCTTTGTTTTTGTTCAGAATTTTAGTCTGCATCTTAGTCCCTGTTTGGAAAAATATGCCCTGATAAGCAATGAAAAGAACAATAGTACGAATCATTCCTGTATTAAGTAAATGACCCTGTCAAGAAAGTCCAAGAAGAAAAACAAGCATTTCCATGTAGAGTAGAAAATTATTTTCTTTGAATTCGCTTAGAAATACAGACAAAGAAATGGATGCACCAGACAACTGCATACACTTTCGAACACTTAAGTGAATCTCCATCCCAGTATGCCTGTGCCTGCCACTGCCATGACAGATGCTGTAAAATTGAATATAGATTTCATTGAGCCAGGCAGGCGTGCCTGATGAATCTCAATTTGTGGCTGTCCATATTTCATAGTCACCACTATGGTGAGAACCATGACTGCACCTGCCAAACTGTCAGTTTGCTAGTGTCGAATGATGATGGGTACCTCATAAAAGAGATATTTATCCCACACTAATTCATGAGTTACATCTTTTAATCATTAATATCTATGTTGGCAATAAAGGGAAATAGAAATAGACATTGTAACAAGCGTAATGTCAGTGCCAATCTGAGGAAGAGGAAGCCAACATGATGGCAATTATTGAGAAAAGCCTGGGAAAGGGGTGTTCATTTGCTTTTCAGGGTGGGGGGTTGGAGTTGTATTGACGCCCCAAGGGAAGTAGAGGTACCTTGGCTGCCATGTACCTGCTGTCTATTCATAGCTCAGTTTGAGGTACTTAGATTATGAAACTCTATGCTTGTGTTTAATTTTGTTGCTACTCTTCCAGAAAATCTGCTAGATGTATGTGAATAAAACTGATATATTATCTTAACAACTGAGTTTATGCCTTTTGACTACGTTTCAGGATTGCTTGCTGATAATTTTACCAAACAGTGTGTCTTTAATGATTTTTTACCTGTAACTGTGTCAGATGATGACACGTATAAAAGTAACATACCTGTAAAAGCCACAATATTTTTACCCGGAATAACATTACACTGCATCGCTTTCGATCATTTTAATGTTTGAATTTATTGGTGTGCAGCCATTCAAGTGTCCAGAGCAGACTTCACTTTCGGAACCCTTAAGTACAAGTGAATGCCTCGGTGGGCCTTAAAAAGCAGGCCGACTGGATTGTAGCTAATAACTACAATCAATCACTTCTAGTAGTTACAAAGTATAACACTTAAAATGTAGAACATCAAGCAAGACAATAAGCACGTAGAAATAGATCACAGCATAATACCCAAAATAGCATGATGGAAATGCTGCACAGGAAGAGGATAATGATAATGTTTTTTATTAAAAGTTTTTTCTTCTGATCTTTTATCTTTCATCCGTACTTAAACTCAAGATGTGTCTTCCTAATTAGAAGAAAGCTACAGGCATAGACCATGTTCAAAATACAATGAAGCAGTGTAAACCAATTTGTTGGGGCGATAGAAAATGAGGCGGACGCAGCAGGAATAAATAGTGAGCAAACGCAAAGTTCCCTTTGAATGTCTTCTGAAAACGGGTTTTTCATCATCCCACTTTGAACGCCATTGTTTTAACAGAAGTGAATACAGCTGATTTATGAACTTGGTAATTCATAGAGAGAGACGGAAAATGACTTGTTCAAACAACACAAATTTACTTTTTTTTTGCCATTTTTCTGGCATGAAGTGTGTATTTGAAATATTAATTATCTCAGTGCATTTGTAATTCAATAAACAGTAATCAAACACAGTCCTGATCTGTGGCAATTAACTAAGCATTACAGAACAGCAGACTACTTATCGCATTATCGCAACACAAACCATCCCTTCTTTGATAAAGGATGTCAACCAAGACTTCTAATTCAAATCTTTTCAGGTGGTGGATCCATAGGCAAAAGACCTGAGGACAATAAGACATAAGGTTGATTATGTCTATGTCTATCCCAACAAACATATAGTCTTCCAACCTTATGTTCCCATCTTCGATATTTGTATTCAAAATGCCAAAGTAAAATTTCGATAAATAGTGTAAAGTTCTTCTTTCTGTTTGATAAACAGAACTCGAGGCAAGGCATATTTAGCTTTGCTCCTGAGCATCACCACAACCGCTGTGTGATCAGGTATTAACATCCTAAATAGATTTCTCTTTGGAAAGAAAGAAAGAAAGAAAGAAAGAAAGAAAGAAAGAAAGAAAGAA
>JABUIW010000031.1:6218095-6263400 GCA_013363375.1 Menidia beryllina | reverse complement strand
CCCCCCCCCCCCCCCCCCCCACACACACACACACACGCAGTTGCATTGTTGGCTAAACGTTAAGATGAAAACATCTTACAGAAAGCAATAATGGGCATCCCATTGAGTACATTTTTATGCAGCCAAGATGTTAAAGTTTAGAAAGTATAAAGATTTAGACTCAGCACATACTCTGTGTTTCCAAAAAATATTGTGGGCTGTGGACCTCACCCTCAAATATATTTAAAATCATTCTGAATTTCATGCTGGGGAATGTAACCATATAGGAAAATATGCATAACATCACGCAGTTTTAGTTTATAAGTGAAATGGGATGGAAAATGCACATCTATTTCCTAATTTGTCCCTTTCGTTTTCCAATTTCCTGAGCAAAAGCACCATTTGTATGAGTTCTGGTAGTTAGGAACAAATGCTGATGAAGGTCTAATGTCTCTAACAACATCCAGGTGCTGTTGCATATTAAAGACAATTTGTAGCCTCATAATTTAAGACAGAAGCTATTGTCATGATTGGTGTGCCACTTGTTTCCAGGTGGCAAATAGTCTGTTAATGCACCACTAATAATTAAGGCCAACTTTTTGGCAGGGGAATCGATGCCACCATTTATCAGGTGAGCGTATGATCAACAATAAAAGGTTTTCATGTCCCATTATAGGCAATGATATGCCATCGGGTTAATCTGAATGACATCCATTTCATTTGTGACGCAAAGTAAAAGTGATGTATTGCATAATAAAGCAGACACACCAAAAGATTTTTGAGCTGCATTGTGTGAGTGCAGGTGTGCTCTAAGCTAAATGTTGCAGTGTCAGGATGCTAATTTCCTTATGTTTAGCAGGTAAAACATTAGCCATCTTTTTTTAGGTCTTTTATGTGTTGATTTTTCTTACATTAGGTCCAAATACACAATGAAACTTTAACAGGCATTTAAATATGATAAATATAACAATAAACTTCAAGCCTGTTTATGAAAATTGGCTGAAGTATTAAATAGTACTGATTTTTTTTTCTCCATTATTTTCAGTTGTCCCTGAAATTGATATGGGAGATGAAAGTAGTTTTCAGTTTATTAAAGAGCCATATTTTTAGAATTTTTTCACTACCTGGTATTGCTATTCACAAACTAACAAAACTATCATGACTAAAAATCTGTTACACGATTTCCAAAAGCAAACATATAATTTTCCCTTCATGATCTCTTCAGATTATTAGGAAAATTAGATAAACACAAGGCAATTAACTTTTCAGTGTGGAATGTCAAAGATATTTGGTTCATCTATAATATCAAGGACAAGAAAAAGGGTGTCATTATGAATTCAGTCAAATCACCCTTTTACAGCCCATCAATATTCTGTGCAATTGTGAGGAACGGGTACTGGTTTAACGAGGGAATCCAGGGGATAAATGATCAAAAAACAAGACAGCTATTGTCCTTGAACTCTTAATGGCTTACTAATAGCACAAGGTGTCAAGAATAATTATAACAAGGGTGTCCTGAGTCAAACTTTGTGTTTTACAGTCTCTTTGCCTTTGGTCTTACAGAAGGTAGTGCTCTCTTTCTCTCTTAGTACATTACCAACTCAGGCACGCCTGTTTTCTCATGCATTTCTGATCGGGGAACCTGTTACAGAAGAGAAAAGTCCATTTTAACATCCAGCTATGCTGAAATGAAAACGCTTCATAAAGCCAGCTTTTCTCTTTCAGAGTATGGGGAAAAAAAATCATAATGCCGTTGCAATGTTTGAATCACAGATGTGACACAAAAGTGTGAACAATTAAGAGCTGCAAAATGAATGCTTTTGATTTTCTCCTTTGCATGAAGCTGAGGAATCTCTTAGTCCTTTCTTTCTTTTAAAGACCCTGAACTTTACGACAGTTCTTATTTGGCTTCAGTAAGTTCACAATTGCTTTCTGAATTCCTTACTATGGTCACATAGACTGTACATCTGAAAAATATCCCACCAGTCCTCCTGTATCGACTCAATTTCACACGCATATAGATTCAGTAAGCTGAGCAAACTCTCAGCAGTTATGACAAAATATACCCTATGGGTTCTTGACTGTCACCTTTGGGTTTTTCCTATGGGGGGTCACCACAGCGTGTCAGCCTTGACTTGTA
The DNA here is from genome assembly GCA_013363375.1 of Menidia beryllina. Classification (NCBI taxonomy): domain Eukaryota; kingdom Metazoa; phylum Chordata; class Actinopteri; order Atheriniformes; family Atherinopsidae; genus Menidia; species Menidia beryllina. The sequence goes on along the minus strand of JABUIW010000031.1, from coordinate 6,261,281 downwards.
TAGTAGGTTTTTGGATGCACTTCCTGATACAATCCTCGCTTTGATATGAACTTTGAACCAGCACAAACAAACTTCATTTGAAGCTACACTGTAGGCAACAAGGCGTTCAATGTCTCATGCAGCCAATTTAATTGATTTATTTAGGTTTGTAAAGTTTGAGATGTTTTCTTCTGTCTGAGGACCAGTTAACCTGGTTCAGTATCTCATGTTCTCCGGTGAGACAGCTCTAAGTGCCCCCTACATCAGCTTAGAGACTCAACATGATTACATGCAGGGTTGACTCACACCACAGTTATAATTGAACTTGGCTGACTAATGGGACCAATGTCCTTTTCCCAGTTTATATACATGGGAGGGGAGTAAAATAATTGTTTGTAAGGCAGATGCTTAGATTTTATGGACCTTCTGAAAAAATGTTTACTCCTCCTAACTTCCTGTATGTAGGATCATCTTAAACAGAAATGTAGCCCAAAAAGGCTTCTGCTTGACAAGGATATGTTTTTGAATGGTCATAGGATATTTACATATTTACACGAGATTTAGTTTCATCACTGAAAATGCAACACGCGTCAGATCTCTTGCTTTTCTTCAGAGTCCATTGATGGCCTTGTTTTAATATACTCTGGACAACAACAAAAATCAGTGGTTAAACTGCTTGTTTAAGGGGATCATCAATCAACATCATCTAATCTATCCCAGCTCATGTTGTAAACTGTCCCATAATATTACAAATCAGTGTGTGTGCTCAAATGCAATTTAAACTTGAAAGGCTGAAAAACTGCAGATAATTGGAAAGGAGGTTGTGACACATGACATTAAAAAACTCAGATAATCTGATATGTTTAACAAAAAGATAAGCAACTATCTACAAAATGGTCTGATGTGTGTAGAGGTGCCTGTGGTTATTTTACATTTTACGATTTAATGATGCAGTGTACAGTAGATGATTTGTGACAAGAGACTGCTGTCTGACTTGGCACTTCTTGAATCTGATTTATTTATATACATATCAGTTCAGTTGCTTTTTTTCAGCGCTGCAGGTGTCTTAATATCTGAGAGAAAAGATTTCCATACAATTTAGTAGTATTAGAAGCATACACCATAAAAGTCACACAATAATTTGTAGATAACTGGCGGCTCATTTACTTTTGTCCAGCTTTCATCAGGGTAAAATGTATTTTTGATACAAATGGGAGATTATCTTTTGCCAGAAGACATTTGATTTTCACTGAAACTTGCAATGTTCTTGCTGTTGCAAAAAGATCAAGTGTCAGCTAAATTACTCTTTGATCGCTTTCGGTGGACATAAGATTCAGTTAAGCATGGACTCCCACCTGTTTGAATCTCACGTGAAGGAAAAAAAGGTGTCAGGAAGGTATCAACCTGTCAAACAGCATAACATGTCAGAAGATACAAAAATTCACATATAGAAACAGCAACAAGTTTTTTTTTCTATTATATATATATTATAGTATATTATAGTTTTTTTAGCATCTATATGTCGAGTGGCAAATAAAGAATGTCATGCAATTCATACTATTACATACAAAGACTACTTCACCAGCCAGGTTATCTGAAATTGTCCCAAGCAAATATTTCACGGTTGCATGTTCCCCCCTTTGGAATATGCACTTAATTCCCATTAACTCTCATTGTGTTCCAGTTTTTGAAATTGCAATCTTTTACGTATTGATTTGTATCAGAACTTGTAAACCTCAAATGTATCTTTTTTTAAAAATATCTAATTTTTTCATCTTCTCTATTTATAGATAAGGTACCAACAGAAGGGGCAGTAAGAGCAAAAGGAAAGAGAAGAATAGACCATGGCAGAGAGAATGATTACTTCTGAAAGTGGTAAGGAGCCAACATTTACAGTCACTGGCCTGTGCGCTTACTCAATTTTCGAAATATTACAGCCATTTTGTTTTTTCAAACATATTTTGAATACCACACATGCTCAGACCGTTCCATACCTTCTTCATTCAAAACCCCAGCCTGATCAAAAATGATATTATATGAGAGCATTTCATTGAACGTATTCATATGTTTGCCTTTCCTGATTGCAACTGAAAATCTTTAGTCCCACGTGTCACTGCTGATTTCTTAGTCATTTCCCCTTGGAGAAAAGGGGATTTATGCCCTGTATGAAAGGCTTCCCATGAATCAGTCCTTGGCTCGTACTGTTCTTTTTTATGTCCTATTATGAGGCAATGGAGTTCATTTTGAAGACTCTTTTTATATCCTTGTTTTATTCAGATATAGCTTTGGGATTCGTGCCTTCCACTTTCATTGGTTTTTACGTACTCCATGTCGCTATGATGTTGTTGTGTCTGCTATAGCCTCTCCTGCTGTTTAACTCCATATTATTGTAGTTTAATACCTTGATCTTTCAGATTTTAGATTCAACTGGTCAAAATCCACATGATGAATGGCAGACAGAAATTTTCAACCTTGAATTTGCAATCACACATGCTTTACATCCCCAATTAGTCACCAACTGTTAAGAACTATGAAAGAAAGAAAATTTAATTCAGAAATAATTTGCTCTAATGGATCACAGAAACTATGTTTCTCACTTGGTATCTGTTGATTGTTGTGTATTTATTAATCATATCATCAACACGTAACCTTGAAGTTTAGAAGTTATTTGGTGACATGAAGTACATAGTTTACTCTAAATTATCTAAATCATGATTTAAAATATCAGTGGAAACTTGACTCAAGAGCAATTTAAACTAAAAAACATTTCCTGGATTATCTGCGCCTCATTATAAAGGCGCATGTGTTTGATAGGGATGTGTAAAGCAATAGATCTGCTGTTCTTTTATGAGCTAGCTTGACCTTGTGAATCCAAGTGAAATCTGATACCTTGTTAATTTCCGTCTTGAGCGCCTCTTCAGATATAAAGGGATATTGTGCTCTAAGGAAGGAAGACATTACATATTCATATTTGACCCTGATAAGACATTGCTGCAACAAAGATGTTTGCCGTTTGAAATTTTAAAACATAGTCTTAACAAATGAGAGAAAAAAATACATCAATACAGAGTGGGAAAACTGTAAATATAAATAGTTTTGGGGTCATTTTATTCTGCTCTGCTCTAAGGGAGTATCTTCTCATTTTAAGGCAGTCATTGGTTTACGTGGACGTGCCAGATTGGTGTCCTTTAATTTGATTGGATCAAAATTGATTCAATACAAAAAGTGCAATATGTGTCATCCTTATGTCAGCTATGATCTTCTCAAAGCAGTCTGGATGGTAGCTACACCGCTCCACAATCCAAAACAGTGCACACTTTGCTTTGGTAGACGAACTGCATTCAGATCTGTCATCTCTGACACCATTTTCACCATTGAAGCAACAAAAAAACTCACCCTGACAAGAGTTCCTTTACTTTCAAGTCAATCTTTGCCCGCCTATGGCAGAGGCTTTTGTCACACTTTAGATAACATTTGTGAAATTGTAAAGTTGCATGTTTGTAATCGCAGACATTTCTGACAAGCACTCATATGTGTTTGTTTGTATCCCCAAACTCAAGTGTAGGCAGCGTGGTTGTGTAGAAAAATGGGTCTCCACCTCTGTGGGAGAAAAGCATCGGAGGTGATGGTGTGTTCAGAGACGGGAGTATACAGACAGTGTCATTCCCTCAATATCACCATTAAATCTTAATCTCTTTGCCTCTCATGGGAGGGGCCAGCCAAGCATGGGATTGTGTTTGCATCTTAATCAAGAAGTCTTGTTTCCTTCAGAGTGCTTCACTGAAACACAATTTAATGTTTCTGTTCTCAGCTTCACATATGTCTCGATGCAATGGCTGATCATCCAGCTGTTGTTTATACTATATCTTGTTAAACGCATTTTCCCCATAAACTGCATCATCTCAAATTAATTACAGAGGAAGAGAAAATAAAACTCACAAGCAATGAAAGGATGCTATCTTAATATGGAAATTGCAGCAGGTTACATCATCAGTTCAGAGCATTTGTGGCACACAATACCACTAGGTCAGACTTGTAAATACATATAAGACAGTATAACTGCACAAATGGCACAGATGGCACAAAAACACCCATTGAGAAAGAGAACTCTTTCACAAAGGTGACTTGATGTCACAACAGCCCTTATGGGTGCACTAGTTTTACTTCCAGGCAATAACTGACTCATGTTAATAAGGCCCAGCAGACAATAGACATGGATTACCAAAACAAAACAAAAAAAAGTACATCAAAGTAATGGTTTTAATTGGAAGCTAATTTGTTTGATATATTTACATCTTTGTGCAATTTAGTTTTTTTATCTATCCAAGAAATAGAATGAAAAGAGAATATTCAAGATTTGCAGGTATTAAAATCCACATTGAAGATTTTTTTCACCTTCAAACTACAGTCATGGCCAAAAGTATTGAGAATGACACAAATATTATATCTACACATGATCTGCTGCCCTCTGGTTTTCAGGTGTGTATGTCAGATGTTGTCATCACATACAGAAATACAATCAATGCTTGAATTTTGTCAGAATTCCTAGGTTTTTGTTTTTCCACCCGTCGCTTGATGATTGACCATTAGTTTTCAATGGGATTAAGATCATGGGAGTTTCCAGCCCATGGACCCAAAATCTCTATGCTTTTATTCCTTAAGCCAGTTAGATATCACCTTTGCTTTATGGCAAGGTGCTCCATCATGCTGGAAAAGGCCTTGTTCATCACCAAACTGCTCTTGGACGGTTGGGAGAAGTTGCTGTCGGAGGACATTCTGGACCATTCTTTATTCATGGCTGTGTTTTTAGGTAAGACTGTGAGAGAGCTGACTCCCTTGGCTGTGAAGCAACCCCACACATGAATGGTTTCAGGATGCTTTACAGTTGGCATGAGACAAGACTGGTGGCAGCGCTCACCTCATCTTCTCCGAACAAGCCGTTTTCCAGATGTCCCAAACTATCGGAAAGGGGATTCATCAGAGAAAATGACTTTACCCCAGTCCTCAGCAGTCCGCCCCCTGTACCCTCTGCAGAATATCAGTCTGTCCCTGATGTTTTTCCTGGAGAGAAGTGGCTTCTTTGCTGCCCTCCTTGAGACCAGGCCTTGCTCCAGGAGTCTCGGCCTCACAGTGCGTGCAGATGCACTCACACCTGCCTGCTGCCATTCCTGAGCTAGCTCTGCACTGCTGGTAGCCCGATCCCGCAGCTGAATTACTTTTAAGAGACGGTCCTGGCGCTTGCTGGTCTTTCTTGGGCGCCCTGGAGCCTTATTGGCAACAATGACGTTGAAATGTGTTTTGGGGGATAAAGTTCATTTTCTGGGCAAATATTGACTTTGCAATTAATTGCTGTTATGCTGAACACTCTTTTTAACATTCTGGAGTATATGCAAATAGCCGTAATAAAACTGAAGCAGTAGACTTTGTAAATATTAACATTTGCATCATTCTCAAAACTTTTGGCCATGACTGTATGTGCTTATGACTCATTTCGAAGTATTTTTGTACGAACTGCCAGATGTGAAATTCCTCTCGGACACCAGAGCGCTGAGATGCTAAAGGTCAAGTCTTTGGATTCCAGCCACAATATTTTGTTTTCACTGGCTTTTAACGATGTCAACCTTGTATCTTCCACATGATAACAAATTCATGTATGAGGATACATGTTTGTGGGTCTAGATTGTCTTAATTGGGCAACAAAAAATGGAGCAAAACAGAATTCCATTTCAGTCAATTCATGTCAACTCCAGAATTTACAGAACGTTCTTTGGAGGAGACATTTTTAGATAGAATGAGAGCAGCTACAAAGCAGCAGCAGTGTCACCATCATATCCGGCACTATGTTGGCAAAGGCTTTTGACAGCCTTGTAACACAGAAATCCAAGAGCCAAAAGCTAAAATCCAAGAACAGAAGTTTTTTGTGAGCTCACAGAAGAAGCCTCAATCCAAGCAGAAGGGCTCAAACTGCAAAGCAGGACATTATATACAGTTGCGGTGAATGTGAGGGCAAAAACACAGGCAGGGCAGGAGAGCGTATTTGCATTCAAGCAGTGTTTTGAGAGCCGTATAATACATGGGCATGAAAAAGGAGTCCTGCTCTGTAATCAAAACAATATGCCCTGGATGAAAGATAGTATTGTGCCTGATAATAATAGCCATATATTTTTAGACTTGAGGCATTTGATATATTTCCACAAGCTATCCTACAAATCCCCTTTTGAGCTGACGGTAAATCACTGAAAACAGATGTGACTGTATCATGTCTTGCCATCCATAACACTTGATAAATATGCAACTAACTGGACAAATAAAAACCTAGTGTTTTATTCTCAGCACTTAATCACTTATTTATTTTTGAAATATTTGCTTCCGGCCTATACAAGCATTCATTAAGATCTGCAGTAAATGTACTTGAATGTGTAAGAATGGCATGGCTTTTCATCATAGCTTGAGCACAAAACCAAGGGTTTGTTCACAGAATAGATTCTGATGCTGACATTTGCAGATAGAAAACATGGTTTGTATCTCTTAAATAGTGTAGTTGTTTCCCCGCCCTCCGATGAGGTGGTACATTTGCCAAGCATCAATTGGCCATGGTATTATTAGATTTGGCCGTTCACTTTGAGATATGAAAGTGAAAAATAACCATGTGAATAAGGTAGGAAGTGACAGCACACTCACTAATGGAAAGCCTTATTGCCCTTTAAAAGAGAGAACATTGCAAGAAGACTGGGCTTGTCCTGAGAGAGGAAAGGGATAAACATGCAAGTATTCTCGATGAATTTTTCTGTTGCATATTTTGACTTATAAACTTGGTTGTCATTTTTTTTGTTGTTGTTTTTTTCATGCTCCTACTTTCAACTTGCTCGAAGGCAAATACACCCCCTTCATTCTTGGATAAGTGCAATTTATTAAAGGATGCAGGAGCGCTCATATACAGAAAAAGAAAAACGCCTGAGAACATTTGAGCTGCTTTGTTTCATGACATTATTAAATGTCAGGTAACAGTAAGTCAGAAATTCTATTTCTGGTATCTGAGTAGATATACATTTTTTCAATACAATGTGTAAAAAAATTCTCTTAATATGGATTATTTTATGTGATATAGCATAATTTCTATGACATTTATCTATTTTCTGCATTCCCTACGTGTCTCATTATTCGAGGTAAAAGAGTCAAACATGGTTGGAGATGGAGAGACACATTACTAACTAAGACAAGGGTGGAGTACATGACCACATCAGTTCAGCCGTTCTTTTAACATCTACAATTTGTTTTCCTCTTATTCTGTTCTATATGTGATTGCAGTCTCTGCGAAGAGATTAATTTACAAACATGAAGGAAACCAATCCCCTTACGAACTCATAACTCGCTCACTTACTTGATTAATTGTGATATGATGATGCTTTTGTTGCACTGTTGTCTCAGTTCTCATCAAGTTGAACCCCAATGCACCCTTATGTCGTTTAATTTTTTTCAGACAATCATTTTTAGAGCCTGAGTTACATTTTCCAATGAATTAATTTTCTAATTTTGCAAGAAACGTATATGTGTTTCAATTCTTTTTCTGGCTAATCCTCTATCCTATTATCCACTTACACTGTCTTCAGGATTACGTTATGAGCTGATGAGGGAGATGCCAGCAGTGATCAGAATTCTTTCCCTTGATAAGAGAATAGTTGCCCTTTTTGTTACTGTCAAAAATGATCAAGAAGGGGTGAGGTTTGCTGAGAGAGTGAATGTGGCTTGAAGTGCCCTCATGATGATCATCTTTTTAACACTGCAGCTCTCATATTTTTAGAGAAACATAATAACTATATCAACAAGCACTGTTATATCTAGCACCTTGGTTAAACCAGAGGGTCCTCATTTAGTTATTTAGTTGTATGTTTTCTTTTCCCAATTAAACAGACGAGAAACATTCAGGTTGACATGCTCAAATATTAGATTTTAGCACCAAAAGGTGTCATTAAAAGTCAGACCTGCTTTTGTAGATGAGTGATGGGTTTTTCCATGCCAACAACAGTCATTAATTATTCAAGTTATTGAACCTGTCGCGTGAAACATTGCATTGGAAGAGTAAGCTTCAGAATGAGTGATTTTGTGTTTGGGAGTGATTTGTTTAACAGGGTCCTACTTGTGCTGTAGAGGGAATTCAGCAAGCTTTCAAAAATGACAGGGATCCCTAAACGTTTGAAGTTGTGTGTGTTACACATGTACATAGTGAGCAGAAAACTTTAAATAGATTTTGAAACAGAATGTTTATTTGATGTCAGAATGGAAACATGACAGCATTCATGTAAAAATGTGTCATAAGGGACATTGTTACACCATGCTGCCTTTCAACATGGTCATTCAGCAAATATTACATTAAAATTAGAATGTGCCTGATATAACACTCAGGTTACCAGTCCCCATCAAACCAAACAGAGATACACAACGCAAACAACCATGAATGTACTCATGCAGTGAATTCAGGACCCCTTATAAACCTAATATGCATATTTGGGACAGTGAGAAATATCTGGACTGACAAAAGAGAGAGTGAATATCCAAACTCCACTCAGAAAGGCCCCAGCTGGGATTCTAACCAGAAACCCTCTTGCTGTGAGGTAATGTTGTTAGCAACATTACTGTGCAGCCCATGCAACCCCTAAAGAGTTGCTCTTTAAATATTTCATACGTCAGGGATATGATCTATAAACTGTGTAAATAACACTTATTGGATTTGGATGTGTAAAAGAAGTTATTATTTGCGACTAAACCTACATCCATGTTGAACTTAAGCCTTAAACACAGACTGATAAACATGAGAAGTTTGGAAGGAGATGGCAGGGACGTGTAACCTTTGATGATATCAGAGGTGGATAAACGAGGGCAGAGTTTTTGTTTATTAGATGTTTCTTTTTTGGAGTTTTGTCCTCTCACTAAGCTCACAGTTACTGCAGACGGAGTGCATTGTGGGAAGTAAGAGGGTATGCTCCCTGTGGCTTTCTTCCCCCCGTATTTGTTTGTTTGTTTTTCTGTTGTTTACCACATACGCAATGAAAGTCTCCTAATTAAGTCTTGGATAGGAGGAGGGAAGCATCTTCGTCTGCTTACTGTGAGCGGCTATCACAAACTCAATTTCAATGTTTAATTTATGTGTGCTTTATTATTTATGGATTCCATGATCTGTGCCTGTATAAAGTTTTTTTTTTTTTTTGCTGTTTGTGAAGTGCTTCTGAGTTAGGGAAACAGAGCAATGTATAATGAAAAAAGCAGTGGGTAATGCATTTCCTTTTCTACTTTTCTGTCCAATATAAAGAAAAATAGAGCAAAGGTACTGAAAGCACACTAAACAGACTAAGTACAGAAAGATACACAACATGAATCGTAAATCAAAGCAACAGAAAGATATTTGCAGGACTTTTTTTTTTAAGAGCTGAGTTGTGACAAGTAATATTAATAATTTCACACATTTGACATCATCAGGAGAGAGTTCCCAGCTCTCAGGGATCTCAAGGAGCTGGCTGGTCACCTTGAGTCTTCTTGTAGCCTCATCTTAACAGCTTTAAAGTTCTCCTCTGAGCTTATGGGGCTACGGTGTGACTCATAAAGCTGCTTTTTGTGGTTTTACAACATTACGTGGTAGGATACACAAAGATCTGCACACAGCGTATTCAAGTCCTCTTGAGATTTATCTTCTACACATGTCACACAATTTAAGACCGACACCATAAAATACTGTTTTAGAAGCATGAAGAAAATACCTAATGAAGAAATGTATATGAATTTGACACAAAAAAATTATAATGCCGGCTTAAATATTTATTCAGGGAGTGAATTTCCCTATTTAAGTATAAATTGATAATAATCAAGCCTGTGAAAGTGGATATTTTGACGACCCCCATGATGCTACTACAAACATGCAAGTGCACCCGGGTTGTGTGCTCTGCATCCTCCATTAATGTGCAGCAATGCAGCTCTAACCTGCTGAACATTACATACTAAGCTGAGCCTGCTGAGGGATAAATTCACACCTTTAAAAAAGGCTTGGATCAGCAGGTGTGACTAGGAGGGGATAACCCAGATCTGAAGAGGGAAAAATACATGGAACATGAATATTTCATGCATCCTTTTCCACAACACAGATGAAAGAGAGATTGGATACAGATCAATAGTAGTGAGAAATCTGGCTATTTACAGATATTTGTTGAGAGAGTATAACATCTTCAAGTAGTCAGAGAACTGGTTACATACTTAAGTTTATTTAGAAAACATGGATAGAGCTAAAGTCACTGCAGAAACCAGAAACTGGGACAGCATTTGTGTAATTTAGACTTATTAAAATGGGTTTAGTTTACCTTTTATTTTGTATTTTTTTCATGAGGTGTGTCTTTTAAAACTATATTTATTTTTTTAATCTGTATGTTCAGCTTTTGACTTTGTGGAACGTTTGTCTGGTAAAATGGTGCTTATTGGAAGCAAAGGTTGATCAAAAATATATCTTAACTTATTCACAACTGTCATGTTTTGTCGTTTCCCCTGTAGCTACCTTAAAGCATCTGGTAGTGTGCCGTTGCCACTGTTCACTGCTGACCTGCATGTACCAAAGGTCCGTTAACATGTTGGTGCACAGTCACAAATTTACAACAATAGTAATTCAGATACTTCTGGTGTTCTATTCTGCAGATGTACATTGTTATTTAAATGTATGCATTTAGCAGATGCTTTTATCCAAAGCAATTTAAACAAAAGAGGGTTTAACATTGAACTACAACACCAGTTACTTACCTTACTTTGAGTGCAATATGCTAGAAGAGGATTTAGCTTTGATGATTTAACTTTAAACTATGGTGCAGATTACACAAGTACCATATATCGAGTGCTATATGCTATTAGGAAATAAGTGTGTTTAGAGCTTTCAGGAGAAGAGATACTCTCAGAAGAGCTGATGCTCTGATAGTGCTTTTAAGGTCGTTCCACCAGCATGGAACGGCAGATGAGAAGAGTCTAGATTGACCTGTAGGGAGCGTTGGCCGTGTCAGCTGGCGCTCCTTGGTGGAACAGAGTAGGCGAGTGGTGAAATAGGGCTTTAAGAGGGTGTTGAGGTAGATGGGCGCATGCATGTAGTCACATGCATTTGTCTGTATGCAGACATCCAAGTTTCAGCATCGACAGAGATTCCCGACAGAGAATCCCCCTTTAACTTTTAGAGTTAAAGAGTTATACGGGTAAAGGGGCCTGATAATGATGAATACAGCATGCCTAAAAATGCTGATAAAGGCCAATGGAGCCACTGCAAAGAAACAAATAAACCTATGTCATGCAGGAAATTGGACTGAGAGAAGCAATAGTGCACCTAACAAGCCTGTGGCACTTTGAATAAGGTGATTGAAAGTGGGGGACTTTCCTGGGCAGGAGGACTGGAACATCAACCTTCAGTTTCAGATGTCCTGTAGCCCCTTTCCAGGAATTACAGACACATACAACAGGGTGAGGAAAGGCACTTAAGGACCTCCGCTTCACTGGAGCTGCTCAGTATCGAACATAAAGACTGTGTACTGAATACTGAGCAACCTGGATGAGAATGCATGTAACTGCATTTAAAGCTTTCCTGAAAACAGTCTTTAACAATCTCTTGTATTTACTGCCACCACTGTATTATTGTAGTTTTTATGAGTGCATGCTGTCAAAAATGATATAAAAAACTTAAGACACATGTCCTCTAATGGACCACTTCACAAAGTCCTTTTATTTATCTATTTTATTCACTATTTCATTCTTATAGAGGAAGGCAGCATGTTCAAATTCATGGTGTAATAACAAAAAACACAACAAGGCTTGTCAAGTGTTCCAAAAAAAACAGTTGTTGGGCAAATGTGTTAAGAAGAATAAACTAAACAAGAAAATCTAGTTAAACTTTCCTTCTTTCTTGACATAAATGTTTTCTGCCCTCCCCGAATCGGCTGAATTGAGGTAATACTGAAAAAAAGTTCAAATAAACTGATAAGATTTTAAACAGGGTCACCATTTGGATCCAACTTTAGTAAGAAGTCATTTAGCAAATTTGGCTCCCAGACAGACCAATAAAAAATAATACAATTATATAATATAACGCACAAGACTACATTTAATGTGTTCATTTGGGAGTTTGAATGGCCTTGAGTCTTTGTGAGAGAGAGCTATTTTAATGCCTGCCTGAGGTGAAGCTGACTTCCCATGTGGCTGAAAAGATGGTAAAATTCTTTTGAGTATAGGATAAGCACACACAGCAGGTTTGGTGGCTCTCAAGGGTCATTACCCCAAGGAGATGAGCTTGGAACACTACCAGGTCATTGTAATTCCCTGGTTGAGTTGATTATGGTTTGCTCTAACCTTCAAATTCAGTTCATTACGCTCATCTTGAGATGTATTTGTATAGTTTCTATAGATACTATCTGATCAGTGTATGTGCATTATGCTTAAATCAAAAATGCAAAAGTTAGTAAAAAAAAATCACTTGAATTGAGTCTTGAAATTGAGTCTGAAAACAGCAGTTCTTCAAATGTTGTACCTTCACTTGAAAAATGAAATAGAGGAACAATTTTCAAGAGTAAACATGAACAAATGTGACATTTAAAAAAGAAAGAAAGCCAAAGCATGCTGGTATGCAGAGGGGTGTGAAGAAATTGGCCATTTGTCAGCTTGGATAAGGTCACCGTCTAACTTGCAAGCAGCATGGTAATTGACTGAAGTTGGGGTGTTGCAGCTAATTTAAGTTAAGATAAAAAGCTGTGGAATAATAACGATGTTAGAAAATTATTATGCCATTTTAAACTGCCAAATAGGATCAGCAGTGGTATTGTTAGTGAGTTATAAAGATACCAAACGCAAAAAAAAAAAACTCCTTCAAACACTTCTTTGAGATCTTTATGAACACATATTTCAATGGGCAGAGCATTTAGGGTAAGAGTTTAGTAAAATGGCAGTGATTGATGAGTCACATGTCCTATTCCTGGTCAGACAACATAAACATTCTCAGTATGTTGTTGAGTGTATTTGTTGGGTATATTTACACTATACAAAATATACAAAATATTTAAGCTAATTTGAAGTTGTGCTTCTAAAGTGTGATTGCCTATCAAGTGATTATGAGTTACAAAGTTCAGATGGACAAATCTGAGTGTTGATTTTTCTTGATGACAAAGGTCATTTTGGTTTCATGGAAACGTATCAGTCTAACCTCCTTCACCGTCACCGTCACCACATTTGCAAAAGACTATAGGAACATCTTGAGGACAGGTGCACATTGAAGTGTCACAGCTGTTTTTGGTGTCTATGCGTCTTTTGTCCCCTTCGCTCCATCTCAGTATAATAGGACAGAAAAACACAAAAAGATGTATCACTCTTTCAGTCTCACTCGTGTGATTGTGTTGTCAATCTGGATAGTACTGCAGCCATCACGTTGAGTTTCGACTGAGTACGTTTGGTGAACCATTCCGGCTTGTGCCTTTCTTACCCGCCAGGATGTGAAAACTCGGTTTAGTCACTGCTGAGAAAGATACGCAGCTGTGATGCCAAGCATCAAATCTCTATGGTTCCCATACCCTTAAAGTTGTCTTTCCTAGTTTTGTTTTAATTATATTAGAAGTTCCCTGCTCCTCTCGGGAGGAGCGGCAGAACCGGGGGCCTGCCTCAGTCATTTTATGTCAAATGCTTTCCCTTTAATGCTCAAACGCTGTGACGATATTCCCGTTCCCCAGATAGTGTGCTATATCATCACAAATCATGGAGATTTACTGGCATTATAATCTTAAAGTAACACAGAACGTATCAAATCTTCCAAAAGCGGTAGGTTTCAACTCTGAGATGGATATTTCCAGACTCATTTTCCATAAATGAAAAAAAGTTTCCTCTTTCCAAACAAAAAAATTGCATTGCCACATTTTAATCCCTTTTGTCAACCCTTATGCTATTGCAAATGATAAATGACCTGATTAAGCTTGAATGTTAAACACAATTAGCAAGCTTGAGTAACCTTAAACTCCAATAATGCACTCATGACACATAACCATGAGTGCCTGTCATGAAAGATCTTACTCAAATCAGTGGTTTTGGCTGTTTGGTTACTTAACAGATGGCAGATGTAAGCAAAGCATCTTGAGGCTATCAGAGCAAAAAAAACTTGCATACCATAAACTGCCCATGAGCTCTAAAATAGCTCTCCAGCATCTTTATGTATAAATGGTCAAAACAGTAACAGTTGGTGAATAATTGGACATCTCTTAGTAAGATTTCCATGTCTTTGCTTCCCAAATGTCGATGATGTTTCAGCAGAAACAAAAATCAAAATGAATTAAAGTTATTGTAGTGAGCACTAGGAGAGACTAAAGAGAGCAAACTAAGATTGCGTCTTTAACGGGCTGACAAAGCCCTGCCTGTAGCTGAAGTGTTGCCAACGTGGCCTCTTTGGGGCTTTCACTTAAGGAATTATTCTTACATTTGTGAAAAACATCAGGATGCAGCAAACATAGCTCAGAAGTCCAATTATTTTGCACTCTTTCTTAAAAACAACTATTCATACTCAGAAATTAAAACAATCTCATGCTGGAATAGGGCAAGGGATGGGAGGGGATCCAGTTTTTTTCTTTTATAAGTCAGCCAGTATATAACAGGCACTCTAACACACATGTTTGAAATATCAAAGTCCCAGAGGAAAATAGCATGTAGGACAAAAAGGGGACACCACGACCCGTATCACCGGCCCCACTGTTACACACAAATGGAAAGTGAAAACTAGTCACAATAGCTAAAAAGGACATGAACAAAACAATTATCACAGTACAAAGGTTACTCAATGAAATCAGATTAGGATGCCGAGAATAATCATGGCCATAAAAACAATAGTACTTCAGAGCCAGGTACCAGTGCTAGAGACAGTCTGACCTCTGACCACTTCAGGTAATAAAAAAAGTAAGTAATTGGCTCACAGACAAGAACAACCAAATTCACTGTGAGTATGTTCATCACATGATATTTAACAAAAAATGTAACTCTATACTATTTATCACTAAGGACCTTAAGGAAAGTAAGAAATCCTGATCTAAATCTAGCTAAATACCTCAACATTACAAGTCAGTGTGTAAAACAAAAAAAAAATGTTTTGCAAGGATGTTACAGGAAAAGTCAATATTACCATCATTAACTCTACTAAACCTTCCTTAGCAGAAATTACATCACTAAAGTTACACAGGGTGAGTTTCTTCTGACTGTCAAAGGACACGCAATCACCTCGCAAGGACCACAAACACCTCCCCAAAACAACAAAGAATATGCCTCTGATTCCACAGTGGTGACATTAGAAGTAGAAATTAACATTGCACACCTTTGCTAAACCCCAAGGGGTAGTGCTAGTTCATTTTATGTGTAAGTCCTGATTCTGCCAAGTCTGTATGTGTGTGAAGCTAATCCTAGTCTCATTAGACACAAATGTGCACACAGGAAGTGGCCAACTGATCGCTCTTTAGGCATGATTGCTCTTAAATTTAGAATAGTTTTGTTGTCAGATACATTCCTCCGTTTATTCCAATTAATACTCATCAATAACTCTTGTTACATGTAATCTTAACTCTAAGTGTCAGTTTTGATAATGACTTTCTAATGAGACAAATTCATGGACAAACAGGGTGTTCGCAGTAACGTCAAAATAACAAATTAAGATAAAAAAATGTTACATTTGTCTTTTATGGACAATGTGATTTAACCCCAAAAATACATTTTATACAGCAGTAGTGCAAAGTTAAAATGTTTTATGTTTTTATAACTGGACCGGTTGAAATGCTAGGTATGTCATAATAATATTATGTCAATCCAAATAACTAATTTTGATGCGGTGCTAAACTCAAAGATGTTTAAATTGTTTTGAGAGAGATTCATCCTGCAGCAAATCAACCCAACACATCCCCGAGCAACAATTTAGCTGTTGAGGCCCAGAGGAAATCATGATGTTTATGCAAGAACACCACACCTACATGTAACAAATTTATATTTTATCTTAAGTTTGCATTCCGGATTTGAAGGCGAATTACTTAAATGTGTCTTTCTACATGCATGTGAAGTTAGTTGAGGGTCTTGTGCACCCATCTCAGTCATATTGTATCATTCTTTGCATCTACCTTTCTGTTTTCCACCCAAATAAATAAATTGTATCCTGCAACCCCAGGCAAGATTCAGAAAATCAGATGATGTACATTCATTCAGCTTACAGTTTAAAAACAGAAACAAACTAGCAATTTGCCCAGAAATCTAAAAGGAAAACGATGTTATGCTGTTTCATATGAAATGTGACAGTGAGATATCCTGATGTCTTCAGTGCTTCTGGTGAGCAGTCGCAAAACAATGTGGCTAGTGAGGCTTGTTTTTATGTGACTCGGGTATAATAAAGAAGGATAATGTTGATGGTATGGTAATGTACTTTGCTGGAATTCACTTAATTGAACACAGGAGGGGCTGACAGGCAATTACAATGGATGAAAAGTGATAATAAAACAAATGCAAGGAGGATTTTAAGATAAGCATTAAGGTGTCCAGGGAATTCCAACAGGGAAGCTCTACTGAATGGAGATTGAGGGCTTCCAGCGTGCTTTAACATCCAACCTGATGATTAATATCTTTATAATGCAGCCTGCTTGCACTCCTCCCTCAGACATTGTGCTGACAGCAGGAAGACGTGTGTGCCAGTTAAAGTAGTTTGAACGAATTTGGTGACAAAGCAATATTTTATTTTATTTATCTTACTTCTCCATAGCTATTCATCGCTGCTATTCATTACCCCTGTGACAGCCCGAGCTATGGCGCCCATTGATATGTGAGGAAACGAGTTGTAAAGTGTAGTGGAATGTTCCAGGCCAGACATTTCCATTCATTGTAAAGAGAAATCCTATCACATAGGGCGCGATAGCGGAGAGAAGAAAACAGACGGAGTGAGACATGTTTCATGTCCTCTTGGATTGATTTGAGAATAATTACGTGCACCCAAGCAGATCTCCTTCTAAGTAAGACGCTACCTGACACACAACACTTCCAGTGCACTTCCAGTGCACCGGATGATTCAAGTATGCAGTGATCCATATCAAAGTGGACATGTTGCATTTCAAAAGACATTCCATGGATGTGGATGAGCAGTTTCTGAGGAGATCTGTAAATCCGTATAGTTAAACCACTTTGATGAAAAGCCTCCTGATTTTTCACTTGTATATATACACTATATTGCCAAAAGTATTTGCTCACCCATCCAAATTATCGGAATCAGGTGTTCCAATCACTTCCATGGCCACAGGTGTATAAATTCAAGCACCTAGGCATGCAGACTGTTTTTACAAACATTTGTGAAAGAATGGGTCGCTCTCAGGAGCTCAGTGAATTCCAGCGTGGAACTGTGATAGGATGCCACCTGTGCAACAAATCCAGTCGTGAAATTTCCTCGCTCCTAAATATTCCACAGTCAACTGTCAGCTGTATTATAAGAAAATGGAAGTGTTTGGGAACGACAGCAACTCAGCCACGAAGTGGTAGGCCACGTAAACTGACGGAGCGGGGTCAGCGGATGCTGACGCGCATAGTGCGAAGAGGTCGCCAACTTTCTGCAGAGTCAATCACTACAGACCTCCAAACTTCATGTGGCCTTCAGATTAGCACAAGAACAGTGCGCAGAGAGCTTCATGGAATGGGTTTCCATGGTCGAGCAGCTGCATCCAAGCCATACATCACCAAGTGCAATGCAAAGCGTCGGATGCGGTGGTGTAAAGCACGCCGCCACTGGACTCTAGAGCAGTGGAGACGCGTTCTCTGGAGTGACGAATCGCGCTTCTCCATCTGGCAATCTGATGGACGGGTCTGGGTTTGGCGGTTGCCAGGAGAACGGTACTTGTCTGACTGCATTGTGCCAAGTGTAAAGTTTGGTGGAGGGGGGATTATGGTGTGGGGTTGTTTTTCAGGAGCTGGGCTTGGCCCCTTAGTTCCAGTGAAAGGAACTCTGAATGCTTCAGCATACCAAGACATTTTGGACAATTCCATGCTCCCAACTTTGTGGGAACAGTTTGGAGCTGGCCCCTTCCTCTTCCAACATGACTGTGCACCAGTGCACAAAGCAAGGTCCATAAAGACATGGATGACAGAGTCTGGTGTGGATGAACTTGACTGGCCTGCACAGAGTCCTGACCTCAACCCGATAGAACACCTTTGGGATGAATTAGAGCGGAGACTGAGAGCCAGGCCTTCTCGTCCAACATCAGTGTGCGACCTCACAAATGCGCTTCTGGAAGAATGGTCAAAAATTCCCATAAACACACTCCTAAACCTTGTGGACAGCCTTCCCAGAAGAGTTGAAGCTGTTCTAGCTGCAAAGGGTGGACCGACGTCATATTGAACCCTATGGATTAGGAACGGGATGTCACTTAAGCTCATATGTGAGTCAAGGCAGGTGAGCAAATACTTTTGGCAATATAGTGTATGTATGTGTTTTAAAATGGATAGTTTACCCCTGTAACAATGAAAATGTGAGCATAAGAGACAAGAAAGGTTTATATTTTTCTCATAGTGAGAAAATGTGCATTCTCAGCTGTTTCAAAGCAGCCATTTCTTTGAGTTGGTCTTTCTTCTGTGAGGCAATTGATTAAAGTCTGACCTTGATCAATGTGTCATCAGACTGATTTATTTGGAAATAATTCATATTCAGTGATAGAGATCTGCCAGTGAAGTCAGACTTCTAATTGCATACTAACTTTAATCACAAACATGTTTTTTTTGTCTTTTTCTTATTTTTCTGTGCTTTCTTCATGTGACAAAGCAAACAAGATAATGAGTTCTGGGAAATAGCTTTTTTGGCAGCATTGAGTGAATCCCTCTCAAATGAAAATGAAGGTTTTTGCAGCATTACTACTGTTCTCTAAATGTATCTACACAAGAGAAAATAGAAGGGAAAAAAGGCCAGCTTGACCTCGTCCTGTGTCATTGCGACCAGTTGGGGGCTTTGTCTACAAGAGTATGAGGCAACCGCGTTGAGCGGCTCTGAAAGCAAATTGTGATAATATTTCTGTGTAAGTGTAAATGGACAAACATTACTCCAACAGACCACGGTGACTGACCCGAGGGTCTATGCCAATGCACGGATAAGAAAGCCAAGATGCACTAAGATTTAGAATTAATTCATATCAGAATCCGAATCATAAATACTTTAATAATCCCAGAGGGAAATTATTTGAAATGTAGTGAAATGTACAATGTGAAAATGTGGTTCTTTTAAAATAGTCCATTGACAATGTAGGAATATATGAGTAGATGCACAGATTTTATTTCAGATTTTGTTTCTGTCTGATTCTGTTTTACAGTATTAAATACTACATGGAGGGACGGTCTCTTCCATAATGGAAAGGCCTCACGTGTAACAGATACAATGAGAGAAAGACAGTCCTCATGGCTAGTGTCTCAATGTGACATTCTTTTCACATGTATCTGTGCTATCTATCTCAGGTTAAACATGTGAGCAGAAATGTATGAGAAACAGAAAAGAGGGAACAAAGGCTGAATGCTACCTTGCATTTCACAAAGACGCATCTCCTTCCAAACGGCTTGTAAAGCTATAGAGGATGAGTCAGGGAGCAGTCCCCTAACAGAGGGCCTTGTTGTTCAGAGTCCAGTCTGTTTTCATCTTGTCAGCTATCCTCAGGGCAAGTTTATTAAAAAGAAAAAAAAAATGCTGCAGAACAAGAAGCATTCTCCATGCTCACGTCTTGATATTTTCCTGTCTATTAAATCACCTGAAAACTACAACATTTTCCCCCTATGATGGTCAGAGTTAACAATTACTCTTCTATTTTTGTTTTACATCTCTTTAAAATCTTAGAGTGTTTGTGTGATTTTCGAGAAAATAATGAGACAAACTAGTGACTACTTGTGCATCTCTGCATCCACACTGAAACAGAATCAGTGCACGCGAGATGGAGGTGTCCACGTGAAAATAATCTCCGATGGCTGTACAAGTAAAATAAAAGGAAACTTTATTCTCTGTCTGTAATGATCGCTTGACGACAACAGCAAAACTTTCATCATCTGTTTCGCCCAGGGCATTAACCATTACTGAAGCATGACTGGCATTAGGGAGACAGAGAGAGACACTGCTTCATTAGGCCGGCGTTTGACTTCATCCAAAGCAACACATAGTTTTTACGCTCTGTACTTTTCTTTAAGTCACAAATGTGACCGCTTGCTTCAAGATATATGTTAAGAATTCAGTTCTTAGTTTGAGCCATGCTCCATTTTTTTACAGTGAGTAGGAGGTGGAATATTGTTCTCTGCGCTTTCATCCGATAGAGTATATTGTCAAAGTTGATTGTGTTTGACAGTTATCGGTCTGGCAAACATGCCTTTGTCATAAGAAAATAGTACTGAAGAGAATTTCAGCAAAGGCTTTGATCATGTTTCTTATCCTGCCTTCCTTTCTTTGCTTCTTTTATATTTATATATTTTCTTTATATATAATAGAAAGCTGAGTCCCTGCCCACATTGTTTTGGCCGAAGGCAAAAGCTGATGTGTGACAAATCCTTATTCATTCGTATACAGTACACATGTTGTTTGTTGTTTTGCCCGTTTACCTTACATATTCTGCGTTTATCTATGCAGGTGAAGGATAAAGCCTATTGTTTTGAATGAAAAAATTCAGTTTCAGGAATACTGAAAATTATTAATAATGTTGTCTTGACTTACGTTGAATGTAAGAATAAAAGGCAATGAATACGAGGTAAAATCGACAAACTTTAAACTTCACTGACGTATTTGTGTTTACTCCTGTAACACAGGCTTTTGTGAATGCTGAATAGAAACTATGGATGAGCACAACATGTATCAGATGTCTGTCCTTACAAAACACCTTAGGCCCTGTCTATTGTGGACCATATTCAAAATGCACCTCCAATCTGTAGCTAAATGTATGTCTATGTGTACAACTGCATGCTAGGAAATATAGTAACTGTCTTTTTACATGTGGAAGGATTCCACCAAGGGCTCTCAGCAGTCATGTGTGCTACAGATTGCAGGGAGTTAATATTTCAGAGGAGTGGGGCTGTATTTGGCGACAGCCACAGAGTTGGGTCAGGTTAACAGTGATGTTGCATGCCAGTGCCCAAGAGAGTCTTTAATATTTGATTCACACTTTTTTTGTTTAACTTCCTCTTATTTCAGTACACTTTGAAAACTGTCCTTGCTGTATGTGGGTTGAAAAACAGCGTAACACAGCTCTTGTCTAAACGCATAGTAACAGGACCATAATGAAAACCTCATTGTATAATATTATGCTATTAGATCTTGGATGTAAAATCAAAAGCACATGCTGCAGATATAAAATATTTCAATCACTATCCAGCTGCAAATTTAAAGTCACTGGTTGGTATGTCCTGCGGGCTATGCGCCATATGGAAAGAGCCCAAGGGGGGCTGAAGAGGGTCTGTGGAAGATCTTTATCAATTAATCCCAGTTGTATCTGGGAAAAGTTAGTAAAATAACAGAGTGTGAAATGGACGCTGCAGAGACAGGTGTTAGGGGTAAGACTCAGCAATCCATCAGCTTTGCAGTCCACAAAACGAATCCTCAGTTACTTCACTGTTTCTCTCAGGATGTGTATATAGCTCATTACCATGTGCACCGCTGAAACTGAACTTGGCTTTTCACAAAATCAATCAGTGGTGTGTAACTCCAATTAAGTGCACGCTCATGCAGTTCCTTCATAACCATGGTACAGATTATCAACCTTCCATATATCCAGCGATCAAAATTCTGCTTGAAGATCATTTGCACTGCAGGATTCAAGCTTTAATTTTCCCCAAACTAATCAAATTCTTTAGTATCTCATTTACTTATAGTGAATTTGAGCAGTTCACAGTTCGAACTCTGCAAATTCTGGAATCAAGGAACAATAATTTCCACGATTATTTAAAAAAAGCAGTATTTATAGAGCAACTCATCAGATACACATTTAGATGCCTACTTCAAGGCCTTTATAATATTGAAGCATTTGGACTGGGATTGTCCCAAATGATGGGGGGGCTGAAAATGGTTCAAAGCTTTGTAAATATCTGCTGTCAGTTTTGAAAAACACTTATGAAGGCTTGTTTATCAGCGGACCTGTCTAAGCATAGTCGCATCAATACACTCGTCCACAGAACTATTTGTCCTGGCCCTTCTTTGTTGTCCTATCAGAGCAATGTCAGACAGCAAATTGCCTACCAGCATGCAGTCCAAGTGGTGGGAGATGACGAAGGAGGAAGTGACAAGAGTGTTGCCCCAAACTGCTATTGATTCGGTTGTTTGAACCTTTTTCTCCAAAAGGTTAAGAGTCTGGGTTGTGCCATGGCAGAGGTTCAAAAGAAGGAACTGTCACCAAGCCTTAATTCAAAGTGGACCCTGTCATCTTTCTGTAATTGTCCAGTTAGTGGGAATTCAAAAAGTGAGGCTTTTTAAAAATTCTTGTAAAACTGTCAAGCACTTTTATGGTGCTTTACCGCAAAACCCGCAACATACTTAACCTGCAATTTTGTAACATACCCAAAAAGAGCTCAGTTAGTGGGGCCAACATGGACCAGCACAGTATCAGCAATGTGAGAAATCTGGTAATGGTTTCAAGTCACTGATCTTCGTGTAACAGTGTACAGCATGATACTTCTCTACAAATGTTGACACAAATATTATCAGAGTTCATCCTCTGTTAGAGAAGTTGTCGAAGCTGTTGACTGAAGGTCAATCTCTGAACTCCATGTAAAAAGAAGCAATACCAAATGGCTTTTGGTGGATTATGGTCTCTGATCAATAGAAACGATAGTATTGAATTAGAGAGTGGAGTAAAAAAGAGACCGGGCTGCTCTGAGCAGGAATTCTGGATTGGCCGAAGGTCAGGGTCAGATTTCCATTAAGAAAACAATGATCTCCCTGAGTTTGTTTTGACTTAACCAAGTACCGTATATTTACTTCTTCACATTTCACACTCTGTTTTGTGTTTTGTTCGACCTGAGGCATGAAAATCTTGCAAGATTATCAGATTCTCCATATTGTGGATAATGATATTCTACCTTGCAACTGAAACTGCATTCAGAGACTTCAGGTTTTTAAAATCCCCCAAAGTTTTGTTAATAACCCTAACCTTAACCAAAAACTGCACTTTGGCAGCAAAACACATGCCCCTAGACGATGTTAGCACTGCCTTCTTCATGAACAGATTATTACCCTGCACAATTAGTTCTTTAAACCCATTTAAAGTGTACAAGTCACCAACAGCTTGTGTCGTATCACATGTGACAAAGCTTTGAACCCCCACCCACCCCACACCCCATCTAATTCTGCATATCTCTCCACCGAACTCTGTCTGTCTTTCTCTTTTTGTCATTTGAAGAATCACAAATATTTCATGTCTGTGGAAGGATTCCATTAACTTGATTGAATTCAGTCAGCTTGAGGTGATTTGCATTTTTTAAACTGGGCAAGTGCAATGCATTATGCATCCCTGGTGCACTCTGTATACATCCAATAGTTGGGTCTAAGTTTGAGGTCTTTTCATGGATTCCTTTTAGAGAATATTTGCTTCGGAACATGTGTAATAGTCTATTGTAAATATTGAAAGTGGAGGCTGACGATTAAACCAAACATTTTTCAGGTAACTTTTTGATATCTCCGTGTCTGAAAACC
The DNA here is from genome assembly GCA_013363375.1 of Menidia beryllina. Taxonomy (NCBI): domain Eukaryota; kingdom Metazoa; phylum Chordata; class Actinopteri; order Atheriniformes; family Atherinopsidae; genus Menidia; species Menidia beryllina. The sequence continues at coordinate 6,237,607 of JABUIW010000031.1, read as the reverse complement.
TCAGTTTTGTTGGAATGTACTGGTTTCTCCCAAAGCCACAAGCTCAGATTTAGCTATGGACATATATTTAGCTCTACAGAACACAGAGGAATAGCTTTGTTTTTACTGCCCATGCAGTGGCCTCGTGTCAGTTTCCCCAACCCATTTAACTGGAAGATAACATGGTGTTTGGCATATCAGTGGAGAATACTGATCAGGTTGTTCAGCCACATTGGAGCATGTAAGTAAAGCTAGTTGTGTTAAGACCCCCCCCCCCCCCCCCCGCTTACCTTGCAACCAGCACATAGTCACAGTTAAACAAGGCTGAGAGATTAAGAGCTGGTGACTGGTGAGGTACGAATGGAAGTGGAAATAAGAGATTAATGTCCAGCTATTTTGGTTGCAGTTTGTCATGAACAAAAAATAAATGTGGTTGGTTTCTGAATAAAACAGTCATCATAACAAACAATTATGTAAAGCAGTTTACATGTATTTATATTCTAAAAGTGTCAATCTATTTGAATTGCGTATGGCACCTAAACCCCGAGTGAGAGTGCTGCTAAATCACAGTTTCACTTTAAATGGTGAGAAGACTGAAAATTAATTGCCAGATAATGATTGATGAATTCAGTTTGGGGTAACCAGTAGGGTTAGGAAAAATTAATCAAGCCTGCAGAGCACCTAAAATGGATTTAACTGCAACTAGTGTTAATGATAGAACACCTAAAATGGGGCACTTCCAGAAACCAAAATGTTTCACAGCTTCCCTCTCCTTCAGATGAAATGTCTCATGAAATGTGTTGTTCTGAACTCTACCAGGACTTTGTATTGGAAGAAAGCAAAATGTTTTATAAGAACAAGCCCAACAGAGTTGGTTTTGTATGGAGCAGTAGTGCACATGGGAAGATACATTGAAAACTCCTCTCCTGTTCCTCTGTGATTAAGAATACACCGGAAACTTATTCGAGTGTGACTTATTCCATATAAAAAGCAGCTTTTATGGCAGTTCAATGCAAATTAAAGGCTTGACTAATTTAAAATCATAACACTGATTCCTATGTAATAATCCACTGCGAGAGAGATAGTTCTGGATCTGTAAGGCTGTTGTTGGTTTTGGAAAAAAAATATGTATACGATATAATAACTGTAAATAAAGTTAGATTCAGAATAGAAATTGTAGTAATATGATCGAGTGCTTAAGTATTTTAAAAACATTCATTGCAGGTAAGTATGGCTGCAATGCAGTAATAACATTCAAACAGTACTCAGCTGCTGACTGCCAGAAGTTTTCAAATTGACTTCGGATTTAACTTTTTAACAAGTCTCTGGGGCTGACAGGTTATATGAGGATGATACTTACACGTTTCTTCCTTTAATGCCAAGGAAACAAAGAGACCTATCGAAAGGAGAAAAAAAAGCCCCTAGGATTCTTCGTTGTCATACAATTTATACATTTTTCGGCAACTGAGTCATGCACAGAAATGTCTTTAACATCAGTTTACATTATGTATGTTTTGTGAGTGTGAGTATGTGTAAAAGATATCTGTTGTGTATGCAGTGAACCTTTAGATTCACTGAGCTTATTGTCAGTCGGTAAAGGCAGATAAAACAGAAACAGCCATTTATATTGCAGACTCCTAAAAGGGCAAAAGTATTTATCTTTGAATAAGCATTGTTTTTTCATGTGTTATAAGAACTTTTTTTTTAATTCTTTTACATCCAGCACAACCAGTACACAGTGCAATACAACAATTCATCTCAACCTAACCCCTCCAATGGCAGTAAAGTCCAACCACAGCTAGTTTATTTTTTATAATATTCACATTTATATTGCTTATTTAATGAATTCATATACATTAAAGTTGATACGTTTATATTTTATTTTCTATACTAATGGAATAATTGCAATTATGATCTTGTCATTCTCTGGAGAAGCATCATACATATTTGATGTAGGAGCAGGTGATAACCCTTTGGCTTATTTCAGCGTCTGGAAGCAGTGTCTCAATGTTTTCATGGGTCTAATTTATTCATCACGCAGGATTGTCTCTTGGATTATGGAACTAAAACAATGAGTTTTAGCTGAGTAATCTTCTGTCCGGTGCCTACCACTTTAAGCATTTCATTGAGCACATACTTACTTTCTCCCCCAATCAACACAGACTGCTGTAATTTGAAGCAGCAGAATTAAAGTACGGTACTAGAATAATTGTGTCAATATCAATAGGTTTTCATGACATAGCCCCATGTTTTTTGATAAGTAGGTTATTACACACGGTTTGCAGTTTATAGAATACATTGTTAATATTTATATCCATTCGGCCTGCTTATTGAATTGTATAGCATATTAGTTGTGAAATGTTTTTTCAATATTGTGCACTCCTGTAAATACTACAGTTTGTAGAACATTACAATTAACACTAACAAGACATGTATGAATCGCAGCTGGGCCATTTTAACAGACTAGATGGTTATGTCTGGATACCATATTCAACTTTTTGGGAACATGTGGAAGTTTTTTTTCTTTGTTTAACCATGTATCTGTTAATTTTTCTGACAGTTTCCATTCACTTTCTTATTCACATCTTTAAGTGTTAATCAAAAATGGCAATAAAAATTCTATATATTATGTATGTATAGAGCTGGAAACACTTATTCCAAGGCATTAAAGACAGAAATAAATTATTAATCTATAATCCCAAATCAGAAAAAGAGTAGAAGCTATGACTAAATGTAACTTACAAAAAGAGTATTTACAAAAGCCCAGCAAAGAAGCAGAAACTTAGCAATTCAGTTCTGGCTCTTGATAATGTGATATTTTTTCCCTTTTGTTCCTTTTGAAAATGCACCCTAAGGATTGTCATTATTGCATTTTTCTTTTCAAAGTCAACGATCACACCAGGGACAGGTGAAGGCTTCGGGAAGGCCAGTCTTGTAAATGTACGATCTTCTCTCTGCACCAAGTCTTTGTACTGTCTTTTTGAAAACGCATTGACATCTTGGAAAAGAGATTGCATTGAATGCACCTTGTGCTGCCCATAAAAAAGCTCAGTATTCTTTGCAAAATGCATGCTGTGATCAAAGAAATGTAAATTACCTTCACCAAGGTCATCGATCGGTTGGATTTTTTGTGCGGATCACACAGTACCCCTTACTCATTTATATAAATATCTAGAAGAGATGTTAGTATGACCAAAACAAACATTTCCCATTGTATGATGGTCCATCTCAGATGACTCAGAGTCCAAAGAAGTTGTAACCTTATACTTCAGATGTTGTCAAAAATATCCAAAAGCTGTTAGTTCCCCATGTGGTCAAATAAGTTATTAATGAATTACCATTATTCTAATGGAGTGCCATGTGCGAAACTGGAGATGATGTGTTCAGCAGGATGGCATTTCATGTGTAAAGCTACTTTTAATTTGTAATAGAAGCTAAACAACTGCAGACACTGGGTTTTACACATGGTGTAAAACTAGAGAATCACAATTTTTTAGCTGTAAATCATTAAGATACCGCAAGAGGATTGACTCACAGAAACCCATACAAATAATTATTTTCCTTGGAATAGTGAAACTTCCCTTTCTTTGCAATGCCATGTTTTTATTGTATAAGTTCCTTCTCCAAAAGGTTGCAGCGTCTGATTCAGTCCAAAGAGAGACAGCCTTTGTACTATATCTTTCTTTTTTTTCTTTTTTTTTGAACAGAAGATTTTTTTTTTTTACTTCCCAAGGGCTTCAGCTTGCTCTCCTGCCAATCAGAATCAGTTATTGAATTAGTACCAGGTCTGCCAGCTAACGTCAGATAGATCCAAAGTCGAGATTAGGCAAGTGTGAAGTTCACCCTACTTCAGAACTCCTTGCATGTATCTCTTTCTCCCATGCTCTCAAAGGCACCTCAGATGCGCGAAAACTTCCCTGACAGACCCTGAATCGGCCGGCCTGTGCGGAATGCAAATGAGGCAGGTGCCCATTTCCTCTTCCCAATTCTAGGAGAGAAACAGACACTACATTTAGGATACAGCAGCAAAGATTCTGCTGTTAAAATGAGTTTGCAAGGCAAGAATTCTCAGAAAATTAGCATACCGCAAAACAATGGCGATGGATTCATGGAGCACAGAATAATGTTTTAGAAACAAAAGGAACTTAACAAAACCCCGTGGTTTTGCAAACAGCAACACTTTAGAAGCTTTTCTTGTAATTTTTCATTCCGTCAAAATTAGAAAAAAATTGTCATGAATGCAGAGATCCGTTAAAGAATGAAGTAGAAAAGGCTGACTCAATAAATATAGTGTCTCACTGAACTTAACTAAAAGGTCTCATGTCAAAGTGTTTTTGGGATGAATGTCTAGTCTTATCTTAGACTTCAATTTTGTCTGTGCTGTGCAGTTTTCAAAGAATTGTACTGTCAAGTATTTGCAGGTCATTAACGTCAATTTCTTGTTGGGCTATGCTCCCACCGCTTTGTCTGAGAGCCATGGAGAAAGGGCAGTGGATTTTCACAAATCCCTAGAGATCAGACATTCCGCAACAACTGATCATTTTAGCTGAAAACAAATTTATAATCACGCAAGCCTGTAAGATTATTTTAAAGTATCCATGTCATAGAACACATTAAGAAAAGTGATTTGGCCCCACATGCTATTGTTATTGCCCATTCATTTGTTCTATGTTGCTCTGTGGACAAGTCTTTAAACTGCTAAAATCAAAACACAATGCCAGATGGATTCAAAAGCCTGGAGGAAGCCAAGCAGTGCATATCATACATATCATCTCCAAATACTTTTTAATGATCTTCTCGAATCAAAGCCAATCAAAACATTCATCAAAGCTTTAATATGTTTTTAAGAATGACATTTGCCAGCACAGAAAAAAAATCAATCTTGCTACAAAGAGCTAGACAACATAGCAGAGCTTTAATCTTTTAGGAAACTGTCATAATTCTTCAGCAATTCTGGTTAAAAACAAGATTTTTTTATTGATCCCCTTTTTTATACCATCAGTTAGAGATGAACAGTTAAAAGAGGGATTATTAAAATCCCCAAACAGTTTCTCTGTGAAAAAAACAAACAAACAAAACAAATAGTCTGTCAAAGTACTTGTGTAAAATATTGATTCAGTGTTGACATAATTCCAATTTAACCCTGTATCCCTTAACTAACTTCTTATATTTTGCCATTTAAAGATGCCAAAAGATAATCACCTTTTACATGATCAGCTGGGGGTAATGTCATATTCATCACAGTCCCATCATCATCATCATCACGGTTATTATCTATCTAGCAGTGTAAGCAATACAGATTCAATCTTGGGGTTTTTAAGATTTGTGCTCTGACCTAAATGCTGAAGCTGACAGGAAAAAATATATAAATAAACAAACAAAAGAAACAAATAAATAAATGAAATATTTTAAAATATGAGTTGAAAACAACGGCTGCTTACCGAATGCCCTTTGAAGAGGAAAGGAAGAACAAGCAATGCAAACAAAATGTTCAGTACCAAGAGACTAACAGGTTGCACCATCATTTCAAAATGTATCTACAATATAAGTTTTTCTTTCTTTATCCTCAGCAGAAAATGAGATTATTGTATTGTTGTGACATGTTGGCATGAAGCATGGTATTTTATTGCCTCTGGATTTGCTTTGAGTCCTTTAAATGTGATCCTTTGTTGGAATGAATCTATTTAAAAGCATTTTATGACAGGAGTACTGTACCAGCTGTGATATGTTCACTATACACGCAACCTCATCTGATCTTCAGTCATTTGAATGTGTGACAATGCTTTGAACGTTCGAGATCAGGGGAAATAAAACCTGTGCTGGCGCTGTCTCTTGTAATCATTGCTGTTGCATCTGCAAAGATTATAGGCAACTTGCTCAGAGGACGCAAATAATCTGCTGAACTAATCCGTTTCTGTACCTGATATGGGGAAATGGTACTCGTCGAGAGCTTCACAGAGCTTGGCTGCTGTGTAATATGAGCAGATACTATCACAGCTGTTACGTGTCTGGGAGATTTGAGAATATATACACATATAAACAATATCTCTAAATCTATCTTAGGGAATGCGACATGCACTTTTAGTTTAGATGTAACAAGAACTGTAAATCCAACAGAAACATTCACACCCACGCTTGTGCAATTAAATTCTAACAGGGCTTGTCGACTATTTTACATATTTTAGTTTTTACTATGTGAGCAAAACAGCTTTCCCTATTTGTCCGTTATTGACTCTAATGTAACTTTAGGTAATTAGTAAAAAAAATCTTAAAGCATTAAGTAAACATACGGTAGGTATATAGTATTACTGTATATTTCAAGAATAAATGCATCTTTAAGCTGAGTTGCACAGTGCCGAAACAGTTTTGTTCCTAGATAGATGTATACTTTTCAATGTGTGCTCTATTCCAGCTCTATCCTCCAACAATCAATTTCTTGGAGTGCTGGATGCACTTGAGTGATGGGAGCGCAAAAGTAGTGACACTCAGCCATCACGGAATGAGAGCATCAAATGATTGCCTCAGAGAAATCGTTGTATCTTCAAATGTCTTTGAGAATAGCTCCCATCCCTGTCTCCTTTTCCCCTGCTTGCCACACTCCAACAGTTAAAGTTTCCTTTTGACTTATGTTATCGGTTTGAGGTTCATTGTGGTGCACAGTCTTGTGAAATGGCACTTTGGTCCTGGAGGATGCCCATAGTGGAAATTCCATTACCTTGGTTGAAGATCATCCTCTTAGATCTCCAATTACCAATAAACTTTTAAGACTTGAGAACACTATAAAGTTAAGTATTCTTTTTAAGTTGCAAGGAAAATGGACATTTATTTAGCTCAGATTTGCAACTATACACTGGCTGTTTGAAAGAAGTAATTTAGAACTCTAAGGCCAACACAAACATCATTCCTCTTGAGATCCTTAAAATGAGGGTATCTCCTGGCTGTTCAATGGCAGAAATAAGTGGGTGAAATGTCATGTAAACAATGAGCTAATTTTCTTTTGAGAAATTCAAGGGGTTTAGCTGTTATTTCTTTTATTCTATTAATTTCTCTGACCCTCATTTCTGACATCCAATAAACCGTCCACGATGTCCTTCATAGAGGACGGAACACAAAGGCTTCATTCCCGGGCAATAATGGTTTCTAAACTGCCTTCTGTCATGTCAGCGAAAGTAATTAGCAATAACAGAGAACAGCTACAGAAAGAACTGGAGTCCTTGAGATCACTATTGAGGATGGCAAAGCCGAAGGACTCAAATTGGAACCGTATTAGTATTTCATTAACACGCCTTTTACCTTGTTCTTCAGTGTTGGCTGGGTAATTAACACTCTGTCGTTCTCTCTCACAGACCACATGAGGCTTTTTATGGAAGACAATTTCTCAATAGGCTTGGGTCTTTACAGTTTGAAATCCTTCAGCCTCCTCTTATTCTCAGATCAGCCCAGTCAATCCAAGGTCTGTCACTTTGCAGCCACTCCCAGCAGCATGATAGGAAATAAGCTTTACATGTAGGAAAAGTTTTGTAGTTATTGTTTTGCCCATGTGCAATAATCAATTGCGTATTGCATGGCTGAGTAGCATTCGGTTTTTAGTGCCTTTTTGTTGCCTAATGGAGAGGATCAACCACATGAGAAAAAAACTATTTCATTCTGGATCATAAGTAGGTACATTTACCAATTTAGAGGGAAAACATATTTGTAAGCACAATCATAAAGTCAACTCTTGGGGGTATGATGTGGATTCACTGAAATTTATTTCATTTAAATGCAAACATTGTGCAAATATCTCGGGGCATTTTGAGGTGAATGGATTAGATCAAAGAGATGTTAAGCAGTGGCACCAAGGGACTCTAAATCTTCCACTATATTATTTCTATTATTTGTTTATTCTGTGAATGTTTATTGAATTAGACCCAGGGCTCTTAATCTGTATAAGGTTGAAGTAGTTGCACACGATTCACAATTACTCCTTTGACATTAAGAATACCAAATAATTCCCCTCATGAAACATTGTTATTGTTGTATTATAATCTGCAACTGGTTTGATTAAATGTGTTTCATCTGCAAGGAGTATCTTCTTCACACATGAGCTAAAAAACAATTATTCAACCTTATCTTAATGAACAACAAACAGAATGTTTGGTAGCATTTTTCCACCTGGCTCTGTGCACAAAACACTTCTAATAACTAATAGAAATCAAGTTTAATCAAGTTTAATCCTACTGCATTTTCCTCATGTAACTCATGCAAAGTCCTTCCTAAGAATCACAATGTGTGCATATGCAGATTTCTATAATTTTTCACACTATTCACATTTACAGATTGATTTGTTAGGGTGAGTTGGCAAAGGATCATTATCACACAGCAACTGACATGTAATCAGTGTTTTATTAATGTTTTCACTGATATCAATAAAACACTTCAAATATGACATCTATATTTAGGCCTCTTGAATATGTGCGCCTGTTTGAATGTTATATGATTTGTAGTTTTCCTTAAATATGATGCATACCATCACAAGGCCTAACGTACAACTTATCAATCATAACATATGGTTAACTCATAGTTTCACTCAAAATATCTAATGCAAATGCAAACTGTTACGTTGTTCAATTGAACTGTGAACTGAAGGTAGCCAGTGTTTGATTCTGTGATGCTGAAATTATGGATTTTTCTCACATGTTTGGTGTAACTTAAAGATACCCAAATAACCTATTTTGCAAGTTAGAAGCTTCAGCAACATATTTGTTACGGTTTTTAAGCATTTTCCCAAAGGTTTTAATGTTAATCTGATTTTTTTTTCACTTCGCTTCATTAAGGTAAGTGTTGTGTGTAAATTTGTGTATATATGTGTTTCTTGGTTTGAGCAGAGCATTGTGTTATCACAGTTAAGCGTTTGTCAGTGGCATTGTAGTTACACCATTATGAAATTATTTTCTTCTGGGTCATAACGGTTTATCATGCAGGGAAGAACAAGTTGGTCTTTGGTTGCCATGGAGACTGTTGTTCGATCCATGCGCAGCCACAGTCATCGTATGAATCCTTAACAACCCTGTTGCAATGTTTAGTTTTTCAGTCATTTTTCTTACATAGAACTCCATGAAAGCTGAGGATGTATCTCTAAAAAGGAAGATCAGATGAGATCTCTGTGGACCATGCAATGTTAAAAGCGATAAATGATGTTGACTTTTACTACCTTTGCATGCTTTACCAAATAAATAGAAAATTATTCAGATACGGTTAATTTATTACTTGTTGTCAAAATCCAAGACATGTATATTCAATTAGCTTTAAGCACTAAAATAATCTTTTTTCTGATGTGAAATGACATGAATGAGGAGTTGGTGGGAAGCTCAGAGGTTGGGGAAGGGATTGACTTACTTGTAGCTTAGATGAGTGCTGTGGAGTAGTTTCAGTGGGATTCAGTCAAGTACAGATCAGAAAGGTCATTAGGATTCTATGAAGTCTTTGTCTTGAAGGCTGCAACATGTTCCAGTGTGTTTTAGAGAGAAAGGTTGATGCTGGAGTTGTTTCCATGTTCATTTGTAAGCCAGGGTTGAGACCAGGCTTTACAGGGATAGATGGATATACCGTTACGCCTTTTTTTTTTCCTCAACTGCTTTGTACTTTTTTCTTGTGCTTTCTCACACGCAGCTTTTAGATCATTCGAGCCGGTAGAGTTATTTCTAACCATCATATCAAAGGATGGACTGCACATGCAGAAAAAGGAATATTTGTTTTAAATTGTGTTTAATTCTACATTCTGCCATTTTTTCTTTTTTAAATGATTTTTAAAAAAAGTAATCAAACTGAAATGAGAAAATTAGATCAACTTTTCGACTCTGGCATAATTACTTCCACCCGCAATAAACATATGTTACACAGTAATACATTTTTACCTCTACTCTATAGTTAAAAAAGGGCCAGAAAAAATATTTGCAATACCTGAATTTGAATGGATTTACCCAAAGAACTCCCCCAACAAACACCTAATATCAGAGGCTGACCTGTAACACTATAAGCCAGATCAAACTCAGCACTGAAGTCATGACTCTCCTACACTCACTGCGACAGTATGCCAATCATTGATAGTTGAAGGCTCAAATGCTTTCAATTTTCCTCAGACTTTGAGAGACACCACAGCTAAGGGAAGGAAGCCAGCATTTGCTGAGAGCTCACATTCTCTCGGGAAAAACAATGTCCTACTTTTCAGAGAAAGGAGAGTACCTTCACATCACTGCAGGCACCTTTCAGGCACCTCTCGGGCTTCGGCAGCAGGTATGAGGCATATTCCCAAATGGCTTTTGCGGGATGCGGAGAAGTTGCCTCCATCTTCGGTCTTCCTGTCTCATACATCACACTTACACAGTGATGGAGGCCAGGGACTGGATCCAAAGGGAGTTCAGTCCAGTCACAGTGCAAGGTGCTGGCAGACACCTCACTTTGTGAGTCTTTTTCAGAGCTGGGGATAAGAGTGCATTCAGTCATCTGTTGCCTGTAATGAATAGGGATTTTTTTTGTCTATATGCTTTGAAATGACAGCAATTTAATCAAAGTTCATAACTGGGATTTGAGAAACATAACATCAAGACACAAATGATCTTTCCTAAAACGGAGGAGAAAAATCACAGTAAATTTGGTCTGCCTTTCTAATGTGTACGGATTGTTTTGGGGAGAGCAGTTCTAAATTTTCATTTATTGTTGCAAATTAGGCCAATTTAGAAAGATTTGTCAGATTTTCTTACATTTAGGCCTAAACATCAGTACATTTAAAGAACACTGTCATTAGTGGTTCAGTCCTCCCTTATAATTTCCTAATTATTAATTAAGAGCTTTTTATTAATCAATTAGCATATTATATCTTTGTTTTCCGATTACATCCATCTGTTGCTATGTGGGATACAGCAGCATGAAGAGCTTGTGCTCAAACCTTTGAAGGACAATTTCAAGCAGACCTCAGGGGTGCGGGAGATTTCTCAGAAGTGGATAAATGTTCTACTGCTTTTGGGCAACAGGGGATAAGAGATTTTTCAGGGAGTCGAAGTGGAAAAAGGCAATGGGTGGGTGAAAGACGATGCAGTGCATTTCAAACGGTCAGAAAAAGGAAAATGGAGAAGCGATGACAAAAAAAGATATTGTGGAGAAGCTGCGGGAATACGAAGTCAAGAAGATAAAAGTAATAAATGTAGGAGGGCAAGGATTAGAACACCTGCGATAAGCATATTGTGGAAAAGGAGATGAATAGAAATGAAAATGATTAATGTGCGTACCATCATTTGGGGGATAAAACCCTTCCATCCATTTGCTACACGCTTATGCTTAGTATAGTCATGTCAGGGCTGGAGCCTCTCCCAGCTGTCATTGGGCGACAGGTGGGGTAAAGGGATGAAATATACAGAGAAAATGAAAGCTGCTTACTACGAGGGTATTTCATTGGTGACTCACCACCTGATGGCACAAAATTGTGGGGGTCTATGACATTTGATGTGGAATTTCAAAAGCAGCAAATTGGTTTGAGTTGATTTGATCATGTGCTAATGAGGAAGTTCTGCGGTGCCTTTTCAGGGCGAGAAAAGTGACTTTAAAAATGAATAATAAATGACTGTTGAACTTTATGAGAATTTATTAGGAAGGTGGCATAGTAAAAGGATATGTACTCGTACCTGACTCCATGATAGTCTGCTGTGCACCAGTGAAAAAAGTGTAAAAGCCTGCTAGAGAGAGGTATTTAAGGTTAAATAGAGAATAATTTCATTTGAGGTGTGATGTTATGCAAACTAGGCTATAGCATTTTTTCCCTTTGCCCCGGAAGTAGAACTGAATCGGGGAGTTCTCTCCTCTGCTGTGTCTCTCTATTCTTCTCTGATGCAGACTCCAGTCTGATAGAAAGGTTGAAGTAGGTTAGCACTCAGTGGAGGCACAAGGAGAGGAAATTGAAATGGTGAAATAAGGAGTAGCTTGGGAGAAGATGGAGGAGCTATAAAGGGAACAAAATTGTCCCGCCATGATGAGAAGGAGAAACGTATCTTCTCCGACAAGGGGGACTTCCTCCTCTGGCCAATCATTGTGGTGTGATGCCATTTGTTTTTCTTCATTCCACTCTTGGTTTAAGTGTCAGCAACAACATTATGAATACTCTTTTATTTTTCTTCTTTCCTTTGCTTGTCAGATTGACATCCCTTCCAAAATTGCATTGTCCTGCAGAGGTGTACTGACTTGAGAGTGTTGGGATTTAATACACTTGAGTGAAATGGCCATCTTCCTGCTTGTCCTTACTCAGTTCTTATAAGAGATTACTCCAGGGGCTTTGCTAGAGCAATGAGAAATGAAGCTGCATCTTGGTTAGCTCAGACCCTGCAAGCAGGACACAACATACACACGAGCACACACTCGGCTCGCCCATGCAAGCAGAAGCGCACGTTAGTGCACACACACAACCCACTCACTGTAATTTGCTGAACCCAGACCATATTCTCCTTCTCTTCTCAGCTGGTCTTTCATTATAGTGCTCCCTGGTGGCATATCTTGTATTTGTTTTGTCACGCTACATCACTCACGCTACTTTTATTCAAACGCTGGATCTATAGCTCAATATTAGATTTTTTTTCTCCTCCTGTTGACATTGATAATTCCAATTTTGTGCTGAAGTGCCGTGCACCCACTGCTCAAATTGGATAACAAAAACAATGTACACTTCCTGGGGACTCCACATCTCAAAAGCCATTTGATCAGCATTTGAAAGACACATGCTGAGATCTGCTGACAATGAGGTTTACGCTCTGGCTGCGTGGCAAATAGCTTGTTGTTTTATGAGAAAGTGAAAAAGACATGGGATAGTGACACAGGCAGTCACAATTCAAAAAGCCCACAACGTATGGAAGATTTGACTGGTATCAGTACGTCTTTGAAGAGCTGTCACTTTAGTGGGTATGGCAGCATACAGTACCAGGCCCTCCAACTGTAAAATGTTCTCCCCAGCTGTGTTTGGAAAGAGGACATTTGCTTTGCCCTTGCAGCTCCTTTTCTGCTGTTTGTATTTTTGCAAAAACCCGAGACAATGTTGGCATTGCATAACCAAACAGAATTGCTGTGTTTCTATGCCTGGGGTTTATATAAACTTAAGTCTCTCTATACTCACATTGATTTCTAGGCTCCTTTTATATTTGCATCTTTAGAACACACTAATGCTGATAGATTATATTCTTTGTCTTTATCTTCAAATCTGTATATTTATTCTAAAGCAACTTATGTAGAAAGACGCCTTGTGCCCATGTACAGCAGTGTAAAGTATATTAATCTTGAAATTGTTTAATGGCATTTCTTTGGATATTCATAGGTTTAATTGTTCCATTTCATACTGCCAGATGTTGGCCTTTATACAGTATATGTAGGGGTTAATGAGAAAAATCGTCTCTGTCTGCTTTTACTGATACCTTTCACTTTTGGCAGGCGTTACCGTCAATCGGATACATTTCAGCCCCTGAATAACTTGCCCCAGTCCGATCAACACTTAGGTCACGTCAGGGCTGATTGTTTTCAAAACCTGGTGTGCAGCCTATTATGGAAGAGGACAGTCAGCACAAAAGTGGTGGATCCTCCTCATATTATGCCACTGTGCCTGGCCAACCAGTGTGAAACGACAGCTGGGCAAATATAATTGGGCTTTGTAATCTCTCTCAGTTTCACAATTCGCCATTCTTCCTTTGTGACAGTAAGTTGTTTGCGAGGCAAAATTGACTCAGCACTGCCGGTGTGCTGCCAGATATGTGGTTGAAGTGAACTTTACTGAACTTTATCCATTTCCTGTACGAACTATTTGCCAGAGATGTTTAAAGTACTGGAGTAGAGGAGTGGAGTAGAAGTACAAGTACTATGTAATAAAAATTACTTGAGTAAAAGTAGAAGTATTCTTTCAACACCATACTTAAGTGGAAGTACGGAAGTACTCAATTTTTTGGGTACTTAAGTATTGCAAGTAGAAGTATTTCAAAAATTGCTACTCAAGTATCGAAAGTACAAGTATAAGTAAAAGTACAAGTACTGTGTATATTTAAAAAAGGCAGTCAAAAATGTTATAGATATTGTTTTTATTTCAAACGTGTGAAAGGCCATTCAGGTGTTTACAAAAAACAGAAAACTACATCTGCATTAGCATCAACAGCACTTCATCTACTATTATTTATTATTCCAGAGTCAGAATCATGAGCTGAGCCTTTATGCTAGCATGTAGCATACAGCTAGCCAGCTAGCTTAGCTTTAGCTAACGTTACTATACAGCTAGCCAGCTAGGTTAGCTTTAGTTAGCGTTAGCTGCTACGTCCTGAGTGAACAGGGAGAACGGAACTAGCGCTTATTTACTAGCTTATATGTCATTGTATTTTTTAATTTACCTTGATATGCTTCTTTAGATTAGATGGGGAATTTTTGAAGCCTATAATTAACAATCTTTCGGGAGGCTTTTTTTAAAAGGCTATGCTTGATCGTTAAAATCACCAATGAGGAGCCAGCTTCCCAAACCCTGACGGAGCTATCTATCATTACGTTTACATTTCAGTAACGAGTAACGATTCAGCCCGTGAAAAATCGATCGGAGTAGAAGTATTGAAATAATAAAAAATATGTAGTGGAGTAAAAGTAAAAGTAGGGGGAAAAATATCTACTCCAATAAAGTACAGATACTGCATTTTGGTACTTAAGTACAGTACTTAAGTAGTTCTACTTCGTTACTGAACATCTCTGCTATTTGCAATACAACATTTGAGCTTTTCAATGTGGTTTATACACAAGTGGCTTGAGATTTGATCAAACTGGGGCAGAACAATTTTATTACAGTGCGTCATCCCTGTTTTGTTCTCTGTTGTTTGAAATTACAATTTACACAGGGCATGTGGGCAGAATGCAAAATTATTGGGAGAAAAAAACAAAACAGTATTTCTCTCTATTGTTTTCTTAGCTGAATAGTGTGTAAAGAGACTGCAAGATCCTCTGCTTATAAATGTCCAGCAGTATCATCTGTGTACCATCTCAGTCATAGCATTTTACATATTGATACAAGCTTCATGTTGAATGTCCAACCTTGTTTTTAATCATGCTGGGTAATTTGATGAGCTACATGGTTTAAAAAGGTTAAGTACTGATGTGAATATATTATGACTGGAGGAAATCATGTCTTCCCGAGGTATGTGTTCACAATTTGTTAAATCACCTGGCAAAATAACATACAATATCTTAAAATGATAGCAATAGAAGAAGTGTTTCCCGATGTGAACAAAGCTCAGCATTCGCCAACGTTTTTTTTTTTTCAAATAACATCCCTTTGGGAAAAGGGGCAGGAGCCTCACAATCTTTCTCCATATACTAATCACCAACAATGTTTCAGTTGGTTAGTTCACCTTCCAGGTCCTCTGATCCTTCACCAGTTACAGATCTATGGGTTGTGCATGATGAATAGTTCAGGCCAGTGAGGCCCCACCATGCAGCTTCCAAAATGCAAATGATTCATTTTAGAATTTATGCTTATGTCAAAATGGAATTTCATATTATATAATGTTATTCATGCTAGTATGTTATCATAAGTACCTAGTCAGTACCCAACATTCCAAGTTAAAAGTCAGAATATTGCGACTTTAAAATCATAATTCGTGACTGCAAATAAAGCATATAATAAGTGAAAACAGTTACACCATTGGAAAGCAGACAGAGGACTGAAAATATGGCAGAGGAGTCGGAAGGACTAGCTTTCTGTTGTTTTTCTTTTTATTCCTTTATTTTAGTAACACAGAGAAGACTGGGTGCCTTGGATCAAGGCTTTAACTGGTAGGATTATGTCTGCACTGGGGAATTGTTGCCATGAGTCGGAAATAACTGTGGGTTAAGGCTTTGCCGTTGGAACAGAAAGAACGTCCAGACTGTTCCCTCGGTTGTGTTTACTTTAGTTGAATCCTGCTCTAACATCAGCATCCTCCACAGAAGCAGAAATAATTCATAGTTATTGCATACTGGCATGATCAGACGATAAAAAGACTGATGTAACCACATCTGTAGTGATGTAATGATGTAATTTAAACCAGGAACATGGCACAACTGGCAGTAGGACTGAAGAAGATAAACCCTAACCCTAACCCTAACCCTAATAAATAACTTTGTTAATTAAAACAAACCTGAAAAAAACTCAATTAACACAAACATATCCCATCAAACTATCTCACATGCTCACTAAAGGTAACATTGAATGAAGACAAATTCATCCACCATCAGCCTACCATCATTACGTCCTCACTCACTCTCAGATTTAGTCATGCATACATATACAGAGTATTCCTCAAAACATGTGCACACACAATTATTGCCAATGCTTAAGCAGTGTAAGACCTTTCATTAAGTTTGAGACGATCTGAGTGACACCAGGCACCCAGTATTCACCCCTACACTCTCTTGCAATCTATTCCTTCCTAATTATTTGGAGGGGCTTGGCTTAAGATCTACCTTAATTTGCCACTGTGCAGCGTGCAATTAATCAAGGCCCTTGCTAACTGACAGCTTTAATGGACGCACTCAGCTCCTCTGTGATTGTCTGCCGCTGCCTGTTCCTTTAGAGCATAGCCTCAGAATGCAGACAAGCATATCCTTCAAGAGCGGCTACACTTACAAGGACACTTGCACTGAACTGAATGGTGGGAGTGGAGAGCGGAATGAGTACATTCATCTTTGCTTACCCACACCCACTTCTCAGCTGCATCCGGGTAATAACTGCGTTAGAAATACAATTCTTTATGATACTGAGAATCCCAAACACAGCTTTAGTATTTGTGCTTCGGTTTAGTTTGACTTTACACGATCCTCCTCTTTTTGCTACTTTATATTTTATTTTAAGTTAAATTAAGTTACAGGAAGTTAAAGTAAGGTAGGGAGGGTGCCTTTAAAATTTCCGAATAGGCACCAAATTCATCGCGAGACATTTCTACCAAACTCCAACGGGGAGAGAGTGTGAAAGCTGCCAGAGGTGTGATTCCATGATGGAGAGGATGCTGCATTCACACTTGGAAAAAACTTTCCAGAGAGGGTCTGAATTCTGGGATACTCTTTTAGGATGTGGTGGACTGTTTGATAAAGCATCAGTTTGAAAAATTGAGAAACTACTCAAGCAGGTTACACCTTTAGAAAGATGTTTTTAGAGACTAGCTTTCACACTTAAGAATCACAGGCACTTTCACTATGAGAAACTATAAATGTGCTGGACAATTCTCTTTATGTTTTTAGTGTATTTCATCTTCCTGTTAGACTTTGGTCTAAAGGGAAAGAAATGATGGGGAGCATTAACATTTTCTCACATTGTTTAGTGAGAGACATTAAAGTAGTGTCTTCACCTACTTCCTCTTGGTGCTTTGTACTTTATAAACATGCTCATCAGGGAAAAGGCACCTGAACCAGGTTTGACCCTGTTTGTCGATTTCTAAAATATCAGATATTTGGATTTGACTCACCATCTGGAGGAACGTGTTGACCTTCTTGGGTGTCTAATCCGTTGGCTATGAGTCCATTTTAATCCACCTCTAAGATAAAATCAAAGTAGAAACAAAGAAGAAAAACATTAAACATGCTGATTTTCATGCAATACAAATGGATTACAGTCCATTCCTGTGAATTCACTCACATTTGAAGCACAGCAGCAGTCAGAATTACATTAAGGATGAAAAATGTTATTTTGTGTCTCTGCTGTGGCCCAAGATAGAATTCCAGCTGCACTTATCATTGTTTATTTCCATCATTTTTTCTGTATGAAGCCACTATAGGCAACAACAAATTACCAGACTACACGAAGATCAGTTAAAACGATGAAACAAGAAGCCAGAAAATAAACTTGGGTGGAGTGAGAGGTGTCAACGTGATAAAGCCTTGCAGAGCTGAGGGGAAAAGAGGACAGGAAATCTCAAAAGTAGTAACGCTGATTTTTCTGCTTTTAACAGGAATGCTGAGTGTCACATCTTGCTGAGACAGATCATATAAAAAGTACATCAGAAACAGTCAAATGGCAGGGGGGCAAAGCTGGTCTTGAAAACCTGGTGCCAATCCTTTCTCTTTTACCTTGTCATCCATTCATTGGAAGTCATTATGGATTTCACATGATAAAAATTTGGATTGGTTAGCAACAATTGCCATTGTTTAAAACTATATCCTGTCTTAAGCTGTGGCCCTTGGATGAATGCATTAGGATGGAAAATGTGCAAAACCAAATATTGCCATAATATTTTAAGTCTTAAAGAAAACCTTAGTGTTTTATTTTTACCTTACTTTCTCTCTTACTTTCCCTCTTATTTCCTCTATGTTGAATAGACATTTGCGGAGAACAATTTCATCAAATCGGGAATTATTCTTCAAGCTATGTTAATATTATTCTGCTATGCCATGTTGTTATTGTTTTTCCCATATATGAATAGAAACCTTCCTGGTGATGAATGCTCAGTGAATGTTTAGCCTTAGAGTTATCTAGTACACCAGCGTTTGACCCAAAGAAGAAATATGATTGCGTGTCTTCGGAGCATCTGCTGTAGCTGAAGGCTCTTGATGTTTACTCCAATGACTCATGTAAATAGTGTCTGAGCCATTTTCAAATATTCATATTCTTTTACTTGAATTAACATCTTTACCGAGGTCTGTTTTTATTATTCATTTATACATAGTACGGTCATTATGGGAGAATACCAAAAGCAAAGTGCATCGTTGTTTGTTATCTTCAGACTCATACTTGTATAACACTCCTGACACAGCACAAACCTTTGAAGTTAACCTTGATGGTATATGTTAATGTGACAGCAACACAAAAAGTGCAGAAAGTACTTTTTGCAGGCATGTGTGCTTCAGTTTTCTGTAGTCTTGCTCCTTCGATACAGCGTACATTCGTGCGAAAAACCTCAGGTTTATGGTGGTATGAATGAAAAAATATTGACCCTTGATTTATCTGTCCTTTACCCCCAATTCTGAATAAATTATTTCAAGGGGTGCATCTCACAGGCACTATATGTTCAGTAAGGCCTCCAGCTTTTGCCTGTGCAGGAAGAATAAGACAGAAATGTGCCAATAGCTCCGTGTAGAAAATTGATATAGTGCTAATAAATGTTGAAAAGACTGCCCTTAGAATAAAAATAAACTGGGAAAGACCAAAATCCCAGAAAAAAGGAGCCTAATCTGACAAATAAAGAGACACTAAGGCCAAAAAGCCAAAGGACACTATAAAGAAAGAAGTAACAAGGCCTAGACACATGGAGCTGAAATAAGGACCCGACACCGAATGAACCAGTTAGAGAGTCTTAAATGATTAATGAAGAGTGGATGCAGAGCAGGTGAGAGGAGCATAGGTGGAGGGAACTTAGTTGATGAGAACCAGAGAAAACTGAAGGAAGTGAAGGTGGCAGAAACACAATCAGACACAGAATAGCCAACTAAATTAAATACAAGAAGTAGCTAACATAAAACTAAAAACACATTTGATATAGATAGATAGATAGATAGATAGATAGATAGATAGATAGATAGATA